>JBBMKD010000102.1:84527498-84661022 GCA_037834095.1 Argya squamiceps
TCTTCTCTTCTCTTCTCTTCTCTTCTCTTCTCTTCTCTTCTCTTCTCTTCTCTTCTCTTCTCTTCTCTTCTCTTCTTCTCCTTCAGCACTGGGATTCTACCATGTAAGAGAAGATGAGCTGGAGAATGGGACTTACATCTTGACAAACAAACCTAAGTATAAATACTTTGTTTAAAGCAATCTGCAGAGATTTTACTAAGTGCAGCTGATCTATTGGGATGGCAGAGGAAGCTGTAAGTTGCACTGATTTAGAATGCCTCTGGTATGCCAGGCTACATTTCTATCTCCAAGTATGGCTCAAATTCTTTGCAGAGCAGCAACATGACTCAGAAAATTTCCAGAAGGTCCTAAAAAAGGGGGAAATTAAGACTGCAAATCAAAGAGAGATAGGAGAGTAGGAAGAAAAAAAAAAGACCAAAACAAGACACACCATTGCACTCATTTCTCCTGTGGGGAAGGAATAAGAAAACTGCATGACAGATTAGTAATGTTGCTTAACACAACACTAAGAGAGAAAAAAAGTGACAAGTGTGTTATGAAAACCTGAACAAGAGAACAACTTATCAGAAGTGTACTGTAAGCTAATACTGCCATCTAACTCCCAGGAATTGTTTTTGATTTCATCAACATAGCCTTTGACTTTAACTTGCTGTGCTTATCCACATGGCAAAAGAAATTATGCTCTATATGCATTATTATTGTCTTCAAAATAATAATTTGTTTTGAATGCAGGTTGAAACCTCTGCCTCTGCTGACCAACTGAGATTAGTGAGGTATAATTAATGAAAGTAAGAAACAGCTCTGTTAATCAAAAACCGCAAGGTACTCCTATACAGATCCTTCCATCATATACTTGCATTTGTACAAATAAACAAAATGCATGTACAAAAACCAGTGTCACTTAAGTTTTCTGTTTATGCATATAAAAAAAGCAAAATCTTGGGGTTCAAAGTACCTTCAGAAATCTCCTCCATTTGAGCTTTCTCAGATTTATAGCATTCCCACGCATCCTATCCCCAGGTACTAGGAAGAAGAGCTCAGCACCTCAACACCCCTTCCTCAGTAAGCTGTAGAGAGCAATGAGGTCATCCTTACCATAGAAGTAGTTACACATAACCTTTCCCTGGCAAACCCATGTAAATGGTGCCTGATGATTGCATTATTCTCTAAATGCCATTACAGTTTCCTGCATGGTTCATGTAAGCTACATCAAACTCTACTATCTTTTAAACAGATACATCTCCTTGAAAAGATAAGCAAAGATTTTTATTGATCCATTTTAACCAGAGGCTTACTTTTCTGCAAGTTTTTTTTTTTTCACCTGTTAATATTCACTTGCCAGCTCTTAAAATAGCCCTTCTCCTATTAGAGGAAAACAACATCAGTAAATTAAATCAACTGAATTCACATTTTTCCCCATCCTTAGACAAGTGAAATTAACATTTTTCCTCTGATTAGAAAAAATTGGAAATGCCAATAGATTTAGGGAGACCTTTCTGTTTAACATGCTCTACACTGGGCTACTGTGAAAATAGAATAGAGTTATATTCCTGGTTTCTGTCTGACTGCTTGCACATTTCATGAAAACATGCAACATTCCAGAGCTGCGAGACATTCAGGTTTACAGTGCATTCGGTCAGAATAATATGTAAGTAAACAAAAATTACGTTCATGTCCTCCCTAACTTCAGACAATCTCAACAAATTAAATTGATATGCAGAAACCTCTGCTTAATTTAATTTATTTATACCTTCTTATTAATTAATCATGTTTTGACCACATTAATTTGTAGATTATAAAAATATGTTATTATGTTTCCTGCAGTCTATCAGGACAAGCAACAAAGGTGTGCTATGCTGTCTATTTTCCTGGGGAGACAATTAGATCTGTCACTCTACCAGCAATGCTGGATGCCCTTTTCCTCAAGTGCTGCATAGGAAACAAATACAATATTTAACTTGGAAAGGCCAATTAACAGTTACTCAGTAGCTTTGGTATACACAAGACAAAAGGTGAGCCTGTCAACATGCAGCGAGCTGGTATTTGAATAGCATTTAGAGCTAATATAATTTCTATACCTATGTAAGATCAGCCTCCCCCCCACCACCCCCCCTCCGCCCCCCCAGCTACAGGACATCACTACCAGCTCAGAGTCCACACTTTAGAAGGACATTCAGAACTTGGTTCATGCCATAACCTACAGGCAAGGACAGCAGAAAAAAGGCAAAAAGCAACAAAAGTACTACAAAAACTTAAGTATGAGGATTCGTACGCAGAAAACAGTTTGACTATAAGACTTGCCGTTTGGTGCAGTATAAAGTGGCTCGTTTGTGGGGAATGCTTTCTCCAGCTAGCTGATTCCCTGAGCCAATTTATAGCAGTTTGTGGATTCTCCAGGTAGCTGAGGCATGGATTTAGGCTTGGAAAAAGGAAGCATGCTCTCCCTTAGTTTAAATACCAAGTACATACAAATACAAACAACAAACAAATTCAAAAAACTTAAAACTTGCACTGCTACAGTGCAGAAGAGAGGAGTGATTATGGATACAGATTCAACCTGTCCCTGGCACTAAAACAGTCTTGGTCTAAGATAGTTCATTCTAGGAACTGACAATGACAGGAGACAATGATAGAGAAAAATGAATCTTAGAGATTCATTCACCTAACAGAATGGTTAGGACTGGAAGGGACTTTAAAGATCACTTAGTTCCAACACGCCATGGGCAGGGCACCTTCCACAAGAGCAGGCTGCCCATAGTCCCATCCAGCCTTGAACATTTCTGGGGATGGGGTCTCAACAACTTTTTTGAAAATGGTGCCCAGAATGGTGTTGGATTTTTGAGCAATAATTAAGACAATGTTAACATTATAAATCACTGTTGCAGTTTAAAAGCTAATTGTTAGAGTCCACTTAGCCATAGATAAACTGTAATTTTAAAGCCATCTAGAACACCTCTTAAATTTTTATAGCCATCTGCAAAAAGTCATGTCTGTAAATGTTCACAACATCTGACTTTCATTTTTTAACCTTTTCTAGTAATGAATGAACATGCCACTTAATAACACAAATTTGTACTCTAATTGGAAATACTCAACAAGATTTAAACTTGTCATTACTTCAAACCTTTCTTTTGAAAAGAGACACAAAAAGTAAATGTAATGAGTTCATTCCAGTGATGGTCATAGCAAACATTTTCTTTATTGTTACTTGTAGCAGTAATTGCTACACTCTGCAGTATTTGCTGTTAATTACTATAAGTAAGGCACAACATATTAGGTAGAAGACATACTCCTGGATGCCATGGTAACTTTTCTTGCTTAACTACCGTCTAAAAAATGTCTAGCTAGCAATTGTATGAAACATTTCTTGTTTCTTTCCTAGTTTATTCCACCACACTATACTACGGTCATATGCAGGGAAGAGTTACAACTTTATCTGTTTCATCTAAACCTCACAATATTATGTATATAAAACATGGCCCATTTTGCCAACATAGGTTACAGTATCCAAGCAGGAAAGAAACAGCCCGTATATTCTCAGAAGCCTACGTGTTATACTGAAATACACGAATGAGCTGAGATGCTAGAAAATTAATCAGAAACTGCAAAGGCAGCAGGTGCAGTGTTGGAAGAAAAGCAATCGATGGAAAAGTTGCCAGGTTTCATAAAAAAAAGAGAGAAGACTATTGATTCTTCAAATTATTACCCAAAGAAGCTATTGTGACAGGACATTTGACAAACAGCTTAGATGGTGAAGCAGTCGATGGTAGAAATTACCATTCCCAACTTGTTTAGGATATACAATATTTTTATTTTACTATCAGCAGCCAAAATAAGAATGACTATAGCAAATTACCTTACTATTTTGAGGCTGGGACAAAATGGTTCCAAAACTCCACAATTCTTGTAAAAAGTAAAACCAGCCTTCCATATTTTTTCCTAGAACAAAGTAAGGCTCTATTTTGTCCATTAGGATGTAACCTAAAAAATTCTTCCCTAAAACATTCATTCCTAATTATTTTGGCCTGGACCTTAGTAGTACTTCTGATTTTTTATTTGCAGATTTAATTTATATTTTCTTATTTAGAGAAACAAAAATAATTTCTGAGCTAATAGTTTGATTATCTATTTATCAATTAAACAATCATCTTTTGAAAAGATGAAGACAAGCCGTGCCTTGAGCTGCAACACGGGTACCACAATGTTCAGAGCTTAAGGTAAACCATGAGCATTGAGAAGATAAGGCTTGATGAGAATCAATGTCAATATTATTTACAATGTGAGGTTCAGTAAGTAATGTACAATTTCAATTACCCAAACATCTGCCAAAAGAAGATTACACCGAAAAAGCAGAGAGCATTATTCAGCTCACTGAACTATAGCGACCTAAATTATTATTAGTCAAAAAACCAATCCAGTCACCTAAACACTGTATCTATAGAACATATAACAAAAGACCTTTTCCCAGAGAATATTTCATTCCTTATTTTCAAATTATCACCATAGTCTGCAGAGGCCCATTAATCTTCATTAGTTGTAGAAGAAGCCCAGTTGACCAGCTTTGTCAGGTAAGATGTCCACCATATTCCTGGAGTATTGTATAAATGCTTCTTTATGTAGAAGTCAGAGATGGCTTTTAGCTATAATTCTGAACAAGGATGAAGTGGCTGAACAAAATGTCACAGGAAGAAGTAACTTCAATTAAATCCATAAGTAAGCAGAAGAGTTGAAAACCCTCAGAAATCAAAGGAGAAGCAACTATGTAAACATTTCCTCTCTTCAAGTAGATATTTCAAGCAAATCATTCTCTCAAGCAAGGTCATAAACACATCAAAAGATCAATATAGCTAATTAGAAGCTCAGCATTTACTTCAAATGTAAGAAGAAAATGTACGAAAAATGGCAAAAGTCAGATTTTTAAGGGTGTACACACGAACAGAGTGTAAGCATGTAGGTACAGTTTAGGAGAGGACAAGGCAAGATTTGCTCCATAAGAATCAAGTTAAGAGTAATTGAAAAAAACCTTGTGCTGGCTCCTGAATCATCAGCATCAAAGGCTGACCTTGAAGAAAACAGAAATATCTAACTAGACTTGTTTCTTCAATTGAAAGGCTAGTTCTGATAAACTGCCTATTCCAATTAACAAAATGGGAATGGCATAGGAAAGAAGGGGACGGCTAAGTTCTTCTCTTAGCTCTACTAGGTGAGATCCTCCAAGTATACTTAAGAGTTGTTCTTGCTGATGAAAATGATGTAGAAAGGGTCATAAGAACAAGAGTCTCATATTCAACTAGAATCTTTGACATACATTTGAGTGCTGGACTTCAGTGAGAATGTGCACTAATCAGAGAAGTCAAGAAGAGAAGAAAATGAATAACCAGAGGTCTACAAAAGCATACCTAACTGAAATTATTAAATTAATCTAATTTGCCTGAAAAGGAGAAGGGCAAATACAAACAGGGTTTAAATAAATAAATGACTTCTGCAAAGGAGGCATTAATTTGTTTTCCTTTCCTATGATGGATATGAAAGAATGGGTTCACATTACAGCATAAAAGACTCAAGGTAAAAATTAAGAAAAACTTTTGGGGTAAAGAGAATGAAGCACTAGAATAGATTGCCTGGAGAGGCCATGTAATCTGTCTACTTAAAGGTCTTTAATAAAACACTTGATAAATATTTATCAGGAAAAGATATTCACACTTGAAGGCAGAGGAACAGGTTACAAAAACTTAAGTTGCTCTGGGATGAAATTCTTCAAGTCTTTGTCACCATCTGAATAGTATAATAAGCATAAGGCACTGGCAATTTTCATTAATGAGAAGAAATGCATTACACAGTCAGCTTTCAAGTATCCTAAAAAGAGGGCTATATGAGGACACCTTGCCAAAATATGTTTTGGATAAATCTATTAATGCTGGGATATTTCAGAAGCAGAACTGTTGATGTAACTTAACAAGCCAAACTCGCTTCCATCAAAGAATTGGATTTAGTTCATTGGAAGCATAAATAATATTAGTCAACTTGAAAATTGACCAAATAGGATACTATTCTGTGTTGTAAGTCTTCATTAAGTGAGACTATATTGACATGTCATAGCCCAAGCTCATGCCTAGGTAAACAAGTGCAGCTTTCTCATTGAAACATGCACATAGACCTAGTATTTGACTTAGTGCCACAAAGTAATTTGATTTTTTAAAATTACTAAACAATATCAAAACACCCTAATTGCTGAAAAAGGAATTGTATGTTCTAAAAAAAAAAGGTAAAATAAAACTATCAAGTAGTCTGCATTTATTAATTTTTTTTACCATTCATGAAGCTTACTATACAATAATAAAACAATATATAGCTTTTGTATATAAAATTCACAGAATGCAGAGAATTATGAAATCATTAAGAAACAGAAATCAGAGGGGAGATATACATAACAATAAAAAGCACTCCAAGAGGAATCTATCGTATGCAGTGTTTTTATAAAATGGTAAAATTAAACTTTAGGCATATAGAAAAAAATACAGCAAAACTATGAGGAGGAAGAGAGGGTCTGTTCTTTGAAAATCAGTCACTGAATAAGAAACCTCTGGGTCACAGTGAACACAGTCTCATTTGTGCTGCATGTGAGAAAACAAAATCAGACAAACAAAACAGGAGAGGGAAAGTTTTTCACAAAATACAGATTAAGTCCAAAGACATTGAGGCAGGTGCTTCTAGATGAACAATATCCTCTCTAATCAGTCAGCCTTTTGCCAGTATTATACTGAGTTTTCATCCTTCAGTTTTTAAACCAGAATTTTACATATTGCTTCACAAACAAAGCCTAAGGACTTGTCAAGTGGCACTTGAGTACCAACCCAAGAGCAGTTCAGTAGGAGTTTGCTTCTCTAGCCCACGCTGCTGTCTGGCAACAGGCAGATGGGAAAAAATTGCTAGTTCTTACATTCAAGATAATTAATCTTTTTTGACAGCTTCTGCAGCAGCTTTTGGAAATTCTAACAAAATACTGCTTTAGTATTCAGATAGTGGGTGTCAGATAAGAAACTGCTATCAACAATTATGTATATTTTCAGCCTGAAATATTTTGAGACTCTTTCACACAAGGATGAGCAGGTTAAGGTTTTCAGGAATAAAGATGAACCACCCATAACTAAGACAACTAACTGATACGGTAAGTGAAAAGTATAAAGAGAAAGAAATGGTGGTTCTCCAAGTCAGGGGAAACAAATCAATGGATATAGTATATTCATACCTGTAATCAGTTTGCTGCCCTGGAATCCAAAATTTTAAAAGTAAATAGGTCACAAAGCCCCCACAGAATTGTGATCTTTATAATACATACTAATTCTAAGATGTCAGAATGAAACACTTCAGAACATTCATATGAATGAATGAATGAATGAATGAATGAATTACTCCCTTCAGCTTTACACAATGATTACCTTATTCTTCCCCTTTCACAGTGAAGAACACATGTAAATTACGTATGTGAATAGCACCAACATACACTCCTCTCTCTGGCTTCTTAACACCTTTATATAGGAATATATAAGTGCTGGTCAATTTTGAAAACGATGGCCCCATCACTTCAAAAAACAATTCCTATCTCTTGACCTACTCCTCCTTTTCAAATATTAGTTTCAAAATCTAGTCTAGTATCCACTAAGTCCATTCTGATACAAGCTTCAGTTTTTTCTGTCACTAACGCCTTGTTCAGTGGTATCATCTGTGCAAAGGCACTCATACTGCAGTTGCCACTGCCCATTGTGCTGCTGTACTTTTCTTAACCCAGACATTCAGCTCCTGAGCTGCATAATGAAAAAATTATTAGTTGCTGACAAGGAATATAGAGTGCTGCAGGAGAACTGAAGAATATTAGAAGTTACTAATATGGAAAGAATAAATTAATTTTCTATTAGTAATAGGTTGAAAAAGGACTGTACTCAACCTACACTAAAGACCATGAAACTAGTGCTGAGATAATACTGTAAAATCTGAACACTTTTACCTTTCTTTAAGCACCTGTTGGAATTTTTTTGAGATTTATTTTATTTGACAAAACCCCAAAAAAACAAATTATTAATTTAAATTTTGTTGAATTCCATAACCAAAAAAATGTCTTCCCTCTCCCCCTCTGCTTTGCTTTAAAACAGTCAGAAACTGAGATTCTTTCAACCTGACAACTTTGATGTTATAACTGGACAATTCAGTAGTCTGTTTTCATCAATCTTTCACATTTCCTTCATATTTAATTTTGAAACTTACTCCCATTTCCCTTCAATGGATACTGCTCATGTATCTGAGACTGCTCCACTAGCCATGTTGGATCTCATTATAGCATAAATAGTTCTCAATCACAGCAAAAAGTCCCTTGAATTTTGAACAATGAATTGTCTTGATCCATTTGCCTGTATTTTAATTGTCTTTATGCAACACTTTACAGAAAAACTAGCAACAAGTATGATACAAGTTCTTAGTAAGTTTATCTGTAGTGAAGCCTTAATACATTTTTTCTCAGCAGTCTTAAAATACTGAAAAAGTTAAATTACCAGTTACAGTTGCAAGCTGATTTTTTTTTTCATTTGTTAACTGGGAGTAGAGGATTGCTCAGGTGTACTTTATGGAATGTTTAATGTTACTGCCTCTGTCATTGCTCCTTTCCAGCCACTGCAGCCCAGCCCTGTATTCACATGCAATGAAACCCAATGAACCTGTATCCACAGGGACCAGTTTTTCCATTCCATGCCAATGGGTGCAGCTGATACTTTCTCATTTGCAGGTTCAGGCAACAGTGATGCTCAGTGAGATCAGCCACTGGCTGCTACAGGCTGGGCACTCTTTTTTAACAGGACCCACATATAACACTGCCAGAACTCACATAAACACAGCACAGATGGCCAAATCCACTTCCACCTTTCCAGCTGGTTGTGGATGAAGTTCTTCTTGGGAAAGCACATGCTGCCATGGGACAGTGCCGTGCTTCTCCTGGGGCTTTTGCCCGCCCTTCCAGGCTAACGCTGGCACTGGCATCACAAAAAGGTATGGTCCTGTATTCTGGAATACAGTTCCAATCCTGTGGGTCCTTGTCTCAGCAGCAGCGTGAACAATGTGAGAAATAAAGGGATGGAACTCCGGTGGAGAATTTCAAATGGGTTTAATTAAATTCACGCGTCTTCCACCCAGGAGTCAGTCTGCCAAAGCTCACCAAACTCGGTGGTTTTCCCCTTAAATCTGGGGGTGGGGGAATGGGGAGGTTACAGCTTGGAACCAATCCAGAATGGGAAGGGAGTGACCCCAAACCTAAGTGACAACCCATAGAACAAATCAAGGAACAAAGGGGGAAGGGGAACCTAGACCTTGCCAATCACTCAAAGCCTTCACCAGAACTTTCTAGACAAAAGGTGAGGCCTTGAAGTGACAGACAGGATCCATGTGTCACATAAATGATGATTGATTAATAACGATAACTGGGGTAAACCATAATGGGGTAAAACATGAGGTACATGGGAAAAACCATTGTAAAACAGTATAAAACAAACAGATGCATGTAGAAAACAGGTAAAAGCCCAAAACACACCACTACACTGCCACACTCCCTAGATCCATGAGCACATTTCAGATGCCCTGAACATCCGCAGGAACAGTCTCTTCCCATTCAACACCCATGCCTGCACACTGACCTCCTCCATTCTCCACCTGCCAGCTATCCCAGCAAGCACATCACATTCACAGGCCACCCAAGATACACCTACCCCAAGTCAGGTCCTCCTGCTCACCAGCTAGTCCAACCTCAGATTTGCTACTAAATTACACATGCAGAACCCCCATGCACACCAAGACAGGAGAAAACAAAACAAACACTCCTACCCTTCAAATGTTACAGTCCATAGTCCCGCACAGGTGGCTTACACTGAGGCCCACACCTGCTCTACTTGATCTGCACAAGCCCAGGTGCACGCTCATCCCAGTTTGACTCTACCTGCTGACATAAAATCCATTTGTGTCCATCCCCGCAGAGCTTGCAGTCAGTCCCTACACTGCTCCCTGATAGACCAGAGTGGTACTTTGCAGAGATCAGAAATGATTTAATAAAACACGACAGGCTGTACTGACCAGCACAGGTCAAACATGTAGAACCTAGCAATGGTTTATATATTATCAGCCCTTTTAATGGCACCTCCCTCCCATCTCCACCCTCCTCCTTTCTCCCTGGCCCCTTTCTTCTAAGGATTTCTTAAATTTTGCACAGACCTGCATCCCTCTCACCTATCCCAAATCTTCATATTTCTTGTCTCCTTAGATATTACAAAGTCCAGGCCAGACCTCTCCACAGCTGTCTCTGAGTTTCTTAATGGTTGTTATTCTCACTCCTTCTTTACTTTTCCAGGTCCCATTTCTGCAGCATGCTCAGGCACCCACTCGAAATTAACCCAGTGTTTATTCTAAAACTACCTGTGTTTTTGCAAATTGTTTGTTATTAAGATTAACATTTCAGTCTCTCACAATAGAAACTGGTTATCAGTCTGCAGTTTCTCACTTCCCCCATCAGAAGTCATTTGTCTACTTAGGCTAAAGACAACACCACCCCAAAATGACCATAGAATCATGGAATATCTCAAGTTGGAAGGCACCCACAAAGATCATTCTGTCTACTTTCATTCCAAACCACCATGGAATTTACAACTCTGAATCAGAAACATGATATGGATGGCCAACTATATAAATTTTAAGGATTTCTAGAAATGCTTACTTCAAAAAGTGACTTTTTTTTATTTTTAGTAGAAGTCTGTATTAATAGAATCTGCTTTCTCAAACCTTCAGATTGTTAGTATTAAAAACCAAGAAGTCTCGATAAACATCATTTTGTGAAAGAACACAGGGTAATTCAGGCAGGGACAGAAAAAGCTGATGCTATTGGAAATCCATCTCTGAAATACTATCTCTATCCCAGCATTTTTATGTTAAGAAAGTGCTATTGAAAGCAGAACCTCATTTGGTTCATTGGGTTTTTGGGGCTTGATCATCCCGTGCTCTGCCCTTCCTCTGTCCCCTGGCTCCATTAAAGGATTGAATTCTCTCATAACAGCATTTTAGGATTAAAAGTCTTTTCTCAATTAACCATAAATAAGTCCATTTCTTACTCTAAATCCACAAAAATTAATTAAAAATTAAGTCTGCATTTATCTCTTTATCAATTTTTTTTAACTGTTCTGGCTTTCTTTTTTTTTTCTGAGGGGGTGCATATAGCAAAATAATTAATTTTGCAATGCTTCATTGTTCCAGTGTCATGGTAAAAAATCACCTTTCCAAAATAGATTATATAATTTTTCTGACATTTTAGACTTTCTTGAAAGTCACAGGATTGGCAAATAAATCTAACTTTGCAAATGTTAGTCAATAACCCAAATGTTATGTTTCTGTTTTATCTTTTTTAGAAAAGGATTTTTCAGAGAACATGTTGAGCCTCATCGCTTAAGTCAATTTTACAGCACTGTTACTTTATTGATTTTCATGAAATTTAATTTTACAAAGCTGTAAGAGCAGCATCATATCTGTGGTGTTCCAGCAGAAGGGAATCTACCATGAGCTTTCATATTGGCTACATGTAAATCATGAGAAGCCACAGCTAAGAGGAAAGCAAATACTCAGCTTTGAGCATAAAATAAAAAACTATTGAGGTATATTCATTCAGCTTTGTTATTGTATTTCATTACATTAGCACTCAGTTATATTGTGTCAGAAGTTCCACAAGGTAAATGTTCTTACTCTATGAAGAGAAGAAAACATTGAAGTACACTGGCTGTTCAAAAAAGAAAACAGCTCCCAGCAATTGGAATGTTAATAAACTGGATGGTTTGAGTAGTAGCTGAAATATTTTAATTGTATTCAATGTATCATTAAAGGATTTTCAAGACTGTAAATCTTCACATAATTTAAGTGGTTGGAAAAAAGGGTTCTCAAAGGGCAGATTTTTTTCCTTTATTTCAAGAGTAGACTCAAGGATGCAGGGCAGGATGCAGGCTGTAATGGGTCAAATGTCTTCGCACAAAAAGCAAACTTAAGGTTTCATTGATTACAGTGACTTGCTTTCTTTGAAACAATTTTCAAAGGGGTATGAGGAGAATAAGTAACAAGCTGTGAAATACTAAACTTGAACTTTTGTTGTTTGTTTATCTGCTTGTTCTTATTATGCAGCCTACAGCCAGATTCCTCCAAAATATGGCACATTAAATAAAGTGAATTCATGACATATAAATCTACCTTTAAAAAAATGGATTTATCAGTGTATCTAACCTTGGCACCTATCTGATACTGCACCTCTGTATGGACATAAACATCTGTTCATAGAGGATTCATTACCAAACGAAGACTCTACATTGCAAGTAAGGCTCCCTTATTAGTTATTAATATTCCTTTTAGACAAGAAAATCATGTACAAGCCTCCAATAGATATATTTCAGGATTTTAATACTGAACATCAATGTTCTAGCAGTGCAGCTAGTAATAAAAAAGCTGTATTTATTAATAGAATCTTGGCCATTTTAGAGGAAGAGCAGAACATTAAGTTCAGTATTATCTGAACACTCACAGCAAAATAAGAGATACACCAGATCTTGGAACTGGTTGAATTTCAGACTAGAATAAGTTTTGTATTACATAAATAGGATTTAAACAAGGCCTAATTACTAAACACAGTATACCGCTAGATGACTATATTATTAGTCTCAACTTTTTATTACTTTTGTTTACATTTCCTCATCTATTCTACTAGTGAAGAGCCTAAAGTAGTACTATATTCCTCAATTTTTTGGTATCTGAAGCCCCAATTAGCATTGGCAGTTTAAAGAAATTATATTTAGCAAATACAAAATTAATGGTTTCTATTACAAGCAGCAATGTGAGCAATAGAATACAGGAAATCACTACCAATATATTTTTTATAAGTCTTTACCATCACTGAAATATGGAGGGAGGAGTTGGGTGCACCCAGGAATAAAGCCAATTAGTGGTTCCTTAAGTAAATTAATCTAGAGAACAAATGAATACAGGTTTCAGTTAATTTATTGTCTCCTGGGCTTACATGATTGAAATATCATTGAATCTGTCAGGATGCTATTTGATTGACAAAGTGAACAGAATATAAATTTGTGTAAGAGGTATAGGACATATATATAGAAATGTACTGCATTGTGTTCCGAATTCAATCCCTTCTACCAAGTTTCCCTGGGGTTCCACTCAAATGGTTCATTGACTTTTATATACCTGGTGTGGAAATGGGAAGGTTTTTTGTAATTGAACAGAATTTTGGAGGCAGATGAGAAAAATAACAACTAGGCGAGATATTTAAAAGTAACACAAGCTTCAAAAGACATGAATCTGTATGCTAGATCTAACAATAGTAAGTGTCATGTTTTAATTTAGTTCTTGACAGAACATTAAGTATGGTGTTGCCCTGATTTTGTCAGCCTTCTGATGTTTTACATTTTTGTACTGGAGTTCTCACACATTGTAACATAAACAAAAAGTGATGTTTTGAAAACTGTGTATTCGTTCCTGGGGGAAGGACAAATTGATGGACTTCTAGTTTGACCAGTGGGATCAGAGAGGTGTCAACCTCATGGCCCAATCGCTGGTCAAACTCCAAACACTATTTAAACCTTAAACCCAAACCAAACTTTCTTCTTTTGCTTGCACAACTCGACAGTGTGAGTGTGGTTTTTTCACGTCTGTCTGCTGACAGTATGGCTCTGTATCTCTAAAAGTCCTCAGATCTTGAGCCTGTTAAGGTCAAGTATGTTCAACATTTGCTTACATGTACTCTCACCCCATCCACCCACACTAATATTTAAGCCATGGATTCATCCTAATGATGGTGCTTCACAGTGAAATTATTGGGATCAAGTATTTCTTCTCTGCTTTTTGACACTGAGTATTTTGTGCTTAGATCAATTAAATACTTCTTAGTACTTTAGGCTGGTCATATTCACCCAAAAAACTACGACTCTAGAGCGAAATACTACTTTTTCCTCAAAATTGTAAGCACTGCCCGCCTTATCTGCCCTGATGTCTGTGTCTGAAAGACAGCAGCACACTGGTGGAGCAACATATCATAGATGCTGCTCCACCAATTATTCTGATTTTTGGTAGCATGCACTCGTGGTCAGACCTTCTTTCCCGGTGGTGCAGAAACATCATATCCTCATTTCAGTCCTTTGAAGTTTAACTTCTGCAAACACAAAGCTGACCAAATGATCTGTGTCAGTTGTTTGACTTGTAAGGAACAGAGCCCCAGTAGCTGGGGAAAGACGTATTTGACAATTGATGCAATGGAATGAAAGGAGGAGTTCAGAATGGTTTCCTTTATTGTCTATGTAACCAAACAGCTTATGTGAGCAAAGCTTCCCTGTCACACGAACACAAGATTTTCCCCTAGTAAGGAAAACTACTAATTCAAATGAGAATGAAAAAATATGTATTTAACCACACGACCTCAAGGCTCTACTACTGAACTAGGATGGAACTTACCTCAATAGAAGAAAATAAAGTTAGAAGGCATTGAGTGAGTTATTGAGTCACTATAATCCTATTGACAGAAAACCTAAATCAAGCTCTGTTTTTCTGAGCAGAAAAAAAAAGGGACAGTACCTGTTCAGCTTCAAAATCTAGCTTTTCTCTTAAAAATTTTACATCAAAGGAACTCCTCCCTTTACTTTCTTTTAGCAATTGCATGCCTTTAGTGATTGCATCTGCCACATTTGCAGTGCAGTCCAGTCAGGGGCACATCCCTTGCATTTTCAGTGTGTCATAAAGTGTTGTGGTTTCTCTCATGGTGGGGCTGCTACCAGCAAGCAGCAATTCCCCAGACCACAGAAACAGTTCATGTGGGTCCCTCAGCTTAGCTGGCTGTGCGTGGGCTCAGGCTTGGAAGAAAGAAGCGTGCTCTCTCTTGGGTTAGGAAAGATGTTTATTCCAGTGCCCCCTGGGCGGGGAACACTCTGACCCACTGGGGAAGGAAGAGGGTGGGGTTACATCAGGGGGAAACCAGGCGTGTTCAGGGATAGGAATGGGGGGGTGAAAGGAACATAGCAAGCACAGACAAATAACAAAATACAAATTCAAAAACCTGAAACTAGCGCCGCAACAATGAAGGAAATTTCTCATGCAATGAACAGATGCCTAACAGTGGAACTTCTCTGTGCTTTGAGAGGTAAGTTTCATCCTTTTAACAATTAATAAGAAGCCAGGGCCCTTATTCTAGAAGATCCCAATGCTTAGCAACACAAAAAACCCAAAAACCAACCAAACAAACAACCCCCTGTCTCCTGACAAAATGAAACAAAAAATAAGCTAAATCTCATTTCAGCTACTATTTACTATTGACTTGAAAGGCAGGATATTGACAACAAAGATTTATAAATATTGATTGTTGAACTGAAAGACTGTTTTACATGATGTTGAGCATTTCCGTGAACAAAGATTTGATATATCAGCATTGCAGATCTGGATTGTGTTCAGCTCTAAAATATCAATGAAATAATAGAAGCTAAAATGGCAACACAATATCACCACTCAACATCAAACATCATATCTGGCAACACCCTATATAAATTTCTCTCTTTGATGTATAATGCAATTAATTAATGAATTAATACAGTTCTTTGGACAATATTTCATTTCTTGTAAAATTACCTCCAAATTACCTCCAGAACCTTCTCACTGAGTATTACACCATGCATTTTCTCATTATTATATTAAGATTATTTCAAAGTCAAAAGGATTCTGCAGATAACAATCCTGACATAAGGTTCTTAAAAGTCTAGGATTAAGAAGAAGAGCATCATGTCTGTTACCAGATTAGTTAAAAGTTGTAAGGTTTCCAAGGCACTGAATTTCTATGGGTCCCAGATACAACCAAGAGTACATTCAGTGTCAGCGCTGCAGCAGACAATTCTAAGCCCTAGGGTCAGCTGTTCTCCTTTCCCTACTCTCCCCAGAAGACTACATACACTCCAACTAGAGCAGCTAATAAACTTTTTTTCTTCCTTCATGCAATTGTTGCCACAAAACTCTAATGTCCTCATCCAGCCTTATATAAATATTTCTTTATTGCACTTGCAGCTCTAAAAATATCTATCCCCACCATAGCACAATTCCATGTAAGTTCTATTTGTGCTGTTATAAAAATTACCCTATAGACCTATTGTTTTCATCTGTAGTTAAGTCTGTAGAGGCTGGTTATAAAACTTGGCTTTCTTCCTTTGCCTTTTGAATATCAGCTTGAAAGTGCAAAACACAACAAAACGTCAAGATGTAGTATTCGCACACAAGAGGTCTAAAAAACAATTGAAAGATATCTGATTCCTGTTGCATTCTCCTGAAAATAATTTCTTCAACTAGAAGGAAGAACTAAAGGTCTTTTGAAATATGTAATGCTTATCACAAGTGCATAATACTCCAGGTTTTAAGTAGGACAAAAGTGTTCTTTATTGCATGAGTAGCTAACAGAAAAAAAAGTTAATTTTTAGTTCAATATTACCATATGGCTCATACTCAATGCAAGCAGAAGTACTATAAAATAATTGTTTTCCCATCATAAAAGAAAATCACACACAATACAAAGAAATGATTGCTATGGGTAAAGAAACAAACATCTTCTTGCAAATCTTTTGCACCATTTTCACACAAGGCATGTTAAAAAGAATTTGCTTTGGAAGGCACTCATTTTGTGTGAAAGCAAAGCTGATTCTCCAAGTATAACTTGGAGAGGCATAACTCAACCCCTATAGCAGACACTGTTGTACAAAGCTACAGCACAGCTCTATCTTTCTGCTGCACTGCACTATCTTGAAGCCCCAGGAAAATTTCAGTTGTACAGTTGAGCTGGTAATTGAGGAGGCAGAAGATCAAGCGAACAGATATTCGAAGTTGTCTGTATCCAACACCACCTTCCTGCTTTCGCTGGAGTAGGAAGAGTGCTAACAACCTGATCCTTCCATTTTACCTCTTAAAGGGGAGCTGAGTGCTCAGTACATTAAAATCACAATCACAAAGAAGAAAGCATAGCCACCTGCACTTTATTATACTAGATCCTACACTGACACAGTGATAAAACACATGACTACTGGAATACATATTCTTTTTTTATTTCTTTGCAATCTTTTTTTGTTGGGCAGGAAATTATTTTTTTAAACTTCACTGAAGGCCATCAATAAATGTAAATAAAAACATACTAAAAATGGCTCTCAAAAATTAGCAACTGCATTACAAGCTTTAGAAAGGGAGGGTGGAAATCAGACACTGAGTCCACTGAGGTCCATCCCATCTATATGTATTCTGCTTTAATCTGTATTAAAAGCTAAATAGACTTGTGCTCCTTCCTTAAATGTATATGAAAGAACATTGCCTTCATGTGGCAGCAAAATTGTAAATGTTTCAGAACCTAATTGGAAAAGCATGTTTCCAAAGCTTAACTGAAAATCAATTTCTTTTCTTAAGTTAATTTTGTTCTGACATTTATTTTTATAATCATGGGATAAAACGGTAATTTTGATCCTATGTCACTGCTGTCAAAAGGGATTTTTAAACTGACCTGTGATTATGCAGGATCAGAATGGGTCAGGAAATTACTTATGCTAGGATAATCCACAACAACAGTGCCTCAAAAATTAGTACAGATAGACTTAAAGGAGAGCAGAACAAAAGATTAGAAGTTTTTCATGTTGGGACTGGTATGGAAATTCTAATATTCTTCTACATGACTGGTCTGCAGCTACTCTTGGTCAATGAGCAAGGTGACTTAGCACCATCTTCCCTCTGAGAAAAAGCAGAAGATATCACAAGTATTACAATGAGGGTCAAAGATCAGTAGACTATGCTCTTTAATATTGGTTCCTATGACATCCAGTGTCCTTCTATTTATCTTGCTGTAACTAGCGCAATACACATTCATAAGATTAACTAAAGAGAATCATCAGTGAGAAAGAAAAATCAATTCCCATTTACAGAAACATTTTTATTCACATATGCACTAAGTCTCATTGAACTGAGCCAAATTTATGAGCTTTCTTTATGAGAACCTTTAATGATTTGGAATCCCGTGTATATTCAGATAACATTATTCAGTTCAGAAGCAGCTCTAATTCAGCACTATTAAAAGGAAACACTCTACAAGGCAGGTTTTTCATTATTTCTGCTGTTCATTGGGGATGATTGAGCTCTGACCTTCATTTAAATTTAAATTAAAGAGGAAAAATATTTTAATATCTTTTAAGTCTTACTTCTTTGAGAGAGAGTAAGGAATTATAAAGAGGTCCTTTTTAGAGAGAAGAAAACAGCTTCCAAACACAGAGAAAAATGAAAGAACTATGACAGGTCTAATCATCTGTCATTATTAGAAAAATCATGTCAGGATCAAAAATAAGAATGCAATTCCCCTTGAAAACATTAATGTTTTCCTGACATTTTGCTTTGACATCAACCTGTGATAAACAGCAAATTAGACAACAAAGTTTCTAACTAACGTTCTTCTGGAACAACTCCACTTAATTTATCTCTCAGTAATCCTAGAAGTCAATATTGCTATGCATTGAAATGAATGGGCGAGCTTGGTGAAACCTAATACTCAAAGCTGAACAATCAAAAAACTGCTGTTTTCCTGCTTTTCCAACAGATTGTTGCATCCTAATGAATTATTCCTTATCTCCTTGAAGAAACACAAGGTCCTGAGTTAGTCATACATGAAGTGCACTTCTAACACAATAAATAGTAACTGCTGCATAATTTGCATTAGATAAAGGTCTTAATATTATTCCAGTGGAGACAAAATGATTAAGCAAGTGATGACTATAAACTTTCTTCCAGAGAGAGTTGTCCTTTAATTTTTTTCTAAGAGGATTGGAAGTGAGGGAGTAAAAATAAAATTACCTTTTCCCAGCACAGAGCTCTTAGCAAGAGATTAAAGAAGCCAGTCAACAAGGAAAAAAAAACAAGAGAAATCCTTTCTTTCTAAGTATTTTATACCTTACAGGAAAGTCCAAGCTGTAAGACAGTATTTTCAATGACTGTCTCCTTTACATCAAAGTTTAGGACTTTCTTGAAACAAATACCAGAGCTCAGCATCACCTTCTGGAGGTGCAACCTAATGCTGTAAAACATGTTTCTCTCCACATGCTCTGCCTTTTGTTTTGGTGATACTCTCAGAGATATTATCTGAACAGGAGAAAATGAAGGGTGAGAATAACACAGGCCCTCATGTTACAACACAGTAGCAGGACATGCTCTGGAAGAAGAGATTTACATTTCACTCACTTCAGTCAGGTGAGGGAAATCAAATAAGAGCAGGTGCTTGTTTTCTCAGTTGATACTTTAAAAAAAATTAAATTAAAAAAAAAGCCATCATTAACTCTTATTCCCTCTCTCTTAAAGAGGAACAGTAATGCTTGATACATTTTGTAGAAAGCCTGATTCTGTACTACATGGTAGATAAGCTCAGAGAAAATTTGAGCTTGGTTAGATCTGGATGAAAGACACTGAGGAAGTCTATCTACCTAAGATTCTAAGTGTCATGAACAGAAGTAGAATATTACAATATTTAGAATCCTCAAGGTAAATTGTTTATGTAGACACAAGCACTACTGAGTTATATAGTAAAGAGACTTTTTAAAACTGCAAATTTAGAGGCAAATCCCACTTATTTCCTACTTCATTGTTTATACTCTTTTCCAAAATGAAAACTTTCTTCTAATCATTAATGGTATCTGTCTAGAGAGAGAAAAACACTACTTTCAGCTATGGTCTCTCAGTTTCACTGGAGCCTTTGTTACCTATTCATCCCATAGATATCTTTTTGCCAATATAAAGAAACTCTTAAAATCCTTTTCTCTCTTGACCTATCACGCATTATTTTCTTTCCATAATGAGCAATATTCATCAAGAATTAATTCTTAATGTAACATTAAGTGGCAAAATTGTTCATGTTCCACTTCTGAGATAGCCTCATTCAGTCCCCTTTTGTTGGGTCATCAAATTAGTCAACTTTGTTCAGTAGCTTGAGGCAGATTTTTCAACACATACTATTCTCCTTGTCTGACCATGGCCAGAGTATTACTGATAATAGGTTCATCACCTAATTGTGCTTTAAGTGGAATTTCAAGACACTTTTTTCTTGTAATGAATACTTTAATTTATGACAGGCCTGAGTGCAGCAATTACAGCAATAGTTATAGTCAGAATTTAACTTCTTTGAACACTGAGTGCATTTCCACTGCTAAAGAGAAATATTCAGTCTCTCAGATTTAAAATGCCTTACATGCAAAACTTTCAACCAATGCATGAAGAGAAAGATGTGCATGTGAATCTAAAATGTCCTGACTGCTGGACGCACAAGCAGCTATTTGGCATTGCTAATATGTACTCTTCTTGAACAGATTTCTCTGTAAGATGCAAGTTATTTACACCAGACTTCCCCTGTACAAAATGACAGGGATAGCAATACCAGCCTTCTTCTGCCCCCAAAGACTTCTAAGCTGGAAGATTTATGATGACTGTTCAGAAAAAAAAATAAGAGCCAGAATTTTAAACTATTCTTTAGACAAACTAAGTTTATGTTTACATAATAATTTATGAGCACAGAAACAGTCTTAAATCTATTTATAATTCTGTCCAAGTAGCTCAGTCTGTTCCAAATCACACTTTGTCAGGCAATCCAGATTTCTAGTTGTCTGAATAAATCTGACTCTGCTGAGATGTAAAAAACCTGACATGAAGAGACTTGTATGTAACATGACACTATTGCATTTGGGGGAAAGGATTGAGATAACATGCCCCTTGGCACATGCTTATGTAATGGGTATCTGCAGAAACACTGTATTCTGTGACATTAAATAGCCCAAAAACAGCTGATGATGCACGAAAAAGGATTTTGATGCAAGCCTAGCCATTTACTGAACCCCTGTAAAGTCCAGTTCCATGTTAAAAAACAAAGTTATAAATTGATAAAGGATATCAATAACATATAATAATAAGACATTAGGATAAATTTAGTGAAGAAATTGAAAAATGCACTTATCACCTCTGGTGGGTTGTGAACAGCTTGAACAGCTGCCAGCCAAGCAATGCTCTGAACCTTCCTTGCCTGATAGGAAATGACAAGGGAGAAAATTAAGTAAAAATACCCATGGGTCCAGATAAAAACAGTGATATCACCCACAAATTACCTTCACAGGCAAAATACACTCAGCTTGAGGAAAATTTACTTTACTAGAAAGCTACAATAAAGTTGGGAGTGAGTCCTGAAACCTTCCAGTCCTGATGACCAGGGAGGCAGACTTCTAGCAGCCCTTCAGGGTTGTCAAATGTTCAAGGGCCAGTGTATGTCAGAAGGTGTGTATACTAGGAACAGCACTTCCCTATATCTTGCCAATCAAATTCTCAAACAAGGAGAAACCCAAAAATATTATTTACTCAATTCCATAAACAAGTATTATATCAAGGATATCAAATGCAATTACTAGAAGTACATGAGCAAGTGCCTCTGCATATACAGTGGGACCACTAAAATCAGTCATCCATTATAAATGCCCAAAGAAAATGTGTGAACAGTGAATTCAGACATAAATATCCAAAACCTTTTTAGAAAAGAGTATTTCAGTATGCAAGAGAAGTTCCTCCCTTGCAGGCAGTCTTTCTTCCTCTGTGTATCTGTCCATTCCTGAATGATGGCTGCAAATACTCTTCTAACTCCTGCAGGTTGAGATATGTCCAAAGGGGAAGAGACAGAGAGCAAGGCTTACAGACTTTGTACAAAATTATACTACCCTCTATCAGACAGACAGAATTGTGAAACATACAACACAAAATTAATACAAAGCAATAGAGAAAATGCAAGGATATATCTTTAAAAATAAAAGGCAAGTTAAGAATTAAAAAAAAACAACGTAAAAAATAGTGAAATACACAGTTTCAATACAGTAATGTTTTAGTGGATACAGAGAAGCAATCCATTGCTCACAAACTTGGGCCAAATCCAAGGGAGTTACACCCACTTAACACAATACATGATTTGATCTGTGATCTTTAATTATCCCAGCAGAAGTAGTTTGCCTTGTGCAACTGCCACATGTTTTTATTCAACCCGACCTTTAAAGTCACAGGCTAAATGTAACTGCTATTTAACATCCAAAGCTACTTGGGAAGAAGTGGCATACAGCCAAGACAAAGGAACAATTGAAAGTGACAGGCAGCAAAAAAAAAGTCACCAAAATTCCTTATCATAAGATTATATGTGTCATTTGATGTTGTCTAAAGGAACCGATCTTACTAAGGAGGGGAAGAAATGGAGGATGTGCACTGTTCACATGTACAACAGTCCCTGGAGACAACAATATTCTATTTGTGAGTCAAGGACAGGTCATGGTCATGACTTTCCAACAGTGCAGAAGATGCTGTCAAATTATATCTGCTATTGCACACTCTCTGCAGCCTATTCAAACCATCATTCCCCGTGAGGCCCTTTGTGATTTCCTTTGGTTTTTACGAGGTGAAACAAGCTTCCAGCTTCCCTTCTGGGCACAGACACTGCCTTCATGCACAGTCTTTAATATCACATTGCATGTCACTCACCAGGATATAAGCAAGCAGCTCAAAAACAGAATTTCAAGTACTAGTTTAACTATTCTAACCAAATATTTTATTGCTATTATTCATAGAATTATAGAATAACCTGGGTTGGAACAGACCTTACTATCTAGTTCTGATCCACCTGTCATGAACAGTGACACCTTTTACTAGGCCAGGTGTCTCAGAGCTCTATCCAACCTGACCTTGGATTCTTCCAGGAATGGGGCATCCACAGCTTCTCTGGACTATCTGTTCCAGTGCCTCATCACCCTCACAGCAAAGAATTTTTTTCCTAATATCTGATTTTAACCTCCTCTCAGTTTGAAGCCATTCCCCTTTGTTGCATCGCTACATGCCCTTGTAAATAAACTCTCTCCATCCTTCTTGGAGGCGTCCTTCGGGCACTGGAAGTTTGCAATTAGATTACCTCAAATCTCTTTCTCTTTACCAGGATGAAAAAAAAACAGTTCTCTCAGCCTTTCCTCATGGGAGAGGAGCTCCATCCCTCTGAATATATTGGTGGCCTCCTCTGGACTCACTCCATCAGGTCCATGTCCTGTTCTGGGAACCACAGAACGGGATGCAGCACTTCAGGTAGGGTCTCACCACAGTGAAGTAGAGGGGCAGACCCACCTCCCGTGACTTGCTGGCCACACTGCTGTTGAGATCTGATTATTGAGAGATGCCTCTGCCCAAATTAAGGTGCAAATGAGACCATATGCTGAAGTCAATAATATAGATTCTAAATTTGAGGTACAGAGATAGAAAGAATAGAAAAGAAATGGGAAGAGAAAGATAGACAGATCAAGGAGAAGATAGTCACCACATGTGAATCCAGAGGTATCCTGTTGCTCCTACTTCACTCGTGGTGGTGAGGTTCCAGTTTTCTCCTGGAGGTACTACTAGCACCCCCAAATCCTTCTCAGCAGGGCTACTCTCGTTCTCTTCATCCCCCAGCCTTTGTTGATAGTGGGAGTTGCCCTGACCCAGGTACAGCACCTTGAACTTAATCTTGTTAAAGTTTACAAGATTCCCATGGGCCTAATTTTTGAGCTTGTCCAGGTCCCTCTGGCAATCCCATCCCTCAGTTGTGTCAATTGCACCACTCAGCTTGGTGTCATCTGCAAATTTGCTGATGGTGAACTCAATCTTTTTTTTTATGCAGTCAGTGAAGATATTAAATAACATTGGTCCCAATATGAACACCTGAGGGACACCACTCATCACTGATGTTCATCAGGACTCTAAGCCATTTAACACTACCCTCTGGATGTGACTGTCCAACTTTCTTATCCATCTAACAATCCACTCAAAAATCCATCTCTCTCCAGTTCAGAGAGAAGGATATTTTAGGGAACTGTATCAAAGTCTTTACAAAAATCCAGATAAATGACATCTTTAACCTTTCTCTTATCCACTGATGTAGTCACTCTGTCATAGAAAGCCACTGAGATGGTCAGGCAAGCCTTGCCTCTGGTGAAGCTGAGCTGGTTGTCCTGAATCATGTGTTTTCCCTGTGTCTTAGCACAGCTTCTAGGGGAATCTGTTCCATGATTTTCCCAAGTGCAGAGGTGAGGCAGACAAGTCAGTAGTTCTTTCTACCCCTTTTAAAGATGAGTACAATAGTTCTTTTTTCCAGTCACCCGGGACCTTACCAAACTGCCATGACTTTTGAAATATCATGGAGAGTGGCTTGGCAGCTACATCAGCCAAGTCCCCAAGGACACTAAGATGCATCTCTTCAAATCCCATAGAATTATGTACAGTCAGGTTCCTCAGGTGGTGATGAACCTCACCTTTATTTGCAGTGGGAAGCACTTTGCTTTCCTTGTCCACATCCTGCTGCCCACCAATTCAAGAGGTGTGGGAAGAGAGGTTGCCAATGAAGTCCTTGTTTCTACTGCCTGTACATTTGTTTCTTTCCCTTTAGTTTGATCAGCAATTCTTTACTCAACCATGCCAGTCTCTTGCTTTCCTTGCCCAATTTTTTGTTTCTTTCATGCTTTATGGAACACTTTAGTGATCTTCCTGCTGTTTGCAGCACTGTCCTGGCTCTCCTGTTCCCAAGTGCAGTCTCCCAGGCAATGTCACTGACAATCTCCCTGAAGAGCTGGAAGTCAGCTTTCTAAAGTTCAGGGGCCTAATTTCACTTCTTACATCACTCATATCTCTCAGGGCTGCAAACTCCAGCAATGTGTAATTGATACAGCCCAGGCTGCCCCCAGTCTTGACATCCCCAATTATATCACTTGCATTTATGACCAGCATGTCTGGTAACACATCCTATCTGACAGGGCTGTCTATTGCATAACAATTACCTTTATTTTGAAAATGCTAGTTCTCATATTGCCAACGACACAAATCAGTGTGTTGTAATAATGATATTAAAGAGAGTATTGAAAATCTTTATAATACCTGAGGGTTGTATAGTGGTATTCCATCATTTAATAAAATATGCTCTATTGATTTCTAGGTGAAAATAAAAAAATCAATGTGAATTGAGAAATCAGGTTCTCAGGCAATCCTAGTCTGATTTGGGTTTTTTGTAGAAAATGCTCTGATGACAAAACAGGTTATCATTTGAAAACATGTTTATGATGTTATCATAAACAATAAAATAGTTTATATAATTTAGGCCAAGCTTACAAAACTATCTTTAAAGCCACATTTTCTGGGTTATCATTAAATATATAAAGTGATATGAAATCTCTAAGCAGCAAATAGAGAACTTGGAGATTTTAAATTACTTTTCATTTCCAATTCATAAACCTTTTCTGTGAGAATTGTAAGGCATTGAGAAGCAAACTGTATGGCATGAAACCCTTTTTTAAATAACAGAGGAATAAAAGCTCATCTCATCAAAAAGCATTTAGAAGGACCAGTCCTTGGAATTCAGTGAGCACACACAAGGTTACAATCCACTTGAGAGATCCTGGAAATGTCATAAGCCAGCAGAGAGCAGCTCAAGCGGCTTATGAATGACAAAAAAGCCAAGGGAGATGATTATAACCTTGCACTCATTCAGCAATCAAGCATCATCATTATCAAATATAGAGAAGCTTAAAATACTTGTGCATTTTAAGGTTGCTCAGGTCTGTCAACTCATTCAACAAAATGTCATATGAAAGTAAAGCAGAGTTGGAGAGCTGGTGGAGACTGTGGGGTTTTGTGTTTCCCAGTTACTCAGATAATATTTAAGAGAATTAAATAGATTATTTTTGTAAATCCTGCGTCTTACAGGAAGGATAATTTCACTTCTGACCACTTCAAAAATCTATGAAAAATACCTGTAAGCTTTTAGGCCTTCTTCTGCTGGTTATCAATAGACTTAATTTATTCAGCTGAATAGGTCAAACTATTTTTTTTTTTGTATTTAATAGTGCATTTGTGCTTACCATGTGCATACATACTCAAATGAATTATCTCTGCATGAAAAACAAATTTTTCAGTATTAAAATGAAAAACCTCATGTCAACAGAACCACTCTAAATTGCCTTTTCCTGTCTGTATCTGTAAAGAAGAAAAATTACAAAAATCAACTTTAAAAAGAAAGCCATCTTGAAGAACACTGAAGTACTAATTTAAATAACTGCTATTATTTTAGGTGGGATGTAAGACTATTTTAGTCAGAGATGATCATTCAAATTTGGAATTCAACTGCACATTTTCTTGCCACTAAATAAGAGTGCATAGGACTTCAACAACTTTGCAACAGAAGGTTATAATTACAGTATTAAATTTTAACTGTTCTAAGTTTTGAACTATTACAACTTTATTCTAATGTAGTTAAAATTAATAGGGCAAAAGCAAAACAGACTCCTCTGCATGAAGGCATCACTGCGTCACTGCCCGTGAGGAGGGGCCTGGATAGAAAGGCAACAGACACAGCACATTCTTCAGCTTTTCAAGGATTACTTTGACCAGTTACAGCTTCTTAAAAAAATTGTCTCCCTATTTCCTTCTCAAAGATGATGAAAGAGTCATCAAACTATGTATTTACAATGAAAACAGTAAATGAAGGAAGAAATTTTACAGTTAACCTTTCAGAATAACATTGTCAATTTGGACAGTTAGCAAGCTTTCCATAACCCTAAAACATACTGAGTTTATAAATTGCTTTTACTGCAAACAATTATTTCCAAACCTAAATATTTAAAAGGTATGAGTCAAACTCCAAAAGAAAGAAGAAAAAAAAAAAGAGAGAAAAGAAATATACTTTAGTAAGTTTTGGGGGCTGAATTTTAAGCACATGGTGTGGCTAAACTGAGAAACTTCAGGAAACATATGTAAAGAATGTCACTTATCCCTTCACATATGTGACACATTCTGAGTCCTACCCTCACTCTGAAAAATATTGATGCATTGTCTCTTAGAATTGAAAAGAAAAGAGATCTAAGCACAGATTCTATATGAAATACTGATAAAGTGAAACATATAGAAAACTCATTTCTGTAACTTAATTTAGTTTTAGATAATTTTTCCTGGGCTAAAAAATACCCCAGTTAACTGTAAAAAGCCAAGAATATTTTCTCTGCAATCAAATACATAACTATAGCTCATAAGCATAAAGTCAAATTTTAGAAGACTGGTTTTATAAAAGGAATAACTCATTAGCTTCCTTCTAACCTGGCCAGCCTAGCTGGACCTACTACAGGTTTTCACGCTTCCCCTCCATCCTCAAGCTTGTATCCCAACTGAAGGTCAAGGCTGTGAAAAGCAGGATGAGTGCCAGTATCAGATCCATGGCGCTCTCTAACCAAGACTTGGAAATCCTGTGGGATGGAAGGATCCTGGGCCAGTGCTGCTCTATCTTAAACTAATATTTAACCTAACATTTAATCCAAGTCTTGAACACACTGATGGCTTTCCTTCTGTAAAATTAATATCTTGAACAACCATAACAGCTTTGTGTTTGTTTATCTCTAGATGACATGAATGCTTGTGAGGGAAAACTCTCAGATCACCTAGATAAAATAGGAAAAAAGTCCTCTTCTGTGCCCTCTCTTCTAAGAGGTTTGGTCCTCTCCTGCTGACTGTATTAGCAAGAATGTGGTTCAATGGCAGAAGATACAGAAAGAAGATGTTGTTGCTGTTGAAGAGCCAGGAAATGCATAGTACACATTTCAGGAAGTTTGCACTTATTATTGGGTCAAATTTGCTGTCATGCATTGAATATTGACTAGAAGAAATAGAATATCAAGTTATTTTTGGAGCAAATATTCTGGTTTTGAGTCCTCAAAGGAATTTGGTTCAGACAGTATGAGAAAGCTCCACAACCTGGGTCAAATTTCAGTAACTGGGTACCATCAGGAGGTTACCTTCAAAAGCATGCTGATGATCTGAACTACAACTCATTTCCAGCACTCTCTGCCTTTCAAATCCCAACATTCACAGCAGCTCTTAGATTGAAAGTATTCTCTACCTTCTGCTCTGGGGCACTAGAAAAGGCTCCTTTCTGTCACATCCACAGCTGCAGCGTCACAAAGGACTTCAATTATTACCAGCTGGAAGAAGAAAAAAGATTAAGGCAATCCTGACTTCTAACCCATCACCTGGAGTACCCACAGCACATACTAGTGCTGTGATGATGGATGCCACATAGATCCTGACGTCTTGAAGGATTTCTCTTGCCCAATTCAAAATTGTATCACAATTAAATGTTCAGTACCCGGGCTGGTTATATGGAGGCCTGGGTACTAAGAGATGTTTAATATTATGTTCCTATCTGGAGCTGCCATAATTAGGTACTAAAATCCAGCCAGGATGAGGCTCATTCCTCTGAGAGGACAGATCCTGAAGGCACACTCAGATAATGACTGACACTGGAAAACAATTAGTTCGCTACAGAGAATAGCAACACTACTCCCAGAGAGATTCTCAGCAGAAATGGATTGTATTTTCGAGGTTTTCAAGAAGGAGATGCATGCAAGCCCTTTATTTTCAGGGTGAAACTAATAACTAGTATTCTAAAAAAACACTATCCACAATATTGCAGAAGAGCAAGTACTGCTCTTTTAGACAGGATCTGCTCACCCACTGGGCAGGATTGGTGAGTGTTCAGAAAACATGCCAGCCTTGCCATTTCAAGTGCACTAGAAGCACTATCAAAACAGCCTCCTCACAGCATAAGTACCAAGATGAATTACGTGTCATGTTAGGGAAATATATGTAGAGAGTAGTGATGCTACAGCTCCTTTAAACTGTTCTCAACAGGCAAGACATAAATCTCAGACTCTTTTCACACGCATATGCTCTGATAACACATTCCTGGGTATGCATGTAAAAATTGATTCAATAATTGGAAAAGCTAGAACTCAGTAAACAAGTATTTGTACAGATATATACAGAGTAAACACTGTAAAGTGCAGCCATATTTGGATTTTCTTTTCATGTCTTCATCTTGGTTTGATCTTAGAATGAGCTTTTCTGGCTTTTAGTAATTCACCAAGTTCTTAATTTTAATTGAAAGTAAGTGACATTTTTCAAGGGCTTTTTGCTCATCTTGTACCTATTCTCACAATGCCACTAATGCCTTAAAAGTAAATATTCTCAAAAATAAAGCTTTTTTTACAATATTATTTAGCAATCTTTCTGTAAAAAATCACCTTGCTAAGTGCTCATTATAACAGAAAAACAGATCCCCTCAATAATTTTCTTCAGTTTGCAGAGAAACCCTTTTCTTCTTATTCATATATATAATTCATAAAAGTGGCAGGGAGAGGAAAAAGTGGTGCCATCATTTAAATCAAAACCAGCGAAAATCAAAAATCTGTGTAAACTCAATAACTCAGCTTACCTCTGTGGACAGATCTTGACAACAAATTTTTAAAACACATCTAAGTCAAGGAAAAAATTTTTTTTGTTTTTGTTTTTGTTTTGTTTTTTTCAAAGATACAAAACCATGTTCACAAGGCTAAAATTAATAAAATCTATGAACATTTGGAAAATAAAAGACTTCTATATTTTAAATGTTTGATAACTTTTTTCCTTCCTAAGGAAGTAAGTATTAATCTATTTTTTTTTTCTGTGAATTTGACAGCTGTGGTTAAAGAGATAGTACACAGGTCTGCATTATGTTTAGAAAACTGGAAGTACACATCATCATTGTGTCCCAGTGTTTAAGTTTGAAGAATAAAAATGCTAAGGGCAATGGCAAAGTCTCAAATTTCCTCCTTACACTCTGATTCTATAAGGTTAAATGGATCCAAACGTTTTCCTGCAATATGAAGTTCAAGTAAGAGCAGGATATTTGAGAACTGAAGCCTTAGGTCCATATTCACATAACTATACACATCAGTTAATTACAAGTATACAATATATACAACCTATGTACTGGTATACATGTCATCCTCAGTATCTTTGAAGACCAAAGCCAGAAATTCCAAGTGCATCCTGAGGAGAATTTGAAATAAATACCTGTGAAACTGCAGAAGCCCTAGCCCTAGCCCTAGGTGTAAGGATTAACTGCCTGTGTTCTTCCTGCAAATAACTTAATTTCTCTACTTATTGTCCTTCACCCAGATTGATGCTCAGAACTGAAGAGCTAAGAACCAGAGTCCTTCATGACACAATCATCACTGTTCTGTAGAAAAGTGTCTACACTGCTTCCTGTCAAATGCCATGTAAAACTCTTCATTTTTTATATATTCTGTTCAAGTCTCGCAATAATTGCAATTGCATTACTGGTTCAGTGGCATGTTTTCCCATAACATACATTTTTAACAAGTGAATGCATCAGAGCAATGAAGGAAAAGGATTCGGTCTGGAATTATCTTGTTCAGATGAGGCTGTTAAGCCACAAAGGCCATAGCATATGCAAGCAGGATTTAACTTTCATGATCATCTGTGACTAGCATGCTTCATAAGGGCAGTTAAAGCTGGCCTCATCACCAATAACGTAATGACAGCAATGAGGACAAAAATATTTTCTCATTCAAGCAATTTCTCTTAAAAGTAAAGTACTGAATGCTTTAAGAAGGTACAGCATTTGTTTTTATACTCTAATTAAGGAATGGAACTTCTTATAATAAGACATCATTATACAACAAAAGGGAGGAATAATCTCTCAGGCTTTACATACTAAAATTCTTATTAGTAATCTATGAGGTCAGGAACTCTGTGGAAGTTTTGAGGTCTGTCCAGCCTTCAAATTCACTAGTGTTTTCTTAAATTAGTCCTACAATATGTAAGGGGTTAGCACTGAGGTAAGAGTTGTTAAAATACACAATCTTTCATTATAAAGAAATCTATTCCTAGTCTATGACAGTGACCCCACTAGACATGTACAGCTATCCTGCTTAAAAGTGACCTGAACATTGATATGGCACGTCTACAGTTACCATTTTCTGCTTCTGGAATGCAGAAATCTGACCCAAACTGAAAACTATCTAACACTAACATGCTACTGGATGTGGAGTAAATTCCCATGTAGTGAATACAAATTTTAAAGACCTTATTGAAGGCTTACCACAGATCCTTCCATATTTTCACAGCTTTTTCATTTTCTTGTATGTCAAACAGGTTTTTTTTCCTGCTCCATTGAATTAGAGATGATTATTTACTTCATATCCTATGGTCTGTAATTTATCATATAACTTTTTCTTCTGAAGAGAAATATACATGTAGCTACAGATTAGGTAGTCTATCATGCTGTCTTTGGTGAAGGAGAGGAATGTTAGAAATCAGAAAGGCAGCTTTAGATTCCTCTCCTTGTTCTTTGCCACAACCTTTTTTAAAAAATAAACAAACATACAACCAGTTGGCAACTGCTGACTGTTTTATCTCAGACAAATCCAGTCCCAAACTTATTAATTTGGTCTTTATACCTTCCATGGTCTCCAATCAGCAGAGTTGACCTCTGCATTGCCCAGCTTTCTCTCAGATCAAGACTCCACACAGTAAGACCTCTACCTGCCACCGATCATCTTTGTCCTTTAGGGAGTCCTCTTCAATACAAAGCAAATCAAAATGAGAACTTCTTTAGTATGAGTATAAAAGAAGAATCATATTCTGAAGTGCTGATGTGAAAATAAAGAGGTTTATGAAAAGATTGGCAAGGCACTATGTTCAACAAATAAAAAGACATCTCTGACACAGTAGCAAATCCAGGCTGTAGAGTACAAGAGCCATAAGCTCCCTGACAAATTTTTACTCGAAGAGAGAATCTTTCTTGTAGCTTAAATACACCCCACAGGGGCACACCCTTGAGGTCTATCCTCTTCTTTCAGGAAAGGTCATTCATAAGGTAAAGTGAACCTTCGGAGTTTTTCTATACTAGAGTAGACCAAGCTTACACACTGGATTTCTCATTTGAGACTTGAAATGGAAAAAAAATTAGTAAACAGTTCCTTAGGCTTCCTATCTCTCAATTTGTAGCTCTTCCAAATCAAGCAATAGGTAGAAGTAATCATCGACACAGTAACCTATAACATTATTACTATTATTTGCTAATAAGCAGTAATGACATGTATTACAGTGTGATTTTAGGCAAGCAATCCTATGAATATTATTTGACCCAGCTTCAAATTCAATGAAGCATTTCTAATAACTTGCGTGTTCAAAGATGGAGTTTAATGAATGAAAGCAAAACAGAAATACACAGTCAATCCAAATATCAACACAGGCCAAGTTCTGCCACACACACTGACACTGAACTTGATCACACAAACTCTTCTAGTTTGCAGTAGTGGAACAGCATTTTTTGAAATAATTATATTTCAATAAATGCCCATAGGAAGGGAGTCTATGTATCCACTGCAATACATAAGTAAGCAATCAAAATTACCTTTTCATTGCTGTTGCTCAGTCACACAAAAGTTCTGGGATTGCATCTCACCTAAAAGGCTGTGCAGCCCTCTACCATCACACACTATCACTAACTCTCATCACACTCATGCACTCTTTGTCCATTGACCTCATATCCAACTACAAGAAACAAGCTTCCTTGTTGTTCACAGTGATGCCTCATTAAATTGTTTCACCTTTAGGATGATTCTCCCAGCACTTCACTAGAAACAAACCAAGTTCTGCTGCTGCAAACAAGATTAAGTGGCCACTATGAATCCCTCTTGCCAGAAGTATTATACATTTTATTCTCTTTCCACATTGCTAGTAGCTTGAAGTTGCAAATGTAGTACAAGGTTACAGTGCAAATTATCAGTAAGGTACACGGGGAAGTAGAATTAGAAGGGACAAGCAAAGTTACATTATATTGCTTCAAAATACTCATTTGCATCTTTCTCCTTGAAACACACAGCTTTTCTGCAATATCTAAACTGTGGGGTATTGTTGTGCTAATGGCATCATATGTAAAGCATGAAAAATTGAACAAATGCCTATTGAAATTATATCAGATGATAAATAATTTAATGGATGAGCTTTATAAAATGTAAACATTCTCAAATTAGTTTGCTATGAATTAGTAATCAAAAGCTAAATTATTTAAATTTCTGCCGCAAAGGGGAAACCTAATGAGATCATAAAGATTCCTTGTAAGAGATTTCCAGACTAAAAGTATGTTTTCCAAGAAGGTAATTTACAGTCTAATAATTTATAGCTATAAAATAGTGTTTCTGCAGTCAGGATGATTTATTTTCTGCACTTACCATGATAAATGCTTGAAGTACAATGATAATCTCCTTTTGCAACTGTGCAATATCATAAACACTGAGAAGGTCTTTTCATAAACTAGAATTACTTTCAGTCCAATTTTCTAGAAGCTACCTTCAGGTAATCAGTATCTGAGAATACAGTCATTACTTTCTTTAAAAATATTTACATTGTAATCTATCTTCAAGACTGATGCCCCTAAGAGTGTCAGCACAAAAAAAGGAGAGTCAAATATATTAAGATGAAACTACCCATCATTTTTGTCTCTATGAGAATCTTCCGTAGTGAAGAGACAATCGACATTTTTTTCTGCTTCTTTTTACTCTCAAATCCTGAACTACTGATATGTTTGTTTATATTCTTGTGGGAAACATTCCCATTTTCTTTCTCTGGTTTTAGTTTAATTTAGACTCTGAACAGGAGAAAAACACACTGAAACAGACCAAACATTTAAAAAGTGCTTGATAGATTCCTGTCAAATTTGCCAATGACTGAGATATCTGTGACACACCTCCTATAACATAGGAAATATAAAAAAAAGATGGAGCTCCTTTCTCAGTCAGGCATAGAGGCAGGCAGCTGGAGAGATGGCTGCTACACCGAGACAAGCTGGGCTCATGGACAGAAGGGGAGAATCATGGCTTTGTTGTGGCCTTAAAGAACCTTAGGTTTGCAAGATGGTCAAGCAGGAACTCGAGAATGCAAGCCATTTAGCTCAAACTCCTAGGGAGCATAGGTGGTAACTACAAGAAATTTAAACATTACTTTCTGCTTTATCACAAAGAATCAAAGTAAGAAAGATAGAATATAGCTTTGAAGAATGTTCTGGATTATATTTTTAATTTCAGAAAAAAAATAGTTGGATACCTTTTCTACTCTGAATAGAACAGGAAGATTTTTATTTTCATAATGACTTATGAAATCATAATGAGCTTTATATATTATAGAAATATATGCAATGTAATATATATTACAGAAAACAAATTGATCTTTACTACTTTGATGCAGTGTTGGGACCCAGGACAAGAAAATTTAGAGGTATGCAGGGCAAAATTTGGTGAAGTAATAGTGACAGAATAACCATGCAAAAAGAGAAGTAGGGGTAGATGGTATTGTGCCACGCAGTTGAGGCACAAAGTTACTCTCTGAAATCAGGGCTGAAAACACTGGTAAAGTAGACAATAAAATTGTGATGGGCTTGGAAGCCCATATTTTGGAAAATATGCAACAGAAATTGCTTACATACTTCTATAATAGTGCACAGGTGTAAGCACAGGCTTCATATCAGGAGAAACAGCACCACTAGCTCAGAGCAATTCTTCACAGGGACAACAGACAATGCTGCAGATGAAGATGAATGGGCTATTAGTTTGGAAGTACACTCAATATTTATTTTTGAGTTTACAGGCTTATGAGCTCCTGTCAATTACATTACCACAGAAAAGAAATCAACAAAACAATAAAACTTGCAGTGCTGATCTAATCTCTTAAACAAGTTCATGAAGTAAATATGATTCTGAAGCTGTCAAAAATACAATTTGTAATAGTACTGTGGAAAATGTACTTTAAAAAGTTATTGGATTAAAACTAAGCCCGTGTTCTATTGCTTTCCATATGATGTAAATTTTGAAAAAGGTAAAGGGACAAAAACATCCCAAGGAGAAATTGAAGAGTGGCTCTGTAAGAAGTGGAACTTCCTGACTCTGTCAGAAGAAAAGCTGAGCTTGTACAGCTTCTTTTGCTGGGAGGAAAAGAAGTTAGTTACTTAATTGTTCAGTCAGAGTTCTAATGGCCAGAAGAAAAAAAGAAAATCTATATTTTCATACAAATACCTATATATCCATCTTTTCTCTAAAGTGCCATTTACATTGTGCATTCAGACATCTGAGAAATCTGGAGAGGAAAAAGACAGAAGATACTAATTCTATAAGGACTACAGTCCAGTGGCATAAGAGGAAAGGAAAAAGAGAAAAAGAATGAGTACAATGAGCTGCACTTGAAATGTTCACACTGAACATGGCTCAAAAGGGTCATCATCTTTGTGTCACCATTTCCTATGATGGCATTTCACAGTCCTGAGCCTATGAGAACATAAAATTTAGCTGTCTTTCTCTGAGAAAAAAGAGAACAAAACCAAAACCAAATAAAACCAAAACCAAAATGTAGTGCAGAGAGTATCTGTTAAGGATGCTGTTCCAGAGCTGAGCTAATTAAAACACAGCATTCCTCTGAGAAGAAACTATCAAATTTGAATATTGACTTTTTTTTTTCAGAGAGGGAAGATGTGGTAGATTAAGGCCATATTTTGAATCACCATTGTTCTATGGCTGTCTTTGTTTTACAAAGAACTGCAGGCCACTCCGAATTCAAACCGATCTGCTCTGCTGCTTCTAAAGGAGAAAGTAGCAGAATCCTTATACAAGCATTAGAAGCTTTAGATTGAAAATAAATAAATAAATTAGTTTCATTAGTTGTAACAGCCTAAGTTAAATTTATTTTACAATTCTTGTAAATTATATTTTTTATTTCTTTTTTAACTCACACATTTTTAAATTATAATGAAAAACAAAACTCTTTTCAGTATTTTCCTCACACCTAACACAATTAAAGCAAATTGTGACAAGACTTAAACTCGTTAAATGAGCAAGGTGAGCACTGCAGCCAGAGCATCTGACGTAGGTTATCAATGCACTGCAGACTAGTAAACAAGTGACAGCCTACCTGAGCTCATGAGCCAGCTCTAGTGAAAGAACAGCAGTGCCTCTAAACAGCTCAAGCTCTGTGAGAACAAAATACGGTTATATCAGAGCAACACAGAGTGACAGAGTGGTGATACCCTTAATCATTTCCAAACTGACAGTCCAGGAGTCAGTGAAAGCTGCTCAGTGAGCACTGAACACCATAGGACACTGGTTACTGCCAGCCAGTCAGAAAATACACTTTGTGTGCTTGTAGTTTACGACCCACTGGCTTTCCGTTGTTTGGCTCCCCTATTACTCCTTTTATATTGCTCTTATTCCTTATCTTGTCACATCCCTTGCTCTCTTAGACCTCTTTCAAAATATATCTTCTTCTTTCATGTTCCCACTCTCCCATAAGATTCTTGTATCTTCCATCTTTTGTACATTCCCTTATCTCCCCAGCCCAGAAAATCCCCTGATATCTGTTCCTTGAATACCACTTCCTTTCCAGTTCATCCACTATTCCTTTTAAAGCTCCCATCTCAAATTCAACACTTGATACTTTATTCCAGTTTATTACTTTCTGTTTCACCTGGACACCTCTTTGCCCATTTCTTTCCCATTATATATATTTTTCCCATTATATATCTACTCTTTCTTCCCTGAAGCCACTGATTTTGTCCCCAAGCCTTTCTCTATGATTTGACACACACTATTACATACCTCTCTTGAGCAAAAGAGAGGTATGCTTCCTAAAGGTCACAAGTACTGAAGGTACAATAAGGAAGTAATTTCAATGTTCACAGAGCCCTATTCTTTTCTTTTTTTTATTCTGTTCCTCTAACCTAGGGTGTTCCATAATGTTCAGATCTTCTGTCTCCTTCCTGCTGTAGCTAACCCTAAAACCCAAGCATTTTTTTTCCCTCAGACCACCTATTTTAAGTGATATATTGCCTCACACAAATCCCCAAGCCTGGGTAAAGCTTTCTTATATCTTCCGCTTTTGTCACATGAAGTGTTATTGTTCTCTTCTCCACTATAAACTATTACATTGTCCAATTTGGACATACATCAAACAAGATGCTCAAGAGATTCTCTTTCTAAAAATTCTGAGCATTAAAACATGCTTTTGTACGGCTTTATCTAAAAGTTCCTACACACATTTCCAATGATAGATTGAGTAATAGGATTATTCAAACTTCTTTTAAAATCAAATTTACAAGTTAGGCATCTATTGAAAGAGAATGAAGGTACAGGTCAAGGGCAGCTTTACTCTGTTAATTTCTCACAAGGACTTTGCCAATAGTCCTGAGTTTATAAAAATGAGACTATGAAGGGTGTGCTGTAACCATTATTTTAAGGGTAAGACACGTTTTGTCTTGACATCCAAGTAGAAGAGTGGCAAATTAAAATCACAAATGTAAGAGTGAGACTTTAAAATCTGTACACATACACACAGTGCTGCTCATAGAGCGACCCGGCACATAAGCCAGAAAAGGAAATGGAGGTCTTTTGGTTAACTAACCTCATTGGACATGGATCAGCCCTGAGATGTACCAAAGCTGCCATTCAGTAAAATGACACTTGTAAATGTGCTGTCTGTATCATACATGTCCAGATTTGAAGCATGCTTAAACATGGTGATTTCATCAAGTTTTATTTCAGTCCTGGATTTTCTGTACACCTTGAGCTGAATTATTGTTGGTAGCAGCATAGAAGATTGGAAGAACCTACTTTGCTGGAGAAAATAAAATATGCCCACATTTATGAAGTGGAAGTTATTAAGGGAATAAGTATGAAATTCCACAGTGGCAATTTTTTACTGTAAAATGAAAGGAATGCTTAATGCTGGTAAGAGTATGGCTCTACAGAGACTTGAAATTCATTGTGCAAGGTTAAAGAATATACCCAGAAAGCACAGCAACTTAAGGCAAAAAAAGGTTTCTACCAGAGAAGAAAGAATATTCTTATGCCAACATATTCTTTTCCTAAGTAAAAAGAATTCTTTATTGATTGCATCATGTAATATATAAAAGGCATGGCAGAAGAGGGATGTTCTCTTGATAAATTTCATCAGTGTTGACATTGCTATGTCCATGTTTAGTTAACATACTGAGAAGAGTCACAACTGTAAACCATCCTAACTGCATTTCAGCAGTAGATATTGAAAATTCTGTTTTCAAAGAAGAAAATATCAGTTAAAAGGGTAATAGAACCATGAAAATGCCTATGTGGAGGGAGCATGTGCAGAGCATGTGCAGAGTAGAATGTAGGAACTCCCAAATGAAAGAGCAGTGCTGAGGTGCACTTATCACTAGTATATTCATCCCATGGAGATGAGTATTGTAGTTCTAAGTTATTCTACCTCTGCCTCCTAGATGAATCAAAATATCTCTTGCCCTGGAAAAATGGTATGATTAAGGTAACAGAAATGTCAGGTTTGGTGGAAGTAACACTTTTGCTTTATACACTTCCTTCCTTGCAACAGTATAAATCACATTTTCTACTACGTGGCTTCCTGAATCCTTTGAGGACCAGTCCATGGAGCCCTTGTAATTAACATCATAAGACCATCTGCAGTTCCCTGCACAGTGCTTCAACCTTCCCTCAGCTATTTGCTCACCTGGATTTTGCAATTGCAAAAAGGTTTTGGCGTACGTTAAGCCCCAAGGCTTTTATGAAAGGAAGGTAGCTACCAGAACCATTTTACCCTTCAGAAAACTTTCTTAAAAATTTTGTTTGTCTTTTTGCCAGGCACTCCAAATGTAGGCTTGAAATTAATTGACCTGAACATAAAGTAATATTTAAGCACTTTTTAAAATGTAAACCCACTGTAAGTTTTATTAATTGTGCAGAGGTAAAAAGGGCTTTTTCCCTGCTGTACCAAGATACACACTTACAAACTATGTTCGATCTGGTTTGTTTTATGAGAAAAAAGGGAATAGCTCCTATGCAATTGTAATCATCTCATTTACTGCTTCTATCAGGCACATTTCTTTCTTTGAAAAATGTATTTTATGTCCTTTCTGAATCACATCAGCAAAAACAATTTTTCCTAAGACAGTGCAGAGTTACTCCAGCAAAACAAGTGCTTTAATATATTGCATAAAAAATGCTCATGCCCACAAACTACAAATAGTTTGCTGCTTTTTTTTCTTTAATTATTTTTAGCTGCTTTTTCTACAGGGCAAATCACAAAAAAAATAACCTTAATACTTGGAAATAGTCAGAAAAAGGCTGAGGATTTGGCATCATTATTAAAAGGTACAGTTCCCTGACCATTGTTGTGTTCTGCAGAGATTTGTGTCACAATGCCCTCATCAAGCTCTGATACTTACTTGAAAATGCCATTGCTCAGACACTGAAGTAAGCAAACTTCTGGACTCTTTGGCTCTAAATGGTTTATGGCAATACGTAATTCCCAAAGACAAGCCATCAAAAGAAATGCTAATTGTTGAAAAATAAAGCTAAAACTCTGGTGAATGGGACAAAGAAAACTCACTCTGTATGTGCACAGAACAGGTGAGTAATTTCACAAGCTGTGAAATATTTTATGTTTTTACAGCAAGAGGAACCCAGCAGTGAGACTGAATCACAGAAGTGTAATACTACACTTGAGACAAAATTAAAATTAATGAGATATGTTTAATCAATAAGAAAAAGAAGGAAGCATGAAGAACCTATGATTGATAAGATGCTGGTGAGCCATTCTCATATTTTTCAAAACTAATTGGGTTTCTCATAAGCAATAATATGATTGGCACCCATAGGTAAAAAAAGGGAATTCTCAGGACTGTGCTGGATGCCCTGAAATAAAATCTAGGCAAAGCAACAGACGCTGTCAAAGAAAAAAAGTTATCATATGGATCATATTGTCTTTCATAACATCATATGGATGTTATGAAAGACAATATTCTGCCAATACTTGTGGAAAATTACTAAAGAAACCCTATAGTTTATGGAGCTTACAGTCAAAATCTCCTCACAAAGAGAATGTGAATCTACATACATTACAAGGTGAAAGAGCCATTCTAATCCCATGTAGCAGGCATGTTTGGGAGGCAAAAGTTAACACAACTAAATTAACATTTTCTCTACCATTAGCACTAAGCATTAAATTGTTTTTAGCCTATAAAGGTGCATGGGTAGGTCCAAGGTAGTATTTCTGACTGAGACTGCATTTACAAATTTTGAAGAATGAAGTAGTTTCCACTGCAAGCATCTTCTTCTCCAGTGAATAAGATCAAAAAAGTCATAGAAAGAGCTATCTAATTTTAAAGCAGGAAAAACACAGCAGTATCTCTTTCCTGTAGTGATAATCACAGCACCGCAACATTATCTAATAAATCTCTTCAAGTTACATGCGCTCAGGTTTCCTTTATGTTTCTGCCAAAAATCAACCATTTCCCAGCTGTTCCTGTGTACTAGATTATTCTTTCTTAGGATTTAGTCTCCAAAAGATGTTTGCTCTACCAATCTGGGTTAACTGTTAATACAGATAGAGTTATTTCCTACCCTTATCAAAATAATTATGACGATGTGCAGGTAGATAAACGTTATGTGAGAAATAGGAGGAGCGTACAGAAATTAAACATATGACAAGCAAATCCATAATACACAAGTCTGTGAATCAAGGCAGAGGGTTAAACAATACATTCCATGCAAAAAGGAGAAAATGTAGTGACAAATGCAGGAATACTGGCATTTCAAGAGAGTAAAACTGAGTGACTAAAGTGGAAAAGGAAGTGAAAAATAAAAGAAAAAAGTGGGAATTTGTGTTGGTGAAATACAATGTGGAGCCTTTTCCTTTCAATTGATCAGCTAATGTCCTTTCTGTGGGCTGGAGATAAATAGGTATCTGAAGTGAAGTTTTTCAGTTGTCATTTTTATTTTGTGACAGAATTTAAAGGAACAAATAAAAATGTAAATATTCCCAACAACAAAAAACCCATTTCATAAAAAAAGGGTAATATTTTTTTTAAAAAATTCAATTTCTGAATCTTTAGATTATCAGCTTTTTTAAAAAAATGTTTCTATTTCGTGATGTCTGAATTGTTATAATTCCATTAAGAAAATATATATTCTTTCTCTTTTTTGTAATTTTTATTTAAGGAAAAAATACTGCTTAGCCTAGATGCTATCTCAACAGAATAAGGTCTGACATTTTTAGCACATAAAAACCATGCTGCAAATCAAGTCAACATAGCTATCATTTTGTTTTCTAACAAGAATTTAAAAAGCAGTAATAGCAACAATGAAATTCATATAAAAACCCCTGAACTCACAGGTTTTTACATATTAGGACTTAATTTTCTATTTTTTTTTCTACAGTACTAAAAAATGCAATTGCACTCATGTTTATAAATAAATAAATAAATAAATCCCACCATCCTCTTTCACTTGTCAAATGAATGCTTCCACAGCAGCTGGCTTTACCCACAACAAAAAGTGACTGATTTCACTCTCAACAGGTGAACTGAATTGACTCAGCTTAGCTATTCTGTCGCTGATGTGTTATTCCAAGTAGTTCAGAAAGCATCAGATCTAGTCTCCATTTACTGTGGATTTGTTCCTCAGGACCAAGCTTCCATGAGGATTGTCAGTTTTGTATTAAACAGATCTCTCTCAGAAGCGCAGCATATATAGGATATCAATGTCCACGACTCCCCTGCCAGTTCTACTCAAACTGGCCACTAGGTTTAAAAAGTTCCAGGTAGAATGAACTTCTTATGGTGTGTGACTTAAACATCCCCTCATTTTCATGGCACTTAGTATGAAAAATTATGAGTTGTTAAAATGAAGCCATTCCCAATGGAGACATGACATGAATTTGATAGGAAGAAACGGCATTTCTTGAATATGACAATCAAGATCTGAACAACAGCAACTACAAGGCAAACTAAATATAACCAACACTAATTTCACTATAGTAATGATATAATGGAATCCCTTTTTGGTTTTTTTTTTTTTTGTTGTTTAATAGACAGGAAGAATCAAATAAATATATTTTCAAACTCAAATAATTAACAGGATTTTGTTTAGCTCAGTTGGTGTTTCTCCTACACCAGTCATTAGCAACACTTCAGATACACCTTGCTCCTGGTTGAGCTGACAGCCTGAGACACATCCTCTTCTTTGCCCATAGCTGATAGATTCAATACAGCAATGATGGAAAAATACAGTTCTGGGAGGATAATTTGGAAGCACTCCTTCTTGAGGAATTTGGTGTGAATGCTTAGAAATAATTCTTTAACAGACAAAAATGAAAGACATTTTATGGGACAATAAAAAGAGCACGGGCCTAAGAACCAGGTTTTCTCTGATGAGACTCCACAATTCATGTAAATCAGATACTAATATAAAATAATACAAGGACACACTAGCAATATAGATGTTCACACGAAAAACAGATTGCAGCTTGAGAATTAAGAGAATTAAATACCAAGAAAAAATGTATTGTAGAATTTGCCACTTAACCATTAACCAGTTTGTTAGAGGTATTAATTTTAGCACCCATGCAATTGCCCTGGGAAAAACCTTGATAATAGGTTTTGTGACTTTTTTAAATTTAAAAGTTTAAGTCAGTTTGCAATGTAAAACCTGAGGAAGAAAAACAAAACTACTAAGTTTAATGCATTATGATGTTTAGGAAGATGAGGCACAGAGAAGAGTAAAGTGCATGGAAAAAACATTCTACAGATCTTTTCTGTGACTAATAAAATATATTATGAGTGTAAATTGGAATGAAGTCTCAATTTTTTAAGCCCTGAAGGGGAAAGATAAAAACTGTTAACTTAACAATATGCTGGCAAAGATGGAAGATTACTTAATACATATTTGAAAGCTGTAATTAACACTGAAACTCACAAAATTACACTGTAGTTTTAGCAGCTCTTGTAGGTTACAAAAAAAAAAAAAACAAGACTAAAAATAGGTTAAACAAGTCATATATGAGTTTGATAAGGATTGTAGTATTGGGTGGGGATTTTGTTAGTAGGTGATGATTTCTACCAAGGGAAATAGAGAAGACTGAAGGAATTATTTTAATTTTCCACCTCTTTTTTGCCTTAAAGCTCTGTCTGGGAGATTTGACAGTGAAAGAAGAGCCAACCCCTCACATGACCATGTTCCACTAAGTAATCTAGCAAATTATGTGTGTAGTTATTCTGCAGCTGACCTAAGATTGCCTTTCATCATGACTTATTTCTTGTTCTTCCTTTTCTGTGCAATTTTAACTTTACCTACAGTTTTTTCTGGGTGATCAAGAGAGATGGGTACAGGAACACCATGTACTTGCACAGAAAATGTCAGTCCCGTTTTTAAATGTTTTTCATTTAACAATAAAACTTCTATTTGCAAACTTGCATTTTGAACATATCACCTAACAAATGGAAACAAGAAGATGAGCAAACACCTTTTATCTGAAGATGTCATGCTCTACTAATTTTCACTGTACATCTCTTGTGGGTTCAGTGGGATGGTAGTCCTCAACTGATGCTTTGGTCGGGTATCATAGTTTAAATAACAATGCCTTACATTATTCTGAGAATGGTGGATTCATTTTTATTCCTTGCATCCTTTGAGGCCTAATACTGATAAAAATTTCAGGAGTCATAAGGTATACCTCTCTTACTTAACCTGAAATAATTTTTCTACTGAATCTTCAGCCTGTTAGTGACCCTGGTGCAATTTTGGTGACACACCTTAAGGTGGGTCATTGTGGGTCACAAACCCATTGCAAAGGGTTGTGGTTTGAAATTCTGCAAGCTGGAATGCATTGAGAAGGGAAGAGCATTCTAAGCTGTCATCAAATTAGCACAATAGGTTTTTCTCAGTCACTGAGAACATTTGTTCTTTGTGTTCTATAGCTGGAAGCATCTGTCATAATCTCAACTGCTGCAGAAAAAAAGCTGTGCAGTGAGGATCCTCATGATCTATAGATCAGCTCCAGTCTCTTCAAGAGCAGCCAGAGGACTTTGAAAGTCAGTGACTTGGAAACTTAAAATTTAGTCTAGTGATTTTGATTCATTTTTACAGTTATCATCTGGCTTTCAAAATTGCTGGTTAAATTCCTGGTGGCTGTCTAGAACACCAAAATTGTCCTGATTTATTTGGCTATGTTTCCACTGACATTCACTGAGCTAATGTTTTCCATCTCAGTAATCCAACTATGGGTAGTATCCAAACAAATGATTAAAACAAAATACTCAGGATCTTTTTAAAACATTTTGGTTATCTTAGATTTTTTTCATTCTGACTGCACCAGGTACCTCAGTTTCTGTGCCTTACACCAGAGTCAAGCCCAATTTTGATGCCTTACACTCAATTACCAATTTACTTTTTATCATTGGTATATACTCCCTTGTTTATGAGACCTTGTAGCTATCTGATGTGCTACAATTAAATAAAAAAGCCACTATTGCTAGGTGCACAAACATGTCCTACATTTTGGATTCAAGTCACATAATTCATATTCATTATAGGTGTTTCTTCATCTTTTCCATGCTCCTTCTTTTTCATTCTTACCAGAGTATGAGATCACTGATTTAGCATTTATGTCACTTTTGTTCTTGTTTGTGACTACACAGATGCTTGTTCTTCCCACAAGTATTTTTCAGTGTTTTCATTATCTCCTAAGGCATACAGTTCATCCACTCTGTTCTATTTTCCCTCTCTAGGGTCAGGCCATCAACAGTTAATAGGTTTTCATCTGTCTCTGAGGTATGTTCCCATTAAAATTCTGTTTTAACTTGCCATCTTCATCTACAAATGCATAGTTTTATGAGCAGCAGGTGAGGTTCCAATTCATCTTTGATGTCTAGTGAGCATTGAGTCCTCCCATGGAAGCTTTTAGTTTGAATGGAAGTGCTTTCAGATGTCTCACACACTTCAAATAAGTTGGAGAGTTATGATCATCAAAGGTTATTTATCCACTGGATTCTTATTCTCTTTCTTTTTTGTCCCATATATATTTGAAAGTATTCAACATTTTAAGTTGCTGACCATCTGTCTCCTTCAAGTCCTGCAGACATAAACATCATGCAGCTTATTCCATCTGGCTATGCTTTCAGATATGTTTCCATTTTAAAAATGTCTTGGAGATATTTTTCTCACAATAGCTTTAGCAGCCATTTAAGTTTTCCTTTGACACTTTGCCTTCTAACCAGAAAAAATTATTTAATTTAACTTCCAGAAATTAAAAGATTTATTAATTCCCTGATGTGCTTTCTGTCATTTAGATTGTGTGTGCACACAGAACATGGTAGGTCACTCTTTTGAACAATATTTATGATAACTATGGTAGTCCCTCCAGCCAAAATAACTGCCTGGCTCCTTCAGGCATCATGCAAACACACTAGAATGATGGCCCTTGCACCCAAATTGTTTCCATCTGCATTCTCACTTAGAGATCATGGACATGACATCTATCAATAGAAGTAATGTCACCTATCAACAGAAATCAATATAGAGACATCAGAAAGAGGACCTTTATATAAGAAACCTTTCACATTACAAAGAAGGTGACCAAACGGTAGCACATTGGCATAGTTAATTTCCTATCTAATGGTCACGTAATTACCTGTCATTTCTAGCTGCAGTATAAACTCTTTGTTAAAGCACAAAATAGTAGCATTAAATATTTATTTTTTTTAGCACTCTTCCTGTTGTTTCCAAGCCTAAGATATCAGATAAACACTATTGTTGGTTTAATTATTATGAACAGACAATGTCCATTTTTTTAATGACATCCACTGCATGTTTCTCTCATCAACAGATCAGAAGGGGGAAAAGGTAACTCCTCTAATTTGTATTTTCTTTTGTACCTCAGAATGTATTACCTGCCAACTTAAAATATATAGCAATGTCTTTGTGCTTCATCAAAGGTGAACATATTCAATAAAACACTGTGAGGGCATTCAGTTTCCCATTTTCTCAACTTTTCTTTTGTCTCTATTGTAAAACACTTTTTCTTGTCCTTAGAACTGCTCTCCTGTTTTAAAAACAGTGGAAATGAATCTCTTTTACTCTTTGCAGGATTGTTTCAATAAATTAAGGGGGAACAAGTGGGAGGTTGAAATGAAAAATTGATTTTCATTTTATGATCTCAATAAAGTAATCTACTGATAGAAATAAAAATCATACATCAACAAATCACATTGTAACACAATAAATCTTCTCTACCTTATGTTCATCGGTGTCACATCAACAGGTTGAAAGTCAACAAATGCCATAAAGCTTAGATTAGTAGTTAGGTAGGGGAGGGGGAGGAGGAAACAGAGCAATCTCTCAGGTGTCCAAGCTTCTTTCACTCAAAGCAGAAATTCTTGACACAACAAATAGGCCAGGTCATTATACACTTGCTACTTGGGGAAAAGCTTCTAACATAGTATCCAAACTCCGAATCTAAAAACCCATGAATCACACTCTTTCTTTGCTTTCTTCTGTACACAGCTGCTTTATTCCTGGACACTTGACAAAACACAAACACTTCAAAAACTTTAATGTTATTGTGTGTTCACATATCGTATTATGTGAACTTTACTTGCTTTCCATACCACTCCACTCTGATTTTTTTTTTTTCAAAAAGAATCACACTATCTTCCTGAAGGCTTAATTTTTAATGCTTTGGTGGAGAACATGGAGAAATGAGGAGTAAGGGGAAATGAGAGTGGTATCTCACATACAGTGTACCAGGTGACTTGTAGGGGAAAAGAGCATTTGAGAATAATTGCTGCAGGTGTTATTCCAGAAATAATTTACTCTGGAAGTCCATTACCTACTCTATATCTCACATAAACCTAAGATCAAGAGCCACGCTCCGTGTTGAAGGGCAAAGTCACAAGGGAAGTCCTTTCACCTTAGCTAAGTGAGCATGAAAGTCTTTCAGCAGGTTCTGAGGATCTGAATGGAAGAGGGGCTCTCCAGTCATAAAAAAAAGCAGGAGGATATTTCCTTGGAGTACAGTTGAACACCTGACATCTACTGGACAACAACTGTACAACCAAAACACACTAAAGGATGGCAGAATCATTTTCGTTGACCAAAGGGGAAGAAATTGTCATTTCCTCCTTGAGGCTGGGAAATACATTTCTGTTATGACATTGTCACTCCTCAGTTATTTGCAGTAGGTATTGTTAAGAATGGGAAGAGTAAATGAATTTAAGCTAACAACCAGGAAGAAATGAAATTAATAATTGCTGTCAAACAGTTGCACAATGATGAGGTTGTACAATAAATATACCACACTAGGGTGATATTTGCATTGAATAATGAGAAAAAACATGTAATGAACTGAGTATCAGAGGACATTCTCAAATGTCAAAACCTTGACATACAGTCTTAAAATATACTTGCAATGTTTGTCCTACCATTCAATTGTCAGTCTGAATGTATGAATCTTACAACTGTTAATTACAGAGTGATTTCTAAAACTAGATTGTGATCTCCCTGTACAAAGTAACTAGCCAAACTTTTAACATGTACTACCTTCTATATCTTCAGCTCAATGAACAAACCTTAGCAAAAGTTATAGCTATACTGAAAATCTTAATGTTCTCATTGATACGAAAAATGCCGAAGAACTTTCCTCATGCATATTTTTAAACTTGCCAGAAAATAAGGAAAGAAATGTTGTTATACAGAGGCTTTCCCAGTTGGGGAAAAAAAATCAGTCGCTGATGTCCAAGTAACTTGTGGTTCCTATATGTCATTTCACTTCATTTTTATTATTTCATGCATGTGTAACTCTCTCCAGTCCTTCCGATTTACTCCTGTTTCACAGTCCTCTGAGCAAGCAGATTAGGCCCATCAGGTTAATACATTCTTATTATGTACTCATGTATTTTACTGTTCTTGCTTTTCAAACATAAGACTTTATTTATTTAAATGTGGCATTCACCCTTTAGTGCATTTATTACAGGGCTGACATTTTACAATTTTTTTCCATCAGAATTAACCAGGAGCATTAACTTTTATTGAGGCCTTTATCAGCATTTATCTGAGTTAAAAGTTTTAAAGGCTGCTTATCATTTAGATGTTGAGTTGACTTGTATAATTTTACTTCATTCTCTTTTTAGAAGTCACGCATTTTTCGAGGTGCGAAGGAAGAGTCCCAAACAACAGCACTGCTCTGTGACTCAGAAAAGGGAAAGCAAAAGAATGGTTTGGACAAATGGGGGGTGGGGTGTTCTTGGTAAGGTTTTTTAAGTTTTCTGAGCCAGGAAAAAAATTCTGATTTCACTCAGAGTGAGAAAAAGCTGGAAATCCTTCTTATCCCATTAATCTGTAAAAGAAAATGTCTCTGTTCTGCAACTGAATGTAGTAAAACACAAGTTGAAGAGAAGGATTTGGTTGCAGGAGTGAGACAAAGAGTTAGAAATGGAAACTGGCTTTGTTTGGTTTTTAACTTGTCCACCTGTGTCTTTCCTGAGACAAGGTCTCAAGAGAAAGGTTATGACCCATATGTTCCATGTGCTGTTGATGCCACTATCTTTCCTGATATTTATGCAGCAACATGTCATCCTAAAAGTTTTCTCCTTTTGGTCAGAGCTGTTACCTCCAAAGAAATTAGTTTTGCTGTTACAAACTCTTCAGTCCATAATATAAAGCAGGAAAATTCTGAGTACTTACCTCTTAGTCTTCTAAAAGGAAAAATAATAAGAAAGTTGACATTGCATAACCAATGATCTTGTTCCATTGGATGATTTTGCATGTAATAGACACTTCAGCAGAGATGCATAAGATGATGTCTGGCTGTCATTGGGTTTCCCTGATTATGAACACCTAAGTACTTGAGAAATTATTCATCTTTAACAGGAAAGAGTTTAAATAACATTACAAAATTTGGAGCCATTAGGTAACTATTAATTGTGTGATGAAACAATTTGTTGGCGTTATACTGGAATTAAGAGTGCCAAAAAATATATGATTTGCTCATTTTTCCCATTACACAAACTCCACAACTTCCTTCTCAAAAGAACTGCAAAGATTCCTTCACAGCACAAACTGCTTCATAATCCTCAGGTGTACTTGTCATCCACTCAACACAGTCAGGAACAAACCTCAGGCACAAAGTCCCCACTGAACAGACAAGACACAATACTCAGGAGGAGCATGGCAGCTGCCCTTTCTGGACATGGGATAGCAGCTTGCTATCTAAATGTTAAGGAAGTGATTCCTTCCCCCTGGCAATTCTCTCTGCCACTGACTGCCCCTGAAGCACAGCCTTTTCCACCAAGACAAATCCTGAGGCTCTTGGGTGCAGGTGCCTGCAAGGCTCTCTCCCCCCCAGTCACCACAATAATTCCTGCCCTGCTCAACTTTGACAACACAAGTGTTAAACAACTGTGAGGATTTTTTAAAGTCATCTGGGACATTTCTAAAGGTCTTTCTTGTCTGTCTTCTGTTTCAGGCTTTTTTTTTTCTTTACTACAGTTTCTATCCTACATTATTTCCCAGCTCCTTTGCTACTGTCATGTTTGTTAACAACCCCATCACAGTAAGTAATGTTTAATTTGAATATTGGCTTGTTCTTTTAATTATCTGATCACAAAACATTTTATTAAAAGGTTAGTGTTATATTTTCCATCTGGTAGATATGAACAGAGGATCTGAACCTAGGATTCAACTCCTTTGAAACAGTTCAATGGGAATAGTGTATATATTTTCCCTATTTAAACATAAACATAACATTCCCTATTTAAGCTTAACTAAAGACAAACCAAAATCCAAACAAAACAGGTTTTCTAGTCTTAATAAGATAATTCTCTTATGGATTTTAAATGTCAGAGCAAGCATCATCTGAAAATATTTCCTTAAGCTATTCTTACCAAACAGACATTTGTGGGGATTCACTGTAAGAAAGATAGTTGTCCTTTCTCCACCTCCAGAACATCCCTTCTGACCCTGGCCCTGTCAAAAATTTTCATTATTCAAACTGATCTTGGATGAATGTAGAAAAATATAACTATTGAAAAAAACCTCTGCAGCCTCCCTATTATGTCTGTGGATGTGACAAAGTATTTGAGAGAGATAAGCTAGAGGATTTCTAAGTTGATTGTAATATATTCCTGTCTGTGTATGGATTTATAGTTTCTCCCTATGAGAGCTCTAGGTAGTGCTAAATCTAATTACAAAATTACTTTTACAGAAGTTGCTAGTCTGTAAAGTAATCCCATAACTGATATTAATCTTTTATATACAAAAACTACATTTTTGGAGAGTTCAATTTGTAGGAAAAAATAGATTCTTCATACTGTCATCGAGATTATTTTTTTTTACCATTTGAATGGTTTCTTTATTAAACTCATTCTATCACTAGAAAAAAACCCAGAATATATGAACTTCTGAGATCTGTATCTGAGACTAACAGGAAGATTTATATAAAATTAAGAAACTATAGCCTTCTATGTATCAAGGAAACTTCAAAAACTAAGTTTCTTTAAAATATGTTCTCAATTTTGACATGAGAGTGTCATGAAAAAGAGAGGACTCTTTTTTTCCACTGAGGATTAATTCACAGTCTGACAAAAACTATGCCTCTGCTTTAAATCCAAAGAAGCACTGTAGTGCTTCTACATTATTTCACAATTATCAGAAAATCTAAAGCAAAATTCCTAGATTTATGTCCTCAGCTCCATTGCTTGAAAAGCCTGGATAAGCTCATCAAAGCTATTCTTTGCTTTGGAAAACCAAAGGTCCTTAACACAGTAAGTGCCTGATGTTTCGTTTCCTAATAGAGTGTTTACAGTATAGAGGTATATTGCAATTTTCCTTTAGGGTGTGTTTACATTGGCAGCCAAGAAAAATCAGGCTTGTTTTTTTTTTTAATTATTAAACCTTGATTACCCAGTATGATGTAACCTCTTGCTAACATTTGCTATTATAAAACCAACAAAAAAAACACAATAAGAAAGGAAAAACAAGTACGGGGGAGGAATAGCAATTTAAAGAGCAAACTAATGTCCAGTCTCTCAGCAAATGAAATTGTAAAGGTTGTAGTTAGGACTGGACGCTGACAAGATTGAAATGGGAACATATTGCAAGTGGAATACTTGAAATTTTCAGTGTTATAGAAGTAAAAAATAATAAACTCCCAATCAACTGAAGTTTTTTTTTTATAATGACAGGGTGCAAAAAATAATCTCTAGCCCAATATAAATTAATTTTAAAAAAATTTCAGGTATAATAAATATATAAAAATTCAAGTAGTATACACAACTTTTCTAAACATTAGAACGTTGGATATTTCTAAACATCCAGTGTCTAAAGAGGGAATACAAGAAGGTTGGAGAAGGACTTTTTAAATGAGGATGGAATGATAGGACAAAGATGAATGGCCTTAAAGTGAAAGAGTCTAGATTTAGATTATGCATTAGGAAGCAATTCTCTACTGTGAAGATAGAGACACTGGCACAGGTTGTTCAGAGAAGTTGCAAATACCTGATAGGGTGTTCAAGGTCAGGTTGGATAGGGTTTGGAGCAACTTGTCTACTGGATGGTGTCACTGCCCATGTCAGAGGGGGCTCAAACTACGTCTGAGTTTTATATTTGATTATGATTGAACTTTTCTGCTGGCATGGGAATTATTCTCATCCTTGTTTACATGACAAAAATACCAGTAAAATGAAACTGGAAAATTAATCCAAAATTACATAAAAATGAAAAATTAAATGAAATTTTGCCTAATTGCCTTTAATAATTAGGACATATTTGTTAATGTCCAAAATATCCTGACTAACATTCTAAAACAGCAAAACCAGTACAATACCTTACTTGAGCTAGTTCAGAGTTGAATAGAGGCCTTCATATTATTTTATCTAATTTAAAACAAATGCCTCAGATATATTTCAGGACTTTCCATGAATACTGGTCCTCAGCTACCTGATCTATGTGTGGTCATAACAACCTGATTATGACCAGGCCACCCTGTAAGCACCAAGACATTGACAACCCTCTGTCCAAGCCTACAACTATTTTACATGAATGCCTTGGGTGCACCTTTTAATGACAGAGAGAGGACCTGGAACTTTGCTCACAGGACAGGAGCAGGCAGAAGTTTTTGCATCAGCATGACCTGAGTGAAGAGGGCTCATTTTGAGAAGAAATGTACTACAATAGTGTTAATCTGTCAAGAGGTCAGCCAGGATGCTTGAGGATGGAAAACTATGAATAATAAACTACTTATAAAGACTTTTAAAACTTACTGTGAGTCCTTCAAAGGACATTCAGCAAATCAGTGTAGATGTGTGCCATGATAAAGGGAGCAAGTTGCGCAATAAAGAGCAGCTCCTCATCAGAAAATAAAGTAGGTAAGGCTTGAACCCAACAAAAATAAAGTGATAATGTATTAAGCAAGTCACTCACATGCCAGTCTTCAAGGCAAAGACTAGAAAGCAACTGAAAATAAACTGTGAAAGAGAGAGACAAGGGCTCTTACATCAAACAGTCCCTCAGGTGTGTCAGACACCGGAGCTGAATCCTTCACCTCTCTTCTAAGCACATTCAAACAGTTCCAGTGAAATGAGTCTCAGGACAGCATTGCACATGAAAAAAGAATGTATTCTTTAGTATCCAGGCACTAGAAAATGGAAATTCTCTCAAGAACATGTTGAGAGTTAGAATATCTACAGACCAAGTGTGACTAAAGATAAATAAGAGATAAGATAAGCACTAGCAATACAGCAGGAGACAGGAAATGTTAAAGGGTGAACACCAAGAAAACTAATGTTCTCCATCTCTCAATCTCTCATTTCAATACAGACTAATTGTAGCTCAATTAGCACTTTATGGGAATGTGAGAAATAGAGGCATTCCTTCCTCCAGGCCAAAGTCTTATTTGAACTGAGGTACCTCATTTCCTGCTCAATTGTTCTAGGATTTGTAGGAAAAGACCCATTAACCCCACCACTTTTTTCTTTGCAGTCATTTCTTTTCAAAGAAGAGTGTAAGTGAAAAGGGAATGATTCTACAACTGGTTTGGAGATTCTTTGCATCTATTTTTTGTCTTCCTGCAAAACAGGTACTTGATAGACCTCTGCAGGAACACTTAGCTTAGACTGAATTCTGTTACTCAGAATAGGAGGAGATTCCACCCTAGACACCCATGGAATTTTTGGGAACATCAAAGAGATGTCTGCAACATCAGCAGGACATGAGTGCAAGATAACTGCTAGACCGTAGTTTTTTATGACAGAATTACTGAATCCGTCTACGTTGTTCTTTATCAGCAAAATCCCTGATTGGTTTTGGTTTTTGAGTCTGGTACTTCTAGATTTTAAGGTATTCTAGGGAAGGCAATTATTGTTTTTTTTAACTGACTTCAATAGAAACATTTTAGTGTGCCACCTGTGGTTGTTACCTATCCTATGTGTGCTACTGTGATGGCTCAAGCCCAGATAACAGCTAGGTACTCACTCACTTGCTCACTTCCCCACAGTGAGGTGGGATAAAAGCCAGGAAACTTAAGGGCTGAGATTAAGGCACTTCAATAGCTAAAGCAAAATCCACATGCAGAAGCAAAGCAAAACAAAAATAAGATATGTATGCACTACTTCCCAATGTTGTACTACATGAACCTCTCTTTTGTCACTTCCTAGAAAGGAAGGCTTCATCACATGTAGGAGTCACTTGGGAAGACAAATGCCATAACCACAGGTATTTCCCCCTTCCTCCTTCTTTTCCTGAGCTTTTGTGGCTGAGTAAAATGTCATATGATTTGAACATCCCTCTGTCAGTTGACACCACCTGTCACTGCATGTACCCTCCCTACTTCTTGCCCTTCATCACCCTAATTGATGTGGGGAAGAGCAAGGAGAAAAGAAAATGTTGTGGAAGTAGTGTTCAGCAATAGCTAAAACATTGACCAACTGCTTTAGTCACAAATCCAAAACACAGCAGCATAGGGGCTGCTATGAAGAAAGTTGGCATCATCCCAGCCAGACCCAGTACAGCAATTTACTTTAGATTAGTGATTGAGCTTCCATACAGTTTCAACATGGAAAAAAAATATAGTCCTGTTAAAGTGGCTTATTTGGTCAACCCCATTCTGAAAAATATAAAGGTAATTTTGTGGGCTTGATATTTTTGGGTTTGAGAGATTTTAGCCTGCTAGCAGCTGCTAACTTTTTCCCCAGAAAAAAAATTCCCAAGAAAGCTTCTTCTCAAAACAATCCTGGCAAACAATTATCCTTTCTCAAAACAATCTTTCTCCAGGTGGTGTTTTGTTGTTTCTCTAGTTTAACCAATAAAATTAAAAAGGTGTCGCTCCTATTCACCAATCGTGTTAAGTCTGTATGGGAACACCCTACAAAAGGTAGTAAGAATTAGACAATAAAGCCTTTTTTCCATGCTCTTTGCCTTCTGAAATATTTGGAGTCTCATCTTTCTTTTGTGTCCTACAACAACATAAATTCACTTTTAGAATAGGGTAAGAGACAGGCTAAAACACTGTTCTCAAAGAAATTTTCAAATCAAGGGAAACAAAGCTCAGTGTAGAATATAACTACATGAGTTCTGAAACGCCTACATGAATGAAAAAAAAAGCAACTATCTAATTGTTTTCTTGTGTGTCAATAGATGCTTTTAGACAGATGTAAACCTCACTGTTATTTTATTGTTCTGTATTCCCCCTGAAATTTGCCACTAGAACCTTGGTCAGACCTTATTTCAAAGGGAGGTTAATACATACTTCATTAAGAATGAAAATGTGTGCCTTTTTTGTATGGATAATGCAAGGTTTTAGTTTTTCATCTTACAGGTGCTTGCATGCTTTTACAATAGGAACACCTGCCAGTTCCAATTGCACTATAGGAATTATGTGCTGACTATGTCACTCTAATTGATGAGTAGACTATTAGCCAACACAAGAAAAAAAATCAAGAGGAAAACAGTCACCAAGCATTGGGTTACGGGCTCAGCATAAGCACTCCTGATTTGTGGACATTTAGAGAGAATCCCCATGGAGTTTCAGAGCTCCTTACACATTTATGTCTTATCTAAAGCAGAGGTAGGAGGAGAAAAGAGTGAGAGAATACATTATGATTTAATGGCCTATAAGGGCACTAAATTGCCTGGTGCATTTTAAGGGATAGAATGAGGATTTCCCATTCTACTACACTGCAGATTATTACTTCAATCCTATGGAAAAGGTTTACACTATAAGAAGATACAAATAAGAGACACTTTTTTGTAGGCACTGAAAGACCCAAGGCTGAACTAGTAGAAGGAGGAAACTGTAAAATTTCTTTGTTGTCTCTTTTTCTCATGACCTTGAGTTTCCCACAATTCTTTTCTAATAAAACAAAATTCATCTATAAACAGATGGAGTTGTTTCATCTTTTTGTCCCTTCTGGGCATACCATAATGACAACACAGGGAATGTTTATCTCAGCTAGCCTTTATCACACTGTTTTAGTGGTAAAGTACACTTGACTTATTGGATTCTATACTTTTTGTTAAAACTTATTTTATTGTTATCTATTTTATCTGAATCACTAGAGGTGCAAAAGGAGAGAAGCTTTTAATTAGAGGAGTCTGGATAAAATAATTAACAAACAGTAAATTGCAAACAATAATTGTATTTCTCAATAGTATGTACAATAAAATCTTTCTGCCACTATTTGTGATGAGCAAAATACTTTCCAGAAGACAAATAAAAAGAGAGTGAATTTTATTAAGAATTTAGTTTTCCATCTTCATGACATTTGCATCTAAGTGAATTGAATGTCCCAAAAGACAGAAGGACCAGAGCCTTGCCTCTGTAGCTCAAGAAATGAAAATCTAGACAGATCCAGGGTGATGACAAATAAATAGCAGATCTCTGTAAATATGTGAGATCCCAAATCCAAACATTTTCCATTTCAACATGCAGAGTTAAATCATGGTGTCTTCTTCAGGGCCATCATCCCAAACAAAATTAGAGGTTCACTTAGGCACTGTAACTTAGATAACTGATATTAACTCTCTAAAAGACCAAAATGTTGAACCCACTTTTTTGCATGTTTCCCCCATGTCTACTTGCAGTCTGTTTTCAGTCTGTGTATTTCTGGAAAGTTCCTCTGAAAAGCGGGGCGGGGTGGGGGGGGGGGGGGGGGGGGGGGTTTTGTTTGTTTGTGGTTTGGTTTTTGGTTTTTTGTTTTGGTTTTTTTTTTTAAATCTGTCTATACCATGAAGGTCACTTTTTATTGAACAAAGTCTTTTGAGTCACACATGGTTAAAGAAAGTAGAAATGTAGCCCTGGGGGCAGGACATGAAAAGCTCTGTACCACTAAGTAACAGTTTGAAACATGTCTCTCTTGCTCTGACTCATGTGAGTATGTGTGTCAGCTCCCTTATGTGTGAGCAGCAGGCCTCAAACCACAGCAGGGACCTCTCCTTTATCCCACAGCAACCACAACAGAGCAAGATTCATTTGTTTCTCCATGCTTCTCTATGCTAAAGGAGCATCTCTTTACTTTCTTCCCTTCACAAACATCCATACACTAACCCCAGGTAAACACCAAAAGGTATATTTATTCTGTTATAACTTTATTGTCAGCAACTACTCTTCTAGAAGTTGTCAAGTTGTCAAAAAGAAAACTTTAGAAGAAAGATCCCCTAGACCTTGCATAATACATATTTGACTGTCCTCTCATTCACACACATTAAAAGGTGTGCTAGTGCATTTTATCTTTAATCACAGTTCACAGAGTTGTATCTCAGATGGAAATTTGATGGCTGAGATCACTTAAAAGAAGAAGAGCAGAAGAGTAGAAAAGTAGAAGAGCAGAAAAGTAGAAGAGAACCATTGGCCTTATCTATGCATACCCACATTGGGCTTTTTTATACTTATATCTCAAAAAAATAGGTTAGACATAATTTCTATTTCATTTATACTTTTTTAAGTACTTCAATTCATATACAGGAAAATAATCACTCAAAATGGCAGGTCATATATCAGAAAACACTTTAGAAACACTGCCATAGACTATTAAAATAAAGCATTTATAAATATTTCCTCTTTTTCATATTAATTTAAATGCAGAGGGGACAAAAACACAGCACACAGCTCCATGGGTTCCTAATAGTTTTTTAAACAAACTGTTGCTAAGTGCTTTTTCAGATGCTTAAAACATTAATCTGCTTAATAGGCAGGTCTTTCAGCTCTATACTTGTACACTAGGTGAGATCACAGAAACAGTGATGTTTTGAGCCTCGTATTCCATCTATAAAATTGGTTGATTGAGACTGGCAATATAATTAGTAATGATTATGTGTCACTCCCACCAGCAAGAAATCTGAAAGTTAGGGTATTTTCTCTTTGCCACCCCAGCTTACTAGTGGCTTTTTTTCCCCAATGCCTGTCAGTGATATCTCACTTGAGTGTAATTTCATAAAACAGATTCCAGAGGTAAAAAAATAAATTCATCAATATTTTCATGTCTTTAATCTTATTAGGAGTTTAACCATATGTTCTTATTTGTTTTCATATACTCCCTGTGCTGGAGATTTATGAAACAAGTCTGTCCTGCTTATCTGTGTACTTTTAGCATACAGTAATGATTAACAATGCAGCAGATCTATTTCTACCCCTAATTTGCTACATTTGATAACAATTACTTTCTAGTGCTATACAGCTATCAAGGGCAATAATATTCTTAGCTGTAAATACCACACCTGAAACTTTCTTACGTTCATTTCACAGAGCAGAATGATAGGACCTCACATCAGTCAAAACTTTGAAGATCAGAATACTTTTAAACTTGAAAAAAACCCCCAGGTTTTATGTGAACATGAACTAGAACACTTAACTTCTTTAACGAAGAAAGTTCAAAGTGGCTGAAAGACTGAATAGATGTAAAAGATGGATACATTGTTCCTTTTCTTCAGCGTCCTTCAAGACATTGCTCCCACTTTCAATTTCAAGGACTTCAGTCATTTTCTGAGCTGTAGCAAGCCCGGCTCCATCCCTGCAGTTCTCAGGCTATTCCTACCATCAGGACCTCCTTGCACTCCCAAGTTCAGCCCTTGACATATAGGTCACTCTGCTGAGACTTTTACAGTTTCTCCCACTGACCCCCAAGGAAAAAGCAACCTCTCCTTCCACACCGCTCCTCTGGACTCCCCCACTTTATTCAAACAAAAAAAAATTAATAACAATGACATTGAAAATAGTTGTTGCCACCAGGAGGAAGTTACAGGTCACCAATATGTGGCTCCCAGTTAAACCATGCTACTGAGCTCTGAAGAGGTGACAGTCCCAGTATGTGTCCTAGTTCCTCCCTGTGGCATCAGGGCTTTTCCCAGGCCTGCAGGTGATGATGGCTCCATGCTCTGCACCTTTTGATGCTGCACACATGAACTACAGACAGTGTTTTACTGGGAGACCACACTCTGCTCTCCTTGGGTCTCATTTTCATCACAAAAGGCGTCTGACCTGCTCCCTTCTCAATCACCACATGGGAGCATGAATGCACCTCTGTTGTATGCACAAAGTCACATCCCAAATAATGCACATGTCTTAACTTAAAGGTAACTATATGGCAATTCAAACTTAAGTTTCATATTCAGAAATGTCAACTGCAGCAGGCACCTGAAGTCAACAGGTAAATTCTTTTCTTTCCAGAGGTTTCTGGAATGCGAACTTAAGCTGTTCTGTAGTACAGCAAAGCAGCTGCATGTGGGACAGGAAGATAATGAGCAGGTCACCTTTTCAGATGCTGCACAGGTATACAGTATTTACCTTCTAGGCATTTCCTCTGAGGAACTGCAGTGGAAAAATAGAACTGCTTGTGACAAAGTGACAGCTGTGGGGGACACCAGAGGCAGAGGTCTATGGAGACAGAATAAGGACACCTTAATTGAAGTTCCTGGAAAAGAGGCTTCCATTGCACCTTTGCTGATTCAGAAATGTTGTCCTGCATTCATTATGGAAATGTGCAATTTATGAGGAAAGGACTGACTCAATCCCATAGCATTTAAATGGCTGACCACATCTCAGGTCTCATTGCAGGCGGTCCAAGGGCTTCACCTTCAGAGTATCAAGGTAACCTTTTTTTCTTGCAGGGAACACAGCCCAGATCTGAAAGGCATTAACCTTAATACAGAAGTATTTTTTAATATATTTATATGGATAGAAAGAGTTCTTTCCTTTTATTAATCCAGGAAGACCTGAACTATTTATTTTAAGAGCGTGCAAATCTGTTCTCATTTAGTCTTGCCTTGTCAAAGAAATAAGAGATCATAAGAAGTCACCAACTCATTTTACTATTAAGAATAAAATCTGTTTAAGAAGAATTACACCATAAAGTTAATTTAATAACCTATGACCCTTCTTTTTCCTCCCTAGAAGTATTAGTATCATTACTACAGAGAAAATTTTCACCTTTTGTTAGGATCACCATTTTACTACAAAAATATTAGTTTCTCTAGTGGGGAAGAAAGGTGTTCATAACTTACAAGGTAGTAAGACTCAAGCATGGAGAATCCTGTATGTCATGATCTTGACCTATTTTGTGATTGGAAACTATAGAGAATATAGGAGATAGGAGAAGGAGATAGGAGATAGGAGACCATAGAGAATCACAACTGCCAAACAAATAAACCTCAGGTTTATATGCAGCCATCATTTGCTCTGTCTCTGTGGCACTGTTGATGCCTGAACATAATTTTCTATTTAAAAACAAACTAAAAACTAAAGTGAATAACAGACATTATTAAATAAAAACTTCAACCTGCTTAGATCCTACAGATGAGTGTCTGAGACCTTTTCAAGAAGAATTTCCTGTTTGCTGAAAACTGAGCTGTCTTGCTCAAGGCTGGATTTCTATCACAGTGCAGAGCAAAAGGCCACCCAAGCAGCTCTTGCTGATATTTGCAGTGTCAATGTGCTGGTGTGCTCACACCCTCAGTAGCATTGTGCTAATATTCTCAGCTGGGAATAGGGAGGAATTTATGAGCAGTTTATGAAGAAGTGCAGCCAAGGAGAAGCCACGTTTTCTTGTGTGCATGGAGTTCATGAAAGACTAAATTTTGTCAACGGATGCAGATGAAGCTACCATCAGCATTATATTCCAAAATAACAACAGCAAGTGTGCACAAGCCAGTGAATATAGGGCTGGGAAGAGGACAAAGGAGGCTGGTCACAGACCTGAAATCTTCTCTTTACCTTACATATGCATTTTTCACAGCAAAAGCAAGAAACACAGAAAAACCAAGTAGGTTTTTCCCTTTCCATATTGGTCATGAAGTAACTAAAACAAACAATTTAGATATAGATGTCGTTAGACCTGATTAGAAAGTATTTCCCCACTCTGAATTATTTTTTTTCCAATAAAATTTTAAAGTAATATTTTATTCTGCAGTATATAGAGGACATAGCTAGACATGGTACATAATTTCTCTACAATAAGAGATAGAATATAAACTACACTTTCTGCAAGGAAAACTTAAGCATAAGTATACTTAAAGCATGTAGAATAAAATAAATATTTTACTGTTTCATAAGTAAAATTAAAATTAACTGGTAATACAAGCAAAGTTTGGAGTGGCATAGTTTCTTATCATGAGAAAATTTCCCATGCATGCAGCTATTTTCAAGGATTATTACTCACAGTCAATTGAAAGCAACAGGAATATTCCTGCCTAAAAATAGGGCTTTTTTCTTACATATGTAAATCAATGCCTTGCTCATGATTGTGATGGTTGAGTGACAAAGCTGAAGAGAATGAACAGAGAAAGTAGATCATGGGAAGCTTCCCACCACACTTTACTCCTGTCAACTTTTGTTAACTACTGGTCAAAAAAGGCCTTTCAACATTTGATTATTTAGAGGGGGGTCTGAAAAATCATCCAGAGAAATGTCAAATACAAATGATATTTTGTGCTTTTTAGAGACCTTCTCAAATTATTAAATAACTTGAACACTTTAATCAGCAGTAATACTCAGAGACAGTACTGAATTACTTTGAGTGTCATCTAGGCACTCAGTGTCACCTATAGGTATTTCTTTGTAGTATGCTCCAGGGTAAACTTAGATATGCATAGGTTTTGCAGCTTTGGAGGGGCACTCCGTCATTTCATTCTACCTGTTCTGCTTGGGAGGCACTTATGTAAGTAGCTATCCAATCCAGACAGATCTTAAATAAAATGCAGACATCAAAATTCCCAAACTGAGGAAGATTTAAATGGTGTTCAGACCTCTGCACTCTGCTTCCTGGCACTGACCTGACCCAAATCCCTGCTTGAAACACTGCATAGCTTGTGTAATGTCCTACTTCAAGTCCAGATTTGAGTTTTTACAGATGAAATCTAGGACTCAAGATGAAATTGAGACTGAAATACAGCCTCAAAGGTTGTTTAATGAGATGGTTTAATTGGACAAAATTAGCACAGAGTGCATTAGAGACAGAAAAGTGCTTGTTACTTCCCCAATCCTCCACAGAACACCTCCTATTTTTTCACCAAAGAATTGTCTACATATTTCCCCAGAAGCATTCGATATTGCAAGGAAAAATTTTAATGTTAAGGGACTGTGAAGAACATGTAGAATGGTTATTCCTGTTTCCTGACTGAATTAATTTCTCATAAATACTTCCCAATGTTCAAATATACGTGAATAGCAAAACAGAGAAAGAATGTCAAGTGACAAGAGTTTTGTTCAATAAACTGCTCCATAATCTTTCTTTTTTGTACAGTTTGTTTTTGCTTTTTTTTTTTTTCCAATAGCTGTTAATTGACTTTTACACAAAAAAAAGGGACCAGTCATCTATTTCTTAAACCATACATCTCACTTACCGTTTCTTATAAAGTGTCAGGTCTTTTCTACAATGCTAAGAATTGTTCCTGCTTATACAAAGAACTCACAAAACTCTTCTGAGCTGTAGTATTTCTTTAAAGAAATAAAAGGCCTACTTAAACTGTTAACTTTTATGTTTCATCAAGAGTTACAGCAGACATCAAATTTGAAAGTACTTTGATAACTTATCGTTATCCCTAGACTTCTAATGGGGCAACTCGAGGTTTTATATAATTAAATTTAATACTGCAAAATGAAGCATGTCAATCCACATTGCCATATTGAATTTTTAATAGTCATTCTCCAAATAAAGAAACATACCACACCATAAAAACAAAAAATAAAATTTTCTTATGACTATAATGGTGATAATAGCTTATGGTTTAGATCATACCATCAAAGAGGCTAATAAAATTGGACAGCTCCTCCAATCTCAAACGACACAGCTTTTATGTTTTTTATTGATTTAAGGTTTAAATACAATAAAATGAAGGAAGCATACTAAAAAATAATATAACATAATGAAAACAGGGGCAAACAGATTAATAAAAGCTATGCGTAAAAGACAGTTTGGACTTCTCAGAAATGATGGCTTTCAGAGCTACATTATTAGGAAAGTAAAAGGTATTAAGCTGCTACATAAATCCTGACAGAGCAGACAAATGATCTAAAAAAAATTCCAAGTTTTATCTCACAGATAAAATCAGTTTTTACCAGTGATGTACGAACCTGGAAACAGCAAAGCACTCAATCTTTGGAAACTCAAGCAGTCTTGTCCTATGGAAAAGAATTTCAGGTGTCCATTCTTCATACCGTTGCAGTGCATTCCCAAAAACTCAAAAAATATATAAAAAACCCCTCCTAAAACCAGGTGAAATCTCAAGCCTTGAGAGTAATCCAGGTAAAGAGATACTCTCTAGGCAGAGCAGGCATATACCTTCACTTCTGGGAATACAGAAAGTCTGGTTTGTAGTGAACAGCTTTTCCTACATCCACAAAACAAATTCCAAATACACTGACAAAAAGTACTCAGGAGATCATAGCTATTTCACCTGTATTGAGCTTGTTATTCATCTCACATGAACTTTAAAGATTATGCTTAGCCTAAGCTAATTGTCCTGGCACTTTCTGTTGGCAGTAGGAGAAAGAGACATCTCCACACAGCAACTCATCCTACCCTGTATAAATGTCTATCAGCAGTGTGGAATTAAGAGAGATCCCCTTTTTATCATAGGGATATATAAATTAGATGGCACATCTAACTTCTTAGATAGGTAAAATATAACGAATCCTACTGTGAACTGGTTGCAGTGACACAGAACTTTTGACAGCCTTGATTTAAAGTGCTGAAAGTGCATGCATTGAGAAATGAAAAAATAGTCCACATCCACTATGAAAGATAATACTGATTAAACACTTTCTACAACAGTGGACTGAAAATCAGTGACAAGAATCCATTAGTTCAAAACTCCTTTTCCAGTGCTCTTGTCACTGACAGCCCATGTAACACACAATAGCTAATTGTTTGTACCTCACTTTTCCAAATCAGAAAGTAGGAAGAGAAGTTCCATCTGTATTGCATCTTAAACTCTACAGACACAGGCAAAACAGGTTCTGCATCCATTTTTCTGACATAATTCCCTGTAAAGCCATTTAAAATGAAACCTTGAAATATTCTACTTTCTAGTAGAGCAAGAGGTGGCCTTTCCACTCAGGAAGCTAAAAGGAGCAAGAATAAATGTACAGTAACAACCTCATTCTGCTAATGCCACCAGTTGTGTTACTTCCTTATTAAACTACCTAGTGCTGTTATATTATTTTTTTTTTGAAAAAAAAATCAGAAAATCAATTAATTTGTCACAGGAAAGTAATGTCACTGTCCTGTAACTGTTGCTCTTGTTCCTGATAATACCCACTATTTATTTGTAAGCCCTTATGCTATTTCCTGAAGAGGTTTAATTAATTGCTTGAGTCTCTTAGCAGAAAAGCTCTTCTTTCTTGATTTTTTCCCCTTTTTAGAGAATGACTTTCAAATAACACTTTATTTCAATTGCAAATGAGTTCAAACTTACTAGACCTTTAAAGAATTCATAAATCTGAATGTGCCTCAGCCAGGTTTAACTTGAATCTATGCACTGAAGAGAGTTTTGCTGCAAGATTTCAGATATGTCATGACTCTTGCTGTACGGACATTTTGCAATGAACCGTACTCCTAGCAGTTATTTTTTGCAATCCCACACCTTTTCTTTTGTGTACTCTTACATACAGCTCTAACTGTCTCCAGTATGCTCCACAGAGAACTGGTTGACAATTAGACTAGCAGGGACTTAATTACAACAGTGCTACACTGAACTTCCTACTTCATGCATTCAAAAGAGGAATATGGTCATATTTATGCAATCAGTTATGTATCAAACTGCTTACAAGTATACAAAATGTACTGGCTTTACGTTAAAATGTTCTATTTGTTCACTGTAAGCAGATAATTTACACACACACATTTATGGTTCAAGTAGTTGATACCCATATCTGAAGCTCCTGAAATATTTAATAAACATCTTATCATATAAAGAGAGATTTGAACTGGTAAAAAAATTGAACGAGGAATATTACATGAATGCCCATAAGTGTCCATGTGTTGGTGTGGTGCTGACAAAGCTAAAAAACCCCAACCTGCTTTTCTTCAGAGATTATTTTTCTCTCTGTCATAGAAAAAGCATATCCATTATAAATTCCAGTCACATCTGACAAAAACCAGAGACCTTTCCCAGCTGCTCCTAAACCAATGTCCTAAGCTACCACAGTAGATGCTCTTAGTGGAGAAATCAGCATAGCATTCAAGTTCTTGTAGGGCTGTACGGAAAAAGGGAACCTTAAATAAGAGAGGTTAAAGTAGAAGTTTTCCTTTATCGCAATATTCCCATCTAATCTACACAATAGGGATACAAACAGCTCTCAAGGAGGAGAGCTGTCTAAATTTAATTTAAAATTCAGTCAAGTTATTGTTGCCGTGTATGCTCTTAACAATATAAGGTGATTAAAGTTAACTTAGCCTATAGTGAAAGCTAGAACAGAGGAAATAAAAACTACTTAGTACATCTAACAGATTTGCTATGAATAATTGAAATGTAATTATGTTTAATTTTTGTCATTGATATATTTGGATGGGAAAGAAAGGTGCAGAATTGCACCTTTGAGCAACTCTGTCATAAACCATCCCAGTTATATGTGTACACCCTTTGTTAAAAAGAGGACTGTTCTGCATAGAAAACAAATACTGCATGAAGCAGGTATCTGAACAGCTCTCTTATCATGCAATGAGGTTTTCCAGGCTTACCCAGAAATCAGTAAGGCCTTGCTAAGTTTCTCCATTATTTTACATACATCTTTCCCAGAAGCATATTACTTAGTAAAGATTTAAGTTATCAACTGAAACCTTCAGGGAACACCTGAAATTTTGAGAACAGTCGTACTTTAAAACCAGTACCAAGTACTACCTCTCTTTCTTGCAGAGTTCTTGGTGCTCTCCTCTCCCCACGGAGCCAACAGGGAAGGAGCTATTATTGGCAAGTCACACAGCAGGCTTCAGTGTCAAACCAGAGCACCTGCATGCAGCTGTTAATGCCCCTGTTTTCTTCCTTAGAAGGTGTGCTTGTAGGTAAAAAAGTGAGAGATTTATTCCATGCTGAAATGTATGGCTAAATACAGAGTATACGAAAACAACTGAAATGTATGACTTTATAAATTGGGAATTTATTCGTGGTGACCAATATTGGCAGAATGTCTTCACCAAATATTCATCTCATTCAAAAATCCTACAGGTCTATTGTTAGGAGATGTTTTTCAGCAGAATTACTTTCCAGTATGATTCAAACCAAACTGACAAACATCCTACCTGTCCACATGCTTGTCAGATCGACTGACTCTCCCAGACAGGGTGAAGTAACTGGGGTGGGACTTCTCGTCAAGTTTCTTTTTTTTCTTTTTTAAATGCTGAAATTTATGACAATTTAGTCATAAATCACATCATATATCACACTGAAATCATATAGCTATCCCAAATCTCTCCTTATTTAGTAGAGTACACAGAATGTAGCAGAAAATTTTGACCTAAGAGTTTATGCTGTGGTGTTGAAGCAGTTATCATTTCAATCATGGATGAATTACAGAGTTTTTTTAGTGGAATGGCTATTTCTAGTTGAGAACACACCAATTGTTCTCAATATTTTACTCTCTCCTTCTATGCTATTTAATAGAAACTGACTTTTTGTGTTTGTCTTTGTGATTCTTGTCTTTTGAATTGTATAAGAATTATGAATTCTATTAAGAAAACTTCTAAGCTCTTTTACAATATCAGCAGGCCAAGAGCTATCTATCATCTATCTACATTCTTTGTGAATGGAGGGGGAAGGAATATCAGCATCTCTGGAATGTAGCTGAAACACAAAGAATTGCCGGTTTGTAAAGCTTAGGTGAGTCTCTACACGTGATGTATAGCCACATATATGGATCTGAGACAAGGTCAATTTTCATTTTCATTTTGGTTTCAGATCATTTGCACTGGGGAGGATATAATTTACTGCCCTGTAGGTCTATAATTTTCCCCTTCATTTCTTCTCCCTTTCTTGATTTACTTTCCTGGTAACTTTTGAAGAATTCTTTCACAAAAGTGACAGTGTAGATCTGTAGCTCTTGCAAATATTTGGTAGTAATTTATATCAGCCTAGTATATAGCCAAAAATAGCAAAAGCAGTAGAAATGCTCTAAATAGTGATGCAAAACAGAGCAGTTTGGGTAAAAATATTATTTGTTTCCATTTTGTTTTGGTTATACCCACACAGTTTCTTGGGGTCTGTTGGTTTATTTGTCTGGGGTTTTTTATGGTTTTTTGGGGGGGGCAGTTATTTGTTTCTTGTTTTGTGGTGGGTTTGTTTTTCATTTCATTCCAAGATTTTTTATTTTGATTTTTTTTCATTAGGAATCTGATGATTAATTTTGTCACATTTCACTTCATGGTAGACTGCATATATGTGGAAGAGACACATGGAAAACCCATTTTATTTGTAATTCTTTGCTATGCTATGAAGACAAAATGTGCAGGTTCTTTGTAATTCCCAGTCACAATCTACTCAATATCCAGATCTAGAGCAATCCTATCCCTGATGAAGGAGTAGATTTGATTTACACCAATGCATATTCAAGCAAGATTCTTCTGAAATTCCAGTCTAATGCAAATTATTTATTTATGCTTTGCAGTAGGCAAATATGATGTTCTTTCTCTCATATTTTTTAGGAAACATTTAACTAATGCTAAATTCTGAATTATTTTTTATTCTATTAAGAAAGTTTCTCTAAGCATATTGTCTCTAGACCCATTTGTAAAATTTTATTTAGCATATGTCCTAGGCTTGATCAGCTATCTAAGAGATATGATTTTGGGGGGTTTTAATTGTCTTAATCTTGGAAGCCAAATGGAAGAGTTTTGTGTAATAAACACAAAAAAAATCACAAAAACCTGACACAAACAAGAAAACAGGTTCCTACTTTACTGCATGGTTCATTCATCTTTATTTGTGCTTCGTTTTCTTGTCACCAAATGAAAAGGAAAACATTCTTGTAAATTAATTTTTCAAATACTCCTGTAACTCAAGTATGCACATAAACCTCCTAAAAAAAAAGCTGTATCTAATGCAGTCACTTTTATGCAGAAGTCATCTTGTACATGTGTGCACTTACTGAAAGAACCACAGGGACTGCTCTACAAGACAGGGGACAATTGGGAGGTTGTTCTTTATTCCAAAGCTTGTTTGTTTCCTTATTTATAACTTTTTAAATACTGCTTCTAATTTAAAACTCTTCATATTTTTTTTTTCTTTCCAGAGAAGGAAGTAATCTCGAGATTACCACCATTTCTTAGTGGTTTTGTTTTTTGTTGGGGGTTAATTATTATCATTATTATTGCTGTTGTTGTTATTTTCTTGCTCTTGTCTCCCAACCTGAGATCCTGACTTTGAAGCACCCCTAAGTCTGCTCCACCAATACCCACACTGAAGGATCTCAGGAAAATAAATCTTACACAGCAGACAGCAAAAATGGACAAAGGTTTCTAAGCCATCCTTTCCACAGGCTTTCACCTCAATGGACTGTACTTGTCCTAATTCTCAAAAGTGCAGCACCTCTACTTCCTTGACTTGGAGGTTAGTGAATGTGCTTCCCATTATGCAATGAGCAGAAAACATTTCAGGCATTACAACATCCTCTGCCTTCTACAGTTATTCACAAAAATGAGATGAATTTATACACTGCTTGGGTCTGCATTTGAGACATAACTAGTTTGTTTTCAATTGCATGTGCCTCTGCCATATCTGTCAGCTTTCATATCTCTAAAAACTCTCAGCTTAGCAGGCAGCCCTTCACGTGCTCCTCCAAAACCTGGCTTTCTGACTACTGCTGACACCAACAAGCCTTGAGTGTAACACGTTGGAGGTATGTTTCTAAAAACTAGGTATGACATATGTTCCTGCCAGAAAGATACCACTAGTATAAGCAGATCATTTTTTCTCCTGCATCCACGTAAAACCAGCTACTCCATCCCATATGTGTCATTCTCCCACTAGGCAAGGCATTCATTTCAGGGACATTCACCTCAAATATTTTGGAATTCTCCACTCACTGCTTTTCATTTTTTTGTGAGGTTGCACAGTTTGCATGGAAGTTGTACAACATGAAACAATAATTTATTGAATAATAGTATTTAAAAAAATTGATGCTCTCGTGATTCCAGAAACAGAAGAATTTATAAGAGAGGTAAGAATCTGGTCAGTAGTCAAGCCGTGGTCTCCAAAGACTGATGCTGAGCTGACCACCGTAAGAAAAAGATTGAACTTGAAATTTATTTGTAAAGTATAGATGCCAGTGAAAAGGTATTATGAAGGAGGGAAACATGCAGAGAGATTAAAAAACTTTTCTAAAATACACATTTTGGCTAAAGCTCTCACAGAATAATATTATTTTTAATCTTGCCAGAGCAAATTATTAAAACTGAATTTCATAAAAGCTGTAACTTGACTAAGTCAAAAGCTGAACACATATATTTGATTTTCCTTCCTTCTCTTATTCCTCTCTGAACCTCTGTGTTTGAACAAAAATGAAGACAAGGTCCTATTCATCTCTCATTTTATCTTTGAAAAACCTTACTCTAACTGGTAGGCCTTTACAAAGTACAAACCTATCCTCCTACATTGAACTACAGCAAGTTCACTTCACTTAAAATGGATGGAGTGAAAAACTTTCACAGCTCAGTTATTTGCAAACATCTGCATTGCAATGAGCCTTTACATTGGGTGTTAATTAAGCCTATGTGTGAGGGAACAGGCATCCCGTTACTGAAGGGGAGGGACACGACACTACAGGCATTTTGCAGAAGCAGCAGCACAACACCACTTGAATTCCTCCCACAGGCCGGGGGTTCTGGACAGAGCAGCCTGTCACAATGTGCTGCTGAAGGATGCTCTCAAGGGGGTACTTGAGGCCATTGTTGAGCTTGCAGAGAAAAAAGAGCTGTGCATCATTTGAGGTTGGTACTGAGATAAATAAAGAACTCAGAATAAACTTTTTAACAAGCCTCACACCAGAAGCCAGGCTGACTTCAGTCCTATCATTAAAGAGCTCAATTTATTTCGAGCATTCTTATAAACTGCCATGAATATTAAATGGAAATGAGCATTTACCATTAAACCTGCAGAAAATAGTGTTTGCTTTGAACCCAGGAATGTTAACCACCATCATACTAATATAGTCTTTTTGACCGAGTGACCTTGCATTTTCTTTAGAAACAAAATAGCACATTATGCTTACAGTCTCCTAAAGCTGATCACATCTTCACGTATTTTCGTACTAATTATAGACATCTTCAATGTTAAACAAACTATTGGATTAAAAATTAACTGTTTCCTGGGAAAAGTAAGGAAATCTGAACAAATTGATGATAATGGATATTTTCATTCTTTTCTACTCCAGAAGCAATAGAAAAAGAATTAACATTGGCCACTTCTGGCTTTCTCATTCTGCTTTATATTAACTCATTTCAACTTCATTAATGGAAGATAAAACTTCAAGCATTGATACATATGAGCAAACAGTAATGGTTAACCTCATAACAGAAAAGACAATATGATTGTGAATTACATCCTCTCACAAATTGGAGCTATCAGATATTTGAGAGCAAGAGACACAACCTTCTTAGGGAATAACAAACTCCTCCATCTGAAGAGAATATATTTAAGACACTTCAAACCTAAAACATAACTATTAACCCCAAGAATAATAGTCATCAAGAAGAACTCAAAAATGCATTTCCTTGACCAAAATATTTAAATGTCCTTTTGCATGGATCTGTGCATCTGTAATATAGTTACGTACACACACAGAGATTTTTTTCCAATTTTTCATAATGCACATATACATGTGCATGTACAAGGAAACATTTAAAAATATATTCAGCTTGCTGCAGAATCATCAGATTTTAAAGTGCTTGTCAATACGTAACTGATTTATAGGGAGCACATACGCTAATCCTTCCACTGAAAACAATAAATGTGTTCTTGTAGCTAAAGTTGCTTAGTATTGTGGTCTGGGGACAGACTGCATTATTTATTTCTCTTATGCTGCACTTATCTGGCTCATACAGAAACCACATAGGCTAAACATTAAATCCTGGAGATCCCAAATGAGATAGGTAATTACCTTTGTGTGCCTTCAAAGCCCCAGTTTAGTCAGTCAGTTTCCACACTTTTCCCAGAGGTTAGCTGTGCATGGCTAGCTTCCTTTCAAACCATATTTTTTTGGGAAAACAAACCACTTCCTAGCCATTAGTGCTATTACTGCTACAATGAAAGGAGTAATTAATACTTTCTAGATCTTAAAACAATCATCTCACAGTGTATATCCCACGATTAATGGTTCACCTCATGGTGACTTCTTTGCTCACACAAGTGCCTCTAAGGTAGGAACCTCTAGCCACTGAACTCTCAGCTCTCCTCATTTGCAATTTTGTTGACATGGAAGGGAACCATCCTCTAAGTTAGCATCCAGGATTCAACTGAGGTTTCCTGCCTGCTGCCTGTATATAATCCTGAGAGCCATATACAGAATCCAGAAATCATCTGGAGAATAGAAAAAAAGAAACTTTGGGATGCTCAAACTGACCAGAAGATTTATAGTTGTATTTTTGTATGCTTCTGTTTTAAGTACCTTATATGAATTTACTTAATATTTTCTCAAAAATGTGGGAAGACCGGATGTGAGAGGCAAAGCTTAGCTATGCCATAATTAAATGTCATCTGTCAGCTATATGACAATACCTCATCCCATGCAGAAGGAATTCTATTCCTTGTCATATTGTCACATTTTTAAAGACATTATGACACACATGAACACACACACAAACTCCTCATTATCTGAAAATATCGTCCCATCTTGTATAATATTCCCTGCATGGAAAATAAGAACAAGAGACCCAAGCAAAGAATATTGATTTAGGCCAAAAACCCCAAGAATAAGTACATGACAAAGACGTGGCTTTTACTAAGTAATTAATGCGGTGTCCTCTGTCTGTTCAAAACAGGTTTATTAAACCATCTTTGTGAGATCTCTTTAGAAAATGACACAGGAGACCAACAACTTGACAGATGTTATGGAAAATAGATATTTTTCATTTGTAATATTTTAATACTGTAAACTCAAAAAAAGAAAAAAAAGAAAGGAAAAGTGTACAATGGAAGAAAGTACACAAAAATATCTAGACATAAAAAAACCATTTTAAGTTAAAGCAGGAAGACATCCAGAGAGGAAGGTGTATCAAGAGAGCAGAGCGAAAACAGCCAGAGCATCTCCTTCTGACCATTACCCTTTTGCCCTCCCCTCTTTCCCGGCCTTCAATACTCCATTTACAGTGAATCAAGGAGAAGCTGAGTGTAGTATATTTAGAAGAAAAAGAGAGAAAATTATTCTGTACTCAGAGAACAGACTATATGCGAGAGACCTGGATGGGCAGACCTCCAACTGCTAACCCCAAGAACTGCAACCCCAGTGAAATATGTCAGAAAACTGAAAACACACAGAGAAAAAAACACAATAAAATTATTTTATTTGTAACCTTTTGTTTTCAACCCTTTATCTTCATGCAAGCAAAACAATCTGTATGCCTTATTGTTCAAGCTGTCTCGTGCCAGCGGATGCGGTGAAATCAGCAGACTTTTGGATGTGCTGTCCCCTTGGCAGCAGGGAATGAGCACAAAGTGCTGTGGGCAGAGACTGAGCTGTGCTCCAGGATGACCTAAGGGTACACCCTGCTAGGCTATAAGGGGGATGTGTTGGTCCTTGTGCTTCCTGGGAGTGCACTCAGGCATGCTTGAACATGTAGGTCTTGCCTAACAGGTGAAGACACCAAAGATCTGGGTAAAAAATTGCACTAAGGTCTTAAAAGAGCGTTGAAAGTCAGCTGTGAGCCAGTGCAGAAAACAATTCTGAAGCATCAGGATGTGTTGGCAGGAGTGGGTTTAGGCTTTTTCAGAAACTTGCACTTCACTTACATAGATATGCATTCTCAATGGCTTCTAGAATTCATCTTTTGGGGACTAGTTCAATATATGCAGCTTATCCTCCACAGTAGTTTCTGATATAGGATCAGTAAAGTACTAATCTTTTAATCCATTCTGAGGAGAAAAACAAGGGAAATAAATTCTCCAAGTATCTGCAAGTCTACACATATAGAAACCTAAGTACATTTTACATCTTTCCTTGGCACCAAGGTTTCATGTTTTAATGTATTTGTTAGGATCTGATTTTGTAGTTAAATGTACGTAATTTCTGGATAAAGACAACAAAGAGCTCTCTAGATTGGTCAGGGTGATTCCATTTCATGCCATCTCAAGGAGAAAATTTCACTCAGGATTTCTTGCCAGTGACAACAAATTCAATTCAGCATTTCACAAAATGCCATCAATAGCAAATTATCAGCCCATGAGGATGCAAGTAGCTGGCACATCTCTGACACATCAGCTTGCACTTCCATTTGGAAAATGATGCAATTAAATAACTGAATAACTTTTTATGACTATTTTAATGTAGTCTGGTTTTGTATGAATTGCTCAGTTAATAAAGATAAGGAACAAGGCTCAGTGGCAGGATAATTTTCAAGCCTGTTAGAAAACAAGCATCCTTGTTCTATAGGCACCTGCACCCTGCGCAGCTGGACTTACTTCAGCTGAGGCTTTTCTCCTGTCTATACCCACCACCCATCAGAGACACCATTCATTGCAAATGCAACCCTGGTTATTTGTTCCTTCTCATACTGAACTCACTCAAAATATCAAAGTGTAGCCTCCATGTTAATGGAATTTAATTATTTGCAATGTTTGTCCTTGACATGTAAGGCTGCAGTAGAAATCCATAATTTTCACTGGTCAACATGGACAGGGTTAATGCTGCCTGCCGTGGTCTCTGTGTCCATTTATTGCAGAGAGGTGGCTCCTGGGGATATCTAGTCATGCCTCAATTCTTAGCAAAGGCCAACTGCTGGCTGCAACCTTCCTTTACTCATGTTTGGAGAATTTTTGACAATTATATTTAATAAGAGTAAAGAATCCTGTTCAGCATTAGCTATTTAAAGAGACCACACACAATGGATAATTATGGAAATGGTAATGTCAGAAACTAATTGTGCTTCCTCAGGTTCAGGGGATCCCATCACATAAAGCTATTGAATTTGCCCATAAACAGAAGACTATCTTAAGGTACTTTTTCAATAGCTGGGTTTGAGTTTTATGGAAGAGTATGTATTTAATATTGAGTATGTATGCATATAATATATGTATTTATATTATACATATATAAATTATCCAAAGACATGCAAAGGCAGAAAAGATAAACTTTTCAAAATTTATGCTAATAATACATTACAGAATACAGTGCTTATGCAGATGACAGGACTGCCAGTCCAAAAATGTTAATATGGTCCAATGTACATAGACATTATTAGAGCTCCTCTTTTAGATCACCTACTAGTGCAGTGCACTATACAAATCTAATGAAACTTTTACAAGTTAATCAAAGGTGAACAAGTAATTATCCTTGTAAGTCACACATTCAATTGTTTTTGTAAGAATTAATCAAAAAGATGACTTCACACAATTTAAAAGTTAGATTCACACAAATATCTAAGTGCCTGATCCAAGTTTTAGTAAAGATATCAGAAACTCTCAGTGAGAGGTTAAATCCTAAATGCAAAGATCTAAACTTTAGCTGATAGATTACTACTGTGCACAGGACTAGATTCAAAATATATGGAAATCAGTGAAATAATTCCTGTTGATTTTACTGGGCTGTAGGCTTGATACAGATGAGGATGTCACCTTGGATACGGAGATATTCTTATGAGAAAAATAAATCTTTCAATTGACACAAGGCCAGCACCATTGCTGCCCTCCTTCCAGTTTGGTGATCCTGCTTGGGGCCACTGAGGCAGCTCCTGATTCTGTGTTGGTCCCTCCTTAGATCAAGAAGGAGGCACATCTCCCCTCTCTCTGTCTTGCTTCTCTGCATTCTTATCATCGATCTGGAGAAAAGGATATCATCCTTGCTGCCAGAAGGATACTGAGCTATGAACCTGCAGAAGCCTTCTATTGAGCAAAGAGAAAATGGGAAGGCATGGAACTACCAAAACAAAGCCAACGTGCCAAATTCACATAGTAATCAATTGTAAAAGAGGTTACGTGTGCATGTGCATACATGCACAATACTGGAGATTTTTAACAGCTGACATTATTCAGCTCTTTCTTCCCATATCTGATTTGGTAGCTGAGTCCTGGGAGAAAAGTATTTCCCCCATCCCATGGCATGGCTCACCTCATTGCAGATCTGTGTGCAGCCCTCCCTCCCGAATCAGCTTTGTATGCACACAGCATCTGGAACTGCTCTCAGCCAGCTCAGGGCTCCGAGCAATGCGGAGTCAGGAGCACCACCGTGTGGCACCTGGGAAATAGGAATTAAAAGTGGATGCAACCCAAACAGTAACTGCAGGGACACAGATAATGCTGGTGAGGCTAAATTAGTATGAAAAGTCCCAAATTTTTTTTAAGGTAACTGCACCTATTTGCTTTTTATAGTTTTAAAAAAACCAAACAACCACAAAACAAAACAAAACCAATTAAATGTCTAGTAATGCAGGTAGCCAGATAGCAGGTGATACAGTGTTTATGTAGCAAGTGTAGGTGTGAAACCAAGGAAGAAAGATGTATGGGTTTTTTGGTCTCTTTTAAAACAAAGATTTTTTAAATCATCTGCATGTGAAGATTTAGTTTGCTATGGTTACAATTTGTAAAGCATTTACTAGAATGTTGCTAAATTTGACTTCCAAAGCTTTCATGACAAAATACTGTTTGTCATAAGAGTACAGCATGTTGTCATCTGGAGGCAACTGTTTATTCCTAGGAAATGCTGAATAAGGTACCACTGCCAGATGAGGCTAGTGTGTACAGGTGCTTAAGGAAAGCTATAACATATAACATTGGTTTTCCACTTGCAGGAATAAGCCCATCCTTTCAAAGTGAGTGACTTTTAATTTTGATTAAAAGCAAAAAGAGAAAAGAAAATAGAAAGCTCTTAACTACAACTAAACCCTTGTATCAGAAAGGACAGCACTGGAATTATCTATAAGATGCTGTGCTGCTGCAAAACAGCCATTTTCCATAAAACATAGTCAAAGGTGCCTTAGGAAGACAGGAAAAATATTGTGTGAATTAAGCTTACTTAGCCAGATACAACATAGATGGGTAACAACTTTCCTTTGAATTTCTGCTCCTTTACCTCTACCTTCTCCATCTCTGTTCACTCCAAAATTGTGAAGATGATGTGTGTTTCTCTGGCTAGTTTGCTTTTGCTGTATTTTTTTTTCCTATACTTCTACTTCTCTTCTGGGTAAAAGGTATTCTATATGTCCTACAGATGTTTGTTATAAAGTGACACAATTTAGAAAGCATCTGGAGGCTGCAGAATGAGAGAGTATTGCAACTGGTCCTTTGGATAACAGTCTCTCCCATTCTGCATCATCAAAAATGAATAAGATGGCTGGGCAGCACTGAAATCCTGCAAGTCCCCATTGAACTCTCCTTCAATTTTAAAACAATCACCTTTGTGCTCCATCGCATTCCCCTTTCTAGCATCTCAGAAACATCTGCAACCTGTTTTATTGCTGTTTTCCAAACCTCCTTAGAGCACTGCCTTTCCCAAAGCCTGTATAACACCATGACAGTCACACTTCTGCTGCGCTGAGGGTCCTGATTATCATCTTAACTAACACGGTCACTTCATTTCCCATCTGCCTGCATCTGCCAGTTGTACCTTACACTTAAAGGCAATCTCAGAGTGATGACCATTTTTTTATTCTTATTCTGCATTTGGACAACTTCTCTAGCTAACAATAAGATGTGTCAGAGATACAACATTTTGGTACATGAGTTGTATCTTATCCAGCTTGTCAGGATGATGCCTTAAGGTTTTAGCTTTTATATTTTTCAAATCCCGTACTGCATTAGTGAATAGCTCTGAAGTCCATATAAAGTGTAGTTAAGTGTCTTCACATTTTGGTCAGACAAAACAATCCCTCTGGGCCTGTGATCCAAGGACACACCACAGCCTCAGGCTCCAAAAAGCATAAACAAAAGTGAATTGGGAGGAAGCGAGCTAGGGGTACATGACTTCATTACCTGAAACCGTAAATGGAGAATTAACCCCTGATATGCAAATAGACCAAACTTATATCTGTCTGGAAAACTCGTGACTGTCATCCATCTTGAATGCAGCCTCTGTGAGGCTTTTACACTGCCCAAGATGTATCTATTGAAGGCCTTTAATAAATACCCACTTTATTCTCTTAACTCCGTCTAGCCTCTCTTCCAGGTAGCCACTCCAAGGCATCTGGGACAACAAGAAGAGCTAAACTTAAACCATTTCTTCTTTTTAATGCATGTAGGCAGAAATACAGTGCAAGCAATTAGTCCTAAAGATGTAGAGGTAAAAGAAGTTTTGCATCTCTAATAAACTGTATATAATAGTGATAAGAAATACTCAGAGTTTTTACATTTTCTGAACTTATTGAAACCAAAACAATTGACACAACTAAACCCAGTGTTTTAAACAATACCAAAATTGTGTATTTCACAACCTGATTTTGTAGTATAAGACAGTGCTACACAAATGCTGAATTCTACCCTTCAATTCAGCTACTTGTAAATTTTGCTGAAAACCGGCCCAGGTCCCAGCCATATGACATACTCCTGTGGGACCCTATATTTCCTATCTTTCTCCCACGTTTGTGAGACACTAAGGTGAGTTTCATTAAGGAAACCAAGTCCCAAAGATGGGATACACCTATGATATATCATTGTAGGTCCCAATATCAACAGACCAGTGCATTTTCTTCTTTTGGGGTCAGCCAGACTATCAACAGGCAGACAGGCTGATCTCCTTCTACAGGAGACTAATGTCTCCAAGCGGGAGTCTATCTTCCAGCAAGTAAAAGAAATCTTGTTCTCTGGTGAAAATACATATCTCAATTTGCAAAAACAACAAAATGCCTTAGGCACCTTTTACACTGTAAATATTACAGAGTTAATGCAAAAATTTCTGATGTCTGAAAAAAAAAAAAAGAAAGAGAGAAGAAAGCCTACAAGTAAATCTGCAAGAAAAGAGTTCCAGTGGAAATAAAATACATTCTCCTGCAGAACAGAATTGCTATGTAGGCGTGCCTATATGCATGCTTTACTACACTAGAAACTGCAAGTAAAAAGTTAACTGATTAACAAATCTATGTCCAAAGACATAGATTTTGATAAAATTTAAGTAGGTCTATTTAGTTTTTCCCATTCACAATGTGCTAAATAGAAGGGCTGTGTCCAAAGTATCAGAATCTGGTCTGAATATATCAGTGTAAATTAAAAAATAAAAAAAAACAAAAAAACCAGACTGAGTCAGAAACTCAAAATAGGAATCATAAATTGTCTTCAGAAAACATCTTTATGGTTATTTTTACAATAGTTAAATATCCAAGTGATTATTTGAATTCTGGTTGAGCTGAGACATCAGTTTAGATCTTGACTACTTTCTACTATATACTCTTAAAAATACACACTCAGAATCAGTCACTGGTCCAAGAAGAAAAAAAGAGACAGCAGTGAAGTGGTTGCTGGAGGTGAGCCAGTACTCCCAGATACTGTGAAGCTGAGAGTGAACCCCAGGACATTCAGCCAAGGTTCTGGCTAAATGACTGCTGCTGCAGTCTGACACCTGCAGCTTTGTACCACTACAACTTTCTATTTATCAGTGGAAATCACAGAAAACCAGAATTTCTTGAGAGATTTCTGGCATTCTGACCCAAAACAGGATTTCATGAGTTGAGGTTTTTTGGGGTTTTTTGTTCGTTTGTATGTATGTTTGTTTGTTTTTTAGTTTTTTGTTTTGTTTTCTCATCTTTTTAAGTAATCATAGAATCATAGAATTATTTGGGTTGCAAGGGGTCTTAAGGGTAATTTAGTTCCAACCTCCCCTTATTTTGATATTTTTTCTTTCAAAACCAGCTTGCTTTTGGAAGTACAGAGGTTTGCAGCAATAACAAATAACCAGAAGTATATCAGCTAGCAGAATATTTCTGACCCTTCAGAATTGTTTGATTTAGGTGTTTAATGCAAGGCACAGTGGAAACACTCCTGTCTGTACATTCATGACAGACATTTTGATCATAGTTCAAAATGTTTTCCTGCATGGCTGTATTGCCATCACTAAACTGGTCTCACCAGATTCCTGAAATCTCCCATATTAGCCAAACATTTAGCTGCTGCTTTTTACCTTTTCCACAATCTTGAAAGAGAGAGGAAGAGAAAGAGTGGAGATACATAGGCATATACAACCTACTGCATTTATTTTAATGTCTTTGGGGAAATATTTCTTCAGTATGTATATGGAAGAGAGTGGCAGGTTCTCTTTCCCATGTGGAAATTCATTTCCACTCTGCCTTTCTCCCTGAACAGTAAATCCTGGCAATGTGAACAATTAAAAAGATAATATGAACATTCAGAATTTTCTAATTGCTACCCTGCTGCAGCTTATTAAAATAATAATATACTTTATTTATGTAACACCTGTCTGTGAAAGCACCCTAGGCACCTTAAACAGAGAGCTAAACTCATGATAAAAATAAGTATGCACAAGTGGAAAACAAAAATCATTCAACATAATTCAAAATACTAAATACAACCAGTGTACCTGAAAAGCTGCATTGTGATTAAAATAATCCTATGAAGCTAACTCCTTAAAAAACCCTTTTTCAACCATCTTTTTAGTCCCAGGAGCAAACCTCAACACACCAAAGCCACAAAAACAAAGATACAGACACTCTTGTCAGCTTCTGCAGTGTTAAAGCAACACATTTTTAAGCTCTCAGAGGAAAAGACCCTGTGATTGCTATTTACATTACCTTAATGCCTCAGAGGTGAGAGCAGCCAGGATTAAATATGTGTGTGTGTAACATGTGGTGAGAGCCACAACACAAGACCCATGCTGGGGGTGAGCCATTCCTGTCACACCCCACAAGCCTTTCCCCTGAGTCACAGCATCTCACACCAACACATCCAGAGGTCCTTCCCCAGGGGAACCTCCTGCGCCAGTCAGAAATGGCCACTGCAAAGAGCACAAAGCCACAGTTAACTTGCAAAGCACATAGAGATGGGAAGGGAAGGAAAAGAAAGGAAACCAGAGAGACAGAAGCTTAGTTCCATAATTTCAGTTTCCAAGGCATTGCCAAAGACAGAAATAAAACTGAGAGCTCTCGTGTCTAAGCCTAAATCTCTGTTCCTTGGACTTGACAAGAGTCATGACAACTGACTGCAAATATGAGTACAACCTGAGAATCAAGTTGCTGCTAAACTGCTTGACCCACATGGAAGATCAAATGTGATGAATAATTATGCTGATAGCAAAAAAGGGAATCAAGCACTTAATCCAGAACAGAATCTCACATTACTTTCTCAGGTTGCATAATTATAATTCCATGATGCTATGAATATATTCTACAATAATTGATGCATTCTGGACAAGCTGGCCAAATACTCAAGTAGTTCAACAAAACCATGTTGCTAGAGTCTGGACTTAAGGTCAAGCTAGCAAGCATGCAATGAATATTTAATATGGTGAGGACCAAGCAATTTTCCTGAGAGGCAAAGCCCCAGACACAGACATTAAGTTCACTGAGATCAAATCTTGGTCCTTTTGAAAACAGCACTATTTTTTTCTCTATGTTCTTCGTAACATCATTTTCTACTCAAGAAATAGCCTGGATTTCTCCTCTAGGTTGGACAGTAGACGTTCTTCTGGGCAGAAAATCACCTGGAGGCCAGCGGTTGATGAGGGAGATGACTGCTTTGCTCAGTTCCGTTACCAAGCCAGGCAGGTGTGTAACAACACAGATTGCTGAACATCTCCTGTAAAGTTCCCTTAAAATATAACTGGCCACATTAAATATTGATGTTTTAAACAGATTAAACAGAGATGGGCTTCTCAATGCACTTTCACACACAAAGCCAAAATAATTTCTATTTATACCTCAGTTATGTATCATTGTGTGTTACTGTCCTATACAGAGAATCATACTGAAAATTAATTCCTTAACACTCCCTCCACAGCCTTTCTACTAGCCAGACCTGTCACCTCTGAGTGATCTAGATTTTGACAACTCAAGTGAACAGATCTGTAACCTGCCACTCCTGCTCCAGTTGCAGAGATCATGAGAGGAGCATTGCTGACTATTATTAAGTGGCATCAGGGACCAAATTTTAGTAAGACATCTCAAAATGGCAATGCTGAGAAAAAAAATTTAAGTACATTGATGCTATCAGTGACCCTAAGACCCGAAATCAGAGTGGGGGCCCATGAAAACTCCCTGATTGGTTTAAGCGTCTCCAACCTGCTTAGATAAGAAACACTCCAGAAGAACCAAGCTGACAACAGAACCACCCAGAAGAGACAGTGCTAGCTGGTGATCCACCCTACCAGAGACTACTCTTATCTGAAAATACTGACAAGGGCTCTTCTGGTCCTCTGTGATAAGAAAGTCATTACTGAGTGACAAGAAGAGTCTACAACATGACTGAAGCTGGCTGAAATTCTTGGTATAAATCAATGGTCCTCATATATAAACATGAATCTGGAAACACAACAAGACACAGCTATTTCACCAGTTTTGCAGTTTTCAAGTCACTGTCTCTGACTGAAACAAAGTCCATAAAATTAATTTAATGATCAATATGTATTATAGCTCCACTGGCCTTTGATTTTTCGAAACCAAGACTTTTCAGGAATAACAACAATTTTGTAATCTTTTAGTAGCGATAGTTCCTTATTATTTATTGTACCAGAGCTACTATTAGGCATGAGGCAGCTCAAAGTCTCAGAGAACTGTGAAAAGATGGATTAAAATCTCAAAAAAAAAAATAGAAATAAATATCTTTTTCACCCATGCAAGGCATATCTATCTCCATTTATGCTCAGCAATCTTTATAGCACATTTGCAGAGGTGGTTACATCATTCAATCTAAGGCATATAAGAGCCTTGCACAGAGATACAGTTGCCCAGGGAATCGCCTGAAAGAAGAACATTTTAGCAGAGCAGGCAGATCAAGGACAGATGTGTAATTAGGCTAGATTCTTGAATTTTATTCATTAACTTGGCCCATCTTCTTTAAATTCAACCCAAATCACTGTGCATCTGAGGGGCAAAGACTGTTCAGAGACAAAGTAATAACAAGATATAAACTTCATCTGCTTTATTAACTTTGTAGCAATGCATGAGCCTGGTTCAGAATGACCTACATTGCTCTGAAGGGCAGTGGAAAGCACAACACCGGACAGTCACAGGGAACATGATCTTGGCCCAGAAGATCGGAACTGAGGGCTGATTATCATCCTTCTATCATTATCACTGTGGCAGGAGGGAGGGACTTTGTCTCCTGTCCCCCTTACCTTAGGAACAAGATGTCACAGCAGTGGTAACTTTTTAATCAATTCCTCACAAGACTCCTTTCCATCATTTGATGGTGATGGCACACTTATATCTGCCCTGTACCGATGAGACAAAGATATGTGCAGGACTTTGTCCAAATTTAAGGGTGCAGTTACATAAGTAATTTGGTTTTGTGCTGGGTAGAGAGAATTTCCTTCCCAGTAGCTGGTATGGGAGCAGGTTTTGCATTTGTGCTGAAAATGCTTTTGCTAATTCAAAGACATTTTCCTTACTACTGGGCAGTGAGGACTCACACAGAGTCAAGACCTTTTCTCTCTCTCATCCCACTGCAGCGGCAAAGAGCCTGGCGGTACAAGAGAGTGGGAGATGACACAGGGGGAGCAGCTGACCCCTGCTAAACCAAAGGACTTTCCATACCATGTGGAATCTTGCTCACCATATGTAGCTGTTACATTACAGTTCTGGTTTGTTTATCTCTGCCAAGGTCGGGACGAAAGATGTGGGGAATGTAGATTCGAGTTCAGACTTGGTTGTTTATTATATCTTATCTATTTACAGTCTCATGAGGCATGAGCTCCAACTAGCAAGTTAGAGAAAGGAGGTAAAATGGAGTGCTTCTCACTCTTTCCAAGGTTATTTAAGTGATAATTACCCAATAACAAGGTGACACCTATATTATTTATGTTTTTGATCCAATAATGATCACCCAAGGCCTGCAATGCGGACCTTTTGCACCCAGTTACAGAAAACCAGCTAAATCCATGAAGGAGAAGGAAGAAGAAGGTGAAGAAGAAGGACTTAGACAACACCCAAAATCCTCCATCTTGACTTACACATTCCTATATACTAAAATTTTAAATCTAAATTTCTAGCATTCCAACATATAGCTAGATAAAGAAGAGGGACATTTGGAGTGATGGTGTTCCCAAGCCACTGCTACAGGTAAAGGAGTCCTGCTTTCCTGGCAATGACTGGACACCCACCTGTCCATGGGAAATGGTGAATGAATTCTTTTTTCTTCTTTGCTTGCGTGCATGATGTTTTCTCTACCTATTAAGCTGTTTTTACCTCAACCAAGGAGTTTTCTTGTATTTATAACTCTAGTTCTCTCCCTCAACCAGTTGGGAGGGAGTGAGCAGGTGGCTATGTGAGGCTGAGTTGCCAGCTGGGGTTAAACAATGGAAGTTTTCCAAAGACCCCATCGTTCAAATTTCAGAAACCATTAACTATAAAAGATTATGTGTCCATGCTCAAGAATATACTGAAGTTTACTTCACTTTACAACCATCTATGTTTACCAAATAGTCTATGTGCTGTGACAGTTGTGTAGAGACCTATCACTCACATGAGACAAATATTATACTGCTTACCCTCAGACAAACAAAAAAGAACTGAGAAATTATTTTGATTTTATTTAGTCTGCATCATTTTCAAATTTAAGGTACAGCTAAACCTGCCACCCCTGATCAATAAAGATTATTATAAAGCATGAAAACAAAATTAACACAAATTCAAACAGTAAGTCAAAAGGTACAGTTCTCAACTGGATTATCAAATCCCCAAATACAAAACATTTTCTAAAACTAAATACAATCAAACCAAATCCCCAGCTTGTTTATGTATAAGGCATTTTACAAAGGCATCCATTTCCATAGGTAGGGTCCTGAACTAGCCATGCTTCAGGGTATTTCCAAGCAGAATTTTCATCAGCCCAGCAGAACAGAGGTGTCACTCACCGACAGAGAAACTCGATTTCCATACCTTTGTAGCATCTGGAATATAAAGAGCATAAACATCACTAGGATCACAAAGTGGTTCTTGTTCCCTTTCAGTGTTTCCCCTCTATACTGAGCAATATCGCTCACAGCCTGGTTCTTAGTAGTCATGAACTTTAAAAAGTAAAAGCCTTAAGACCCAAATAAATAACTAACTTGCAACATTTTTAACTTTTGAATTGTTCTTTTTAGGTTCCACTACAAATAGAACAATGCAGCACAGACATGGAAATAATGCTGTCACCAAGGAACAAGTTCCTGTGAAGAACAAAAGCCTTATTTTAACACAACCAAAACTTCTTTTCCATGTAGGCTTCCAGAACAGGGGATGACTTGCAACCAAATTCCCTAAGGAATGCACAGAAGCCACTGCATGACAGCCTTATGATCATGAAGCAACAAAACGTGGTGTAAAGTTATCACAGTTAATTGTTAAAAGCAGCAGGAAAATTGGGGACACTCCTCTCTATACATAATTTATCATTATAAACTAAAATAAGCAGCTCTACTGCTGCTTTATCTCTGAGGAAGAATGACGGTAAAGGAAAACAGGACTCATCAAGAACATGTTTGGAGTTCAACAGTCTAGGGGCTGAGATCAGTGTAAATGTTTTATGCAGAGACAGGACAACAGTTAGAAAGAGATAAAAAAAAGAAAGAGATAAAAAAGAATAAAATATTTTAGAGCAAATTTATTTTTATATTCTGCCCCAAATCTACACAACTCAGCCTGGGACATGTTTCAGGTCATGATCCAGATAATCACAAAGGGATTCCTATGCTTCCACTGCTAACATATTCTTCTTTAAATTCATGCTTTGATGCATCCAGCCACAGGTTGAGACTTGAGGTACATCAGGCCATGGAGCTCCATCATTATAATTCCCTTACTGAAGAAAGACCTCAGATTCCTTCAGATCCTGATACTTTCTCACCTTTTTCTTCATTCTCGTGAGTTTCATTTCTGTGTGTGTGCTATATTCCTATGATAACTTACAAAATTATATCACAAATAATGCAGAGAATATGCTGGTGTGTCTTATTTACTGCCACACACTCTGAGGAAAAAAAAAAAACAAAAGTATTCATGCTTAATAATGCTCCTTTGCTTAGCCAAAATGGCACAAAATACTTGTAGCCTATCAGTGGATCTACTCCACTGCATGTACAGATAATTCTGTAAGAGCTGCCAGATAATTCAAAATAAATCTACTTTCTGCCAATGAAAGTCTTAGTCACCCTCAGTTACCCTTTCTCAAATTCCTAAAAGAAAGAAATCATTCTTTAGAAAGGCTTCCAGCTCTGCTTTTAAGTTAAAGCATCACTAACATGACAGGAAGTGCTCAAAAATTACCATTCTCCAGCTCCAGGAAATGCAGAGATGCACACCAGACAATAAAAAATATTCTGTCTCCCATTTCAAAGATTCTTATCTAAGATTTTATCTTAACTTACTCTAATTACTTCATTCGATTAATCTCCACTTGTAAAATGACTATAAATTAATCTCTTCCTCTGGTATGGACAGCAACAGATAACACAAAGAATGGTCATATTTTATTTTCTCATCAGAGCTTGAAAGAAACTATTATAAAGTGTAAAGATCAATGGCAGAGAGGCTCTGCAGAATTAGCACAGATGCAATATGAATTCTCTTTTTAATCTTCCATTTCATCTGTAAATACAAGCACATAATCTAGGTGTGCATCTCATATTTGCAGCTCAGTGCTAATAAAAATATGCCAGAGAGCAATGTAATGATAACAAATTCTTTTCAAAAGGTGCAAAACGACACAGAAGAATCATAATGAGTTTTTTACACTGCAGAGCCTTTCTTCAATTACTCAGGAAATAAGGATGATTTGAGGACTTTGTCATTCAATTGCAAATTAAAGCATCACTTCACATGCAACAGGATCAGGCACTGAAATCACTTGTCAAGAGTCTGACACTTTTAAGAGCTTCAATGTCTGGAACTCATCCTATCTTTTCCTGCAGACTCCTGTGCCTGGATGAGTCTGCTCTCTACATTCAGCCATTACTATCTCAGTAAAGCTGTTTGTCCAGCTGAAAAAGTTCTCAAGAAAACGGAGGCGGGAAGAAAAGAGGAGGAATAGGGTTTCATCTCTATTTCCTAGCTCGGGAAACAGAATTTTGCACTAAACCAAAATTAGTTAAAGGACTGTTTCCTTATTTCTATAAGCTCTGCTTATTAACAAAATATTTTATGTATGCACAGAGTATTTTTAACATCAAGGATGCCAATTAAGACAACTGTCATCACTCAAATACACAAACCAGCTTGATTTGTGTGGATTGTTCTTTGGAATAATGCTCTAACGGGTAAAGCAATTTCCCCCGTTCTGAGTTACTTTCAAATCTTCCTCTTTCAGGATGGGTTATTTCTCCAACATTCAAGCCCAGTCACATGGTTGTGGACTGTTCTGAAGATCAATATGTCTTCTCCCATCTCACCAGCTGCTTTTTCTACATTTTCTATAAAAAGACTTAAAATGACCTAAAACAGAAATCAAGGTCTCCTTCATTATTGAATAAGAATCCCACGTACTCTTACTATCAATGTACCCGTTCTATTTTCACGCTGAAAATAAATATGCCTTTTGTTTTAATGTGACCTGCAATAGTTTCAGTAACAGAGGCTGAAAGAATGCCAGCCATGAAATACCACATTACTTGGAGTTAAGGGCACTATAGAATAAAACATGACCCAATCTTTATGTCCCCTCAAGCACCTGTGGCATTTCATGATTTGTTTCCTGCATTCCTGGTGACTTCTCTAGACATTGAAGAATGAACCAAGGACATTCCTGCTCTCCTTTTTTTTAGGCCCAATAGATAAAATAAGTGGGGGAATCCACAGCAATTCACAACTCTCAGTGCAGGTCCTGAGTTATTCTTAAGAGGCAAACAATATTGCTTTGTTGGGTGTTTTTAGCCTTGACATTTACATCTAACCACCAAGAGATCAGGCAGCTTTCGAAGTTTGTGTTTTAAGGCCTGATATCTAATTTATTGCATGTATCTTTCACTTTTGATGGCTTCTGGAATTGAGACAAAAATTACAGAATTACATTTAAAGACTGTGGAATATAGCCATGCATTGGAGCATAAATAGAAGCAGAAAAATTGTAGCCAATAGTATAAGAATTACGACTACAGTAACATCCTTTCAATGTCAATATTAAAAGGAAGTTTTTAATATTAGATCTGTAGACCCTGGCAGAAAAATATATTACACTGAAATAGTACAAACTGCTTACAGATTAATTAGAAAAAGAGTAAATAATACTGTACCAAATGCGTGAAGGTATCTACTCCTAATTCCACAGACCAGAGGGGCTTCCAACCACAATCATGAAATGCAAGAAACACAATGTTTCACTTTTAACAAAAATGTGTAGTAAATTTCCTTCATGTCTCTTCACCACACTGACAGATGACTCAGAGCACAGACCATAATTAAACTGGCAACACTGCCCCACTGGAAGAACAGCTAGAAGAAATGCCTTTCAGAAAACAATATTTTTTAAATATTTTTTTTAACATTTTATTTTAATACTTTTAATACTTTATTTTTTAATACTTTGTTTTTAATTCTTTCAATACTTTATTTATTATGAGGAAGTGCTTCTTCAAGTGAATTATGAAGAATTCTTCTGCACTTAACAGTCTTAAATGCCCACAGCTACTGGTACCCAATTGTTCCACTACAGTGGACTCTGGCTCAGGCAAACAAGGAATTACAAAGAGAGTAAAGCAAGAAGGCATCGCCACCAGCCTCTTCCCGTCATCCCATCAACACGAGAAGAATACATCTGCCTTTGACCAGACACCTCAGTACATTCCTAACAAACATCCTATGACAGCTACAAGTCATTTCAAAAAAGTACGTTCTTACTGAGAGAGAAAAAAATCTGTTCAAAGAAGCATTCAGTTTCTTAACATGTCAATTGACTTCATCAAAATATTTTATGTCTGGCATTTTATGAGGTTTGACATTTTAAAAAAGCTGAATTTTATCCAAAAATGGAATAAACCTAGTCTCTTGGCACAAGTCATCATGTCTTTAAGTTCTCAGAGGCCCCTGATTTGCAGTACCCTTCAGGCATGGAAGCAAAGCTCAAAAATTCACTGTACCAGTCACACAGGTCAGACTTTATTGTAAGCGGGAGCTTTTATCAACAAAGACTTTTGAAAACACTGTACCTGAAGTTTTGACAGTTGTCATAAATTATGAGAATTCTTGCTTCCAGACAAGACTTTTTCTCCCCGAGCTACACTAACATTTAACTGTCCATTGAGACTGAGTAATGGAGAAGAAAGGGAGAAGTTGCACACCATGGTGTGAGCAGTGAGGAAAAGAGAACTGAAAAATACACAGGGCAAGGAAACTCTCAATATCAAGCGAGTAAAATTTCATGAGACAAATTCAGAATTTTGCTAGAAGGAAGGCAGGCCTTCTTTTCTTATTCCTCTCATGATTGATTTCATTTATGAGCCGTTTTCAGAGAAGCAGCCAGTAGTACTCCAAACAGTGCATCACTTTGGGGAAAAGCAATTACTTGCTTTAGGATGTAGTGGATCAGCCTCTGAGACATCCAGCCCAGAACAGTGAGAAAGAGGTTACAATTGCAATCCAGCACAGTTATTTTCTTTACTGTTTATTCTTGAACTTCCTTTGACCTTACTGAATGCTCTGTACTAAGCAGGATTCTTCTAGAGAATGATATTTAATCACAGTAAACATATTCACTTATCCACAGGAAAAAAAATCTTTCCTCCACATGATTTTGAGAGGCCTTCAGAGATGAAAGGCAACACCTGATTCTCTTCCCAGATTCTCCTTGAGTCTGTAAGAAAAAGGAAGAGAAAAATAAGAAAATGTGTCTGTCATTCATGGGAAAAAATCAAAGCAATGAAAGAAAATGGAGTCATGATCAATAAGGCTGACCCTTGTTCCTAAATCTCAGTGCCTGATTGAAGGTGTTACCTGACAAAATTGACGTACTCTTCCCATCTTCCCAAACACTTTTCTGCTCTGATGCTTTACAGAGGATTGTTACCTTGTGTCAAACCAACCAGAAGAAAAAATCAAGAAAAAAAAATCAATTTGAAAGTAGCTTTGGATCTGAAGAAAGGAACCAGAAATATAAAACAAATGCAGACATCAGGTTTTATCAGCTTTTTTTCAGGACATAGTCTTGATGTTGTTCCAAAAGATCATTTTGGAACACCTGATAACCTGTGGATGTTTAGGATGAGAAGTCTCAATCAGAAATCCAATGAGAATTGCAAATAGCATAGGCTAAAAATTGCAAATTAGGCACTGAAGAAAGTATAAATTACTGGTTAAGTTTCACCATAGCCTGCATAATAGAAAAAGCTGTAATCATTTTGCTTCTTAGAAAACACAAAGATGCAATTCTGAGAGCTGTGTGGGATAGAAAATCAATACTATTATTATCAGTTATGAAAAAAAACCCTAAAACAACATTTTATTGTAACTTGTTTTTTTAAAACTTTTCCTACTGTTATATAACACATCTGAAATATTTGAAAGCATGAAAGCTGAATTTATGTCTTTATATATTCTGTGTGGGAGGTTTTTTCACCTATGTATATTCATAGATTATCTTGTCACAAATACTGTCCATATTTCTCTATTTGTGTTGGAGCTTAGGTCTCTTAAAAAAAAAATAAATTCCCAATAGGTAGATACATGTAGTGGAACCTCTAAGACATTATTGAAAGAAACTACTTTTTAAATGAAAAATCTATAACTAGGCAAAGGGCTAACAAAACCTTAACAAAGCCTGAGGATTTCTGAGGAAAGCAGTTAATTGTAGTCGGTTGTGGCTGTGCCTGCCTGCTTTGCAGTGGTCCAGGGAGAACAATGAGAGGTTTGTTGGCAAAGGCAGTTTGAAGCAGAAGGCAAGAGCAGCAGCCAGAGAAGCAGGTAGGTTGCACAGAAGAGAGCAGGCACGAGAATGTCTTGTTGCATTTGAGAGTGTATGTGAAAAAATTATATACACAAAATGTAATTAAGAATTAAAAACAACATATGAAAAATTTTACCTTTAAAAATCTTTAGATATTCTATGAAAAAAAAGCTGTGATTGCATAATTGATAATGCATATTCCAAGAAAGATGGATATGCATAATGCCCTCTGCATCAGTTTAACTGAAAAGAAACATGCTTCCAGACTTACACAACACTGCAGATGTTAGTATCGATTAGCAAACATCTTCTTAGTACTTACACCTTTAGTCTTGCTTTCTGATTATGTTTCTTGATCAGATGACTGACTCACTGTTTTACCTCTTTTCACTTTACCAATAATTTCATTCAATTTTTGCCCTCTTTTTGCATGCAGCATGAATAAATAGCATTTTTCTGAATTTGCTGCTTGGGTATGAATGCATATGAAAGGTCACAAATAGAGCAGATATGTTTTCTATCTAGTTCCTGTCTAATTTTATTTGGCTACACTCAAGCTCACAGATGTTTTCATTCAGACCTATTTTACTAGTGTTGGCAGCAAAGCAGATGTCAAAGGTGGCCTATCCACTCTTCTACTCTTTCAGCCTTCTCAGAAACACAGAATCACAGAATGGTATGGTTTGGAAGGAACCTTAAAGGTCAACTGGTTCCACCACCCTTCCACAGGCAGGGACACCTTCCACCTTGTATAATGGTAATGCAGAAAGAGACCGTTCACCCTTTCAGGTACCTGACAAATTCTCCCCATACACACTAGAGTTAAGTTTTGTGAAGAAACATATAATCTAGGTCAGCACCACAGGATTAGATTTAATAAACCTTTTCAGGTTTTCCTTAGAGATTCCTTTGAGTTTACATTTGGTTTGGCATTTTGTCCATATTTATCAAGTTGCTATTTTTCCATATACTTTTTTTTAAAAAAAAAAAAAGCAGTTCATTTTGGCTGTCTTGGGTCCTTACCACTCAGTCACATGAAGCTGGACTTGTTCAAAGAGAGTGTAACCGCAGACACGTAGATATTTACGGCCTAGACTAATTACTTCTGTGATTCTTTAGCCCCCCCAAATAATTACCTCGTTCTTACCTTTTCTTTCACAAGAGCACAGTTGAAACATTATCAAAAACTGATTGACATTTTTGGTTGGTACTATATAAGTTATAAAAGTTCAACCTAATCTTTAGCCTATAAATCATTGATTATTCACTGGACACCAAATGACAGTCTGTAAAACATTTACAAAATATAATACAAAACAAGAAAAAGCTAAGAAAAAATTATTTAAATTTACTCTTCTCTGTATTGTGTTAGGTTGTCCTCGGGCTTTTTTGCTTCTGTTTTCCAGAAAGGTTAGAAAATCTTTCAGTTCTACATGGCTGGGAAACAGTGCCTGAGGTATATATGCCTGTTTTTATCATCCCAAATAAATTGTGCAACAGCCCCCACTAAAACTATTCAAAGCAGCATTGATTTCCTCATGCTATCTATCCTACAACTCCCCCAACAGGGCACCAAAATGAAGCCAAAAGAAGTACAAGTGATGGAAGAAGGTGCAAAGGTCTGAATAAAGTGCTACTCCTGCTTTTACCCTGAGTCATACCACAAATTTCTACAAACTTCCCAAAAAGCTTTACTAAAGTTTTGCAGCAGCTTGAATTACACAGGGTATATTCTGGCCATGAAAAGAGACTATACAAGTTCTGACTTTAGCTATACCACTGCCAAGAAAAAAAAGGAGAGGAAAAAAACCAAAACAAGGTCCGAATTAAAAGTGAAATTTGCCTCACTAGTCTTCAATAAGATATAGCTTTAGGAATGTACTCATATGTATCATACTTAAAGACAAAAGGCAGTGAACTTCTGCTTCATCAAGAGGAATCCCATCCTAGCATTAGAAGGGAATAGAAAGTCTAGTTTTTCACCAAAAATTAATAACAGAAATATTGCATTTCCTGCACAGTGACTCAGTGTACCAGGTTGACTTCTGAAAATATAGATTCCTGCCTGAAGAAGGTAGGACCGCTGAATTAAATATTCCTTGTGGTATTGTATCTAGACATTTGAAATTAGTAGATGTCTGCAGTTGTTATTGGTAAGTAATTAATTTGACTCCAGATGTCTTGGAGTTGTGATTTGAATAGAATTGCAAGCAGTCTAATGAAATTCTTGAATATTTCTGAACAAGGGTTAAGATATAGTATAAGAGATACATGGGATTTTGAAACACTTATCTTTGAGAATAACTGCTGCTGACAGACTGCTGTATGTGCCAACATAGACTGCCTGAAATAAAACATCTGAAATTTATTGTCATTATCAAGGAACTAACCTGGCATTAATCACCAACAATACAGATCCCTTGAAAGATGGCAAAGTCATTTGTTGGTAAAACCAGAAATCTTATTTAATTTCAAACACCATGTGAGTTGTAATTTAAGCTTATTTTAATTATAATAAATATGTCAATGGAATTTGGAAGCAAAACCTCAAAATAGACACAATTATTTACCAGTTTTAAGCTGTATTTTACCACAAGAGAAATGCTGCTTCTAACTAACATATTCTGCAAGGTTATATGCACATTGCATTTTGCCTTCTACAGTAACCCAAAACTATAAATGTTTCAAGTACTGGTATGAAAAGATTTCACATGTTTTTTTTCATTAAAGTCCCAATCCTAAATATTAACTGATTAAGTGCAGAGCTACTGCTTCTAGTGTTTCAAAATTCATTGCAGTTTTTACTTGCATCTTCTCCAAATTAAAAAGAAATCTCTCATTTCTATTCCTGCTCTGGTTTTTGGGTTTTTTTGGGTTTTTTCAGGGTTTTTGTTTGTTTGTTTGTTTGTTTGTGGTTGGTTGGTTGTTTTGTTTGTTTGTTTGGGGGGTTTTGGGGTTTTTTTTTTTGGGGGGGGGGGGGGGGTTGCCTGTATCTTTTTTTTTTTAAATGAGAGAAAAGAGAAAGCTACAGGTATTGTAAATTTGGGAGTATTTTGAATTGGTTAGTTTTTTAAAGGAAATGTGAGAACCACAAAGGTTTGCTTTTTCCTTTTTGCTTAGGACTCAGTTGGCTTGGTGTTTTTCACTTTGGCCAAACAAACAGAATCCTTTAATACCACTTCCTTGGTTAATATTCATGTCGTTGACAAATTGCAGAGAAAAATACTACATTTTTTTACTATATTTTTTGGATGAAACATATGAACTATAGATACATTACCTGCCTGTTCTCATGAAAACTTTGTAAAGGCAAAGTTGTAGTTGCCTGTGGACTTCATTGCATAATAAATTATCCAGTAACAGGATTATACTTAATAAAAATATTCCTATTCTTAAAAAAACCCAAACAGCCCCAAAATTAAGGCCATAGTAGTGAATACTGCTAAGGCCACCACAGTCAACAGTCTCCTACAGTCCTGCTCAAACCTAAGAGTTGCCTTTATTTGCAGATAACTGCAGTTACTTTGGAAATTGGTGCCATCCAGCCTTAACAACTCCAGAAGCAAGCAACGTTACTTCTTCTTTTTTCAGAGTTGTTACACTTCAGTCCCCTACTCTGGTGTATTTCAAGGGAAATAGCTACTGCATCCTTGGAAACAGATCCTACATTTCCATATTTCAATAGGGAAACTAAAGTTGTGTCAAACTGATAGGGCACTCTCTGCTTCACACATGGTGGTGCATAATACCTTGAGACAGGTAAGGGAGCTTAGGCACCCAACTCCCCAAGCCCCTTCTGAAATATTCAGGCTAAAGTCTTCCATAGCATAATTGTCTGGCTTTTTCCACTTAATAGAGCTTGCTTCCTTATTAGAATTGGAAAATCAGTAAACAGAGCTCTCAGTATGGATTTACATCAATGTTTTCGTTTTGCCCTGAAGCAGAGCTTCCCTCAAGGTAAGAACAACTTAAAATGGCAGTATGAGCTGGGACTGTATGCCATTCTGCATATGGCAAATGTGATCAACAGCCAGACTGCCTTCTATTATTTTTTTTTATTTATTTATTACAATTTCACAGTAGACTGTTAGAATACTAATACACACATGGAAAACCCATATTTCTTTTGAGACAGCACTGGAGAGCATCCAAGCAGAGAAATTAAAGTGTGTGAGGCTTTTGCAGAGACAGAAGTAAATACATCTGAGCTTAGAATATTTTGATATCTAAGAGAGATTCAACTCTAAAGAAGTATTTTGGATGCAAATATTTAAAAAAATATATTCTTTAAAGTTGATTTCAGTTTTGCTTTTTTTTGTTTGGAGTTTGTTTTGCTTTTCTCTCCCCCAAAAGATAAAAACACTAAGGGTGTTTGATAAAAAGAGCATTTAGCCAAAATGAGAGAGTGTTTTTCATGAAATTTGGTAGGACTTACAGTCTGTATGCACAGAAAACAATGAGTGATAAATCATTTTGATCTAACAATGTTTTATAAGGTTTGTCTCCTGTAAGTATGAATATTTCTATCAAAGTGGAATAGTCAATGCACAGACCATCTTGTCTATCAAGAACCATTTCAACAAAGCCCACCAAAGCCTCTCCTCAAAACTCAGTGCACTGGAATCAATGGCAGTGCTAAAAAGGAAGACACTCATTTAGGCAAGCCCTCTTCACCCCTTTCAGTTAAGAGAACTCTGCTAAACCTAGGACTAAAACTGGAGATATACTGGTTACTTTCCAGAACTCTCTATCTTGTATGTTGTTTCATTGAGATATTTTGTTGTATGATTGAATTCTCCTGTTTCAGCCAGTGCATTTTTGAGGTTGTGAGAAAAACAGATGCACAAATGGTGAATATATAGAAGCTTTCTATAACCCTGAAATCAACAGTTCATGCAAATACATAGGCAATCTAGGATTTCATTAACCAAAGGCTATAGCAGACATTTAAGAAGTAGCTCTCCTGAACCAAATGTAGTTGCTATGTTTATAATATGTAACAATATCAATTTATAGGACATTTTATTGATTGATTTTAATGCATCTTCTTTATTATATCAAGCAGGTAGGTTATCGATAGTAGAATGCTTGAGCTAATTAACAGCTAATGAATTTTTGAGATATTGAATTGCAGAATGTGAACAGTTTTCTAAATCAAGCAAGGTTACTGACACTCAAAACACTACAATACTTTGAAAATGTTTTACTTTACCATGTTGCGAGTTCTGGCTCCCAGAGATAAACTGATTACACAGAAAGACAACCAAACCATGGCCAAGACTGGAGATATTTTGAATGCTGCACATGGCTTTTCCTGAAACCTTCACATGAAAGTCTGGGTTGTTTTTTTCCTCTCTGTAGGACCTTGCACTAAAATATAGATTCATATGCCAAAAGATGGTACTTGTGAGTAGGGGATCTAAGACATTAAATATTTAAAAAGCTAAAGTTCAGGTCTGGACTCAACTATAAGATCAATTTGAAAATGATAAACTAATACTCAGATAACACCTAGCTTTAATACTTCTAGTTTTAACTGAGCAAATGGAACATTTTCTCTCTCAAAAAAACTCATGAACAAAGCATTGCAACTGCTTTTCTGTTTCAAATTAAATGATAAATTATCTTAAAATATATAGTTCTGGTATATATATACTGGTAGTTGCAGATATAACTGGAGGTAAATCATGATTAACAATGTAAATTAATTTCCAAGTAAAAATAGTTACACAATAATAATAAAAGTAGCACAATCTGTAAAAATCATTATTGGTTTTACAGCTTTTAAGAAAAAAATCTCTTCTCTAGAAATTTTTGTTCTAGCAATATTTACAAATATATATGTTACACATACTTGATTTTAAAGCTATCTGATCAGTCAAACAAATGTACAAGTCTTAATATTCATGGCAATGTCATCCCAGAAATCAATTTCAAAGACCCTACAGCATAAACTGCATTCTTGCTGTCCTTCACTTTCTTATTCCATTTCAGTGGAAAGAAAAAAAAATACCCCTTATATCATGCTTCCAATCTTTCATTAAAATTTCCCATTAGACTGCAAGAAAGTTGATATGCATGCAAGGCAATCTCAGGTCAATGCACTTCACAGCTGTAATGGAGAAAACCAAAACATATGAGCTGCCACTCCCAAAGGACAGCGCTGGTAGGTGTTCCACTGATGGGAACAAAGGGAGTCTGAAGAAGGTGTAGGAACGGCAAGATGTGCCTGAAGGAGGCAAAGACCATACTTTTATTTGTACTTTTAGACTTTCCCATTACCATTAAGAGTTCCCCAACACCTCCTCTAGGTTTTTTAGCTTTCCTCTTACTCTTCCTTTAACCTCTCAGTGACTGATACTGATCTAAAGACAACTCAAAAATTAAATTGATTTTGATAAGCTGATTTTCAAATAAATCCTTAACTATAAAAGGTTTTCTTATCTAAATACCATATTTGGAAGATGATTCATATTCTACAGTTGCAAAAAGTTATGTGCAAAAGCAGGCCATAAAGGAGACAAAATGAGTAAGACATTTTCTCTCTGTTGTTTGCTAAAATGTCACAAAAAATTAAAAACCCTCTTTACAGCACTAGTATTATGCCAGTTTCCTGGATGCCCTTAGCCTCTGTCCAAGCTCAATGCACACTTGTTTAGGAGAGTTGTCAAACATTAGAAAAAATCCACCTCTTTCCTATTCCCCAATACTAGAGCCTCACCATCTTTAAGAGATTCCTTCACTGAAGGAACCATTATAATGTCATGTAGGAGGCACAGAGTTAACAAAGTTTATCTTTTCTCCATCACTCATAGACTGGAAAAGGATAGATATATACCCTTCTGTAAGAGAACCAGAGGGGAAGTTTTAACAAGGACATGTAGTGATAGGACAAGGTGCAATGGCTTTAAACTGAAAGAGGGTAGAATTGGATTAGATATTAGGAAGAAATTCTTTTCTGTAAGGGTGACGAGACACTGGAATAGGTTGCCCAGAGAAATTGTGGATGCCAAATCCCCCAAAGTGTTTAAGGAAAGATTGGAGGGAGCCCTGACAGCCTGGTCTAATGGAATGTGTCCCTGCCTGTGGCAGGGATTGCACCTAGACAATCTTTAAGGTCCCTCCTAATGCAAATCACTCTATGATCCTGTGATAATATTTGGGTTATTTTCTGTAAAATAAGTTTAAATGCCTGAATTATAGAGAAATAATGATTCTCCTAGAAATTTTGATTATTAATTGATACTAAAGATTATTATTCACAAAAATACAGCTCAGCTAAATACTTTCCATAGTCAGAGCTCATTTATTTCCTTTCTTTCTGCTGCTCATCTACTGATTTGCTCCTGGTACTTTTCCATGACTGAGCACCATGGTCAATTGTCTACCGAGTTGTTGTTGAGTGGCAAAGGCTTTCAGCAGAGAGGAATGCAGAGATCTAATGACTTCTCACACAGCTGAACACAGGTCAAGCAACAACCCTGGAAGTACCATGAGCAGGATTTTGTTTAGAACAGATTAAAAAAAAAACACACAAGAAAAGAGCTCAGACATTTTTTTCATTCTAGAAGTTATTTAAGGGTACATTTGGTTAAACGTATCAATCCCCAACCAAAATAATCCATCACCCCCTGAGTCTTGTGAAAGATCCCCACTTATCTCAAGGGAGCAGTGAAGCCCTTGGTCTCAGCATAAAGTGGGTGCAGAAAGCAGAGGGAAGGGATGTGGCCCCAGCAAAGGTAATACCTCTGTCAGAATTCATGTCAATTCAACTGTGATGTTTGAAGGAGCTCAGCCTGAATAGATTCCACACAGATTATTTACACCCCCTAGAAGACAGCAGAGGTAAATGTAGACATATTTCAGCTGTAGTCCAAATCCTGTCTTTGTACTCATCTGAATATAAATCAGGTGGAGCCATAGATTAATAATTTGTTTGGTATTTTGTTGGTTTTGTTTATAGGGTTGGTTTCTTTTTTTTTTAATTATGTATTTAAATAAAGACATTGCTAATTCATTGTAATTAATTGGAAAAAAAAATCAGACATAACAGGAAGTTCCAGTGCATGACTCCAACAATTATTCTCTTTGCTACTAAATTTGTTTCTCTATACTGTTTCTCTAGTCAAAACTAACACATTTTTGTGGTCTGCAATGCTAGCACTCATTATCCTAATCCCTAATGCAATTGCAAAGGATAAGACTGAAAAGTGTCACCTTTATTTTTCCCAGAGAGAGGACAGTGCACAGATAATTTGAAGCCTTTTTCTCGGATTTGGTACCCATTTAAAATTTGGTATTTATTTTAGATGCAATGCATGTTTAATATTTCAACACAGAGCAAAAAAATTGCAGCACAAAGGAATAGCATATGAAACATTATTTCTGACAATTTTTTCTATAAATTAAAGTTGGAGGAAAATCAAAAAAAGAGTATGCCAAATTAACAACAAATATTGCAACACTGATGTTTCAAAGTTCAGTAGAACCTTTTTATACTTGTGAACTTTTTGAAGGCCTATAATTTTGGGGGAAAAAGGCAATTAATTTTGAGAGCATCTGTTTAGGATTACTCTTCTCATTTTTTGAAACACAGATCTGTCAAGCAAATCTATGCATTTATAGTTCAATTTTCTCAGTATGTTTACATGGTAGGTTTGAACTGGGTTGAAGCACAAAGAGCTGGCTCAGGGAATGATTTCACCCCCAGTGCTGTAGTCAGATTAGAAAGTACACTAAAACTGAGGTATTACAGCCAAATGGCTTGCTGGAGCAGTTGCAATTTCTTGCCTGACAGCAGCCTCGACTATGTGAAAACTACTTTACTGCTCCAGTTTGCAGGAAAACAAAGTTGACTTTTACACAGTTGTCTTAGGGAATGAATACTCGGATTCCTCTGACCACCTATGGGCACTAAGTTACCAAAGTGCAGTGTTTGTGACCTTCTAGCTGAGATTACTGATACAGTGCTTTTCAGTTTTGAGCTAAGCAGGCCACAGGGGACTTAAGCTCACTTGTCTTTCTGTATACTGGACATGTGGACAAGAGCTGCTTTCCCAGACAAGCAAAAGTTGTGTCTGTGAGGTATCAGCATCACGCCTCAGACTCATGTTTTTGCTCTGTGTCTGCCTCTGCACACACTTGCTTGAGGGAGCTGATGTTCCAGAATCTCACTCTTCTCTAAGTTTTCTTCCACTCATGATCAGAAAACTAAAGAGAAATGGGCAGCAGCAAAGCCTTGAAAACTTCTTGGAACAATCACCTAGTTAGTGTTAACAGTCTAGTGTGAAAGGAGAACTAACAATAATAAATATTTGCATGTATGTGTATTCTCTTGTGCTGTGTGGTGGCTGCCCTCATGGTGAATTTCTGGCTAATGTTAATGCCACCTACCTCAGAGGGCCAGAAATCTAACTGGAATGTTTGTGCATGAATTTCAAAAAATTCTGTGAAATCCTTGATGCGCAAATCCTACTGAACCTCAGCTAGGAAATAAGCAAACCAATTCAAACTCTTCCAAAAAATTCCAACCTTTTTTTCCCCAGACCAGATTTTTCTTCTTTGGAGAATTTACACACTGACATATTACAATTGCACATTCTTTTCTTAATTGCACCAGTATTAATCAGGAGTAAGTTAAGTGAAATATTTTAACTTAAATAATAATAAATTTAAAAATTTATACTGGGATACTATGTAAAGGCAAAATGAGTGGTTAAATGCAAAGACAGCACTCTAGCGGCTCAGAGAGAACTGTATTAGCTCTTAGATACACCACTTCTCTCATACCCATCAACTATTACAAGGATATTCTCAAAACTGAAATAAGATAGCTGGAAGACAACTAGCCAGTTAGAAGCATAACCCAAAAAGGCAATTAAAGTAATTCAAGGTAGTCTGTGAAAGAGGAAAAAAAAACCAAACCAAACCAAACAGAAAAAAAATAAACCAAACCAAACCAAACAAACCCCACAGAGCCAAAAATATATAGACAGCTCAAACCAATGAAAAACAGCAGCTATCTAGAATAAGCAGAAAACACACCAAGCAGCCAGTGTCAGGCAGCCACAGCAGAAGTGCTGCATATTTCATTTTCAGATTGTATATTCCTGCTTGCATAAATGTTTGGAGAATGATAGTTTTTCCTGTCACAATTCTGATTTACATGTAACCAAGCCACTTATGCACAATCAGGTGTATACATTATTTAGAATCCACTGTGAGCAAGGCAACACTTGTCAGCTGTTGCTGCTGGAGAGGCTTCTGCCAATAAATTTATTGACATGTAAATTAGGTAACCAACCACAGAGCACAATTAAGAAAAAGCAAATAATCTACATCAGTCAACCCACAGGTAAACTGTACAACCAAATTAGGTCTTGATATTTTTAGTACTCACATCTACAAAAAATAAGAAATCAATATAAAAGGGAACTGACTGACCTTCTTAGATATGTTATCTCACAAACAAAAATTTGATTATCCTCCAAAATTTATAACCACTGCTTTAAAAATGAAAATTGTCTCTTAGTTCTGTCAGGACAGACTTGAAAAATCACCCATTACACCATTTAGTTCTTACCCAGATGGTACCTTGTGGAAGGATCCTTGCTTAAGAGCCCTGGCTCTCTGTTTAAAACAAACTTTATAGCAGTGGGTTCACATTTGAACTGAATTTTTTTACTTTATTGAAAAATTACTGGTACAGGAATGTAATATTTAAATAAGAAAATGGTCCCTTAGCAATACAGACAACAAATCTGATATCTAAATAAGCCTGTTGATTGACTATGAACACATCCTAAAGCCTTCAAGACATTGACACAGGGCTTTCAGTCATCATACAAAACCTATAAGAGACCTGTACCCTTTAGAAAAAAACCCTGTAGGTCAGGAGAGACATGTCAGGCCATCTGTAATGATGCTGGAAGCCTATATTAAGGCATCCAAAAAAGCACCTTGACGTGCTATTTTAGGGAGAGAAGAATGTCACACGCTGAAGTATGCCCTACATAGCCTATGCACCCTTAAAAATAAGAAATAAGATGCAAACACAGGGGAACAAGACAGAAACTCCCAGTTTTGCTCCCTGCCACAGTTCAGCTGCTCTCTGAACTCACAAGGATAGCATGCCAATCCAGCAGCCAGCAGGAGCACCCTGCCCTGCAGGTGGGAGCCTTCTCCTGGAAAGGCTAATTATGAAATAAGACCCAAGGCACTCCAGGGCTTTGGCATGATTCCAAGCACCTGCTGTGAGCCATGCTTCCAGCAGCACCACAGCTCTCTGAGGCAGGAGGCCTGAGCAGGGCTGTCCTTCATCCCCTGCCTCCATTCCCATGGGAGAGCTCAGTGAAGGAGGTTAGGGTCAACTAGGGAATTAAGGGAGCAGGAAAGGTTGTTATGTTTGCTAACTGCTCTGTCTAAATCTATCTGAAATTACCCACTGAGGAGGTATCTTGGAGGTATTCTACAAGCCAAAAAATCTGGGTAGTGACAGAAAAGCTGGGTTTGATTTCTGCTGCTGCTTCTGACTTCTGCTGTTTCAGACCCAAAGTCACTACATGGCATCTGGTCTGTTGCCCCATTAACATGCAGAAGCTAATATTCCTGCTCCAGCCTCTTTTCTTCCCATTTTCACAGAGCTGCCTCACCATACATACAGCATAAAGTATCTGCCATTCCAGGTGGCAAAGGAGCCAACTCCACAACACAGAGCATTTGTAAAACCTGTTACTATGGTCAGTCAATGCTGGTGGAGGGCAAGTAAAAATCCGAGTGCAGGGTCTTATTTGTTTCTGAGTTTTTGGCTGAAGAAAAAGCAGTACAAAGAGCCAGGACCCTCAATACAATTTTGTTCCAGCCTCTGGCCTCCCTGGTAGCCTCCTCTTCTCTGTGATCATTTTGAGAAAAACAACCCTTTATACAACACTGTCAGATCTATTGATAAAAGCCACCAGCCCTGACTTTCTTGATTTTACAGAAAAACCTCAATTTATGACATTCTTACAGAAATCCAGATAGCAGAAAATATTTCCTGAATCAAAAATTCAGACTTTTTAAGTACCTGCACTAAAAGAAAGGCAGAGGGAGTACAAACGGCTCCCCAAACCTTCCTATTTTAAACGCAAAAATGGAGGTACATTTTTTTATGAAGGTAACGAAGCACTCTTGTATCAGTTTGGGGCTGTTTACTTGAAGATAGGAGGTTGCTTTAATAAGCTTGTTATATTTTACAGCTTTCACTATATTGCACTGCAATTTTGCTTTATGTTCTTAAGCCACATATACACAATTCAAATTAAAGTAGTTGTTGCTCTGACATCCTCAGCATAATTGTCTTGCAAAAGATGTGAATGGATTGTCACCAGGCAAAATCAGAAATCCACATTATTTTGATTAGGTGAGCCATTAAGACAATATATCTATTAACATCTATAGGAAGAAACAGATGAAATTGAACTGCATAGTTTTAGCTTTGTTGATTCATTTAATATACACATCACTATGAAAATAAATGTCTGGATTTTTTAAAAAACAGCTTCCAATTTATGGTTGGGGATGGGGCAAGGAAAGACCAACCAGCCTGTAAGCAAATTTATAACCCAATTAGACTGCTCTTTTATAGTTTTATTGTTTGTTTCTTTGTAATTCAGGTATCTTTAATTGGATGTCATCCAATTTAGAAATATCTATGAAACAAAGACATATTTTAAATTTTGCATTTATTTAGAATAAATGGAAGGGATCATCTACTACTATTTACCTTTTTAAATCTATAGAATACTCCTTTTTAACATGTGTAGACTTAAGAGGGCTTTTTCAAGACTGCTTAATTAACTACTATGCAATTAAAAGATGAAATAAATTAGGAGTTTAGTGAAAATCATGCTTCTGTAATATGTATCAATTTTACAACTTAAGTTTGTAGAGGGTTATCATGTCAATATTGTCTTAAAATAAAAAATAATATTTATATACTTATTAAGTAATAAAAATTCAGAAATATAGTTTTATAATTAGGGATAATTAATCAGATTCTGAGTGCAATAGCATGTATATAGTTATTAAATAGATGAACCTTTTACATCTCAAATTCCTGCATTTTTTTCCTCCCCTATATCTGTTTGCCAGCAGAAAATATGCATTAGATAATACAAGACGGCCTGGAAATTTTAACATGTGAGTTCTTTGTCATTTCTTTGTCCTCTTTTGCAGTCCTCCTTATCCCTTTTCCCTAGTGTTGGTTACTTCTCAGAGTAAAATTGAGAATTAGACCCTTATCTTTCCCACTGGTTTTAGCTTTCATATATGTAGCATACAAAGCAGAGCTGCTGGTTTGCCTTTCACCACAGAATAGGTAGTGAGAGTCAGCAGTGTAGGAAAAAAAGCAAGCAGGAGAAACCAATGACAAGAAGAGGAGAAGGAGATTCCCTGGATCAGTCATATCTCATACATTAGAACACCAAACTGTGATCCTTGGATACATACTACTATGGTATGAGTTCCCCACATCTTCTCAAGGATGCTTTTGAACCACAGCTATTCTGTCTTCTCAGCATATTTGATCTCTCTACATTATGACCTTTTTGTTTTCCAGAAGTACTAAGCCATGGCTTGACAAAGAGTCCTGTGAGCTAGTTTCTCATCCATCACCAGAGAAAAAGAGATATTTAATTTGCTTTCAGAGTTCTTCCAGCTTATGAGGAAACAGTGAAATAAGAACCTGGAACAAGCACCTTGAACCTACAAGACTAAAAACTGTACTTGCTGCACTGTTCTGAGAAAGGTGCATGTACTGAAACATGATCCACTCATGAATATCAGATCTGAATTTGTAGATTTGCTGAGTGACAATTACAAAACCACTGGAGAAAACTACTCTATGTATCCTTTAGTCATGCTAGGGAGGAGAATGCTAGTCTTTCTCAATATAACTGCACACTGACATTTTAAAAAATTCAGAGGGGAGGACAATATTGATAAAAAGCAGACAACACCCAGAATCACCAAGTAAGTAGATCATCCCAATTAGAAGGCTGCAAGATGAATGTGTCTGTTTAGAGAAAACTGTGCATTTGCCTCTTTGCCCCTGCGATAACAGGACATGTCTCATTGCAGAGGTAGAGATGATTCGAACTGCAAATACACTTTTAGTGAACCACTTTTTATTGATTTGATCATGGAGGTGGAATGATGAGAAATACACTCCTGCTGCATTGGGAAGTCTTGGAAGGAGGCAAGACAAAAAGAAGGAAATAATGGAACCTAATTACCTCAGTGCTTCTTACAACATGAGATAATACAATGTAAAAATGTTTTCATTATATTTGTTGGAGAAGTTCATGACTGGGAAATGTAAGATGCAGATTGACTGAAAGAAGATTTCAAGCAAGAAAACTAGGCATGAAAAGCACTAAATCCCTTGGAAGAAAACATGAAGAATATTTAAAAGTTTCAGATTTAAACACAAAAAGCAGTTCAAGAAACTCTACTATAAAGCTAAACAATGACAGGGGTGTCCCCTTCCATATTCTTTGCCCATTCACTTAGGACTCCTTCGATTCCCTACTGCTCCCACTAAAATTTTGACCACCAGTCATGTCAGCCACACTACATATAAGTCATTTTCAGAAGCAGCAATAACACACAGCTTAGATAGGCTTTTGTTACTTAGTTCTCATCATAATTTCTCTTTTCTAATTTTTAAAGATGGTGGAGAAGGTGTTAATAGCTATGGAGAACACATGCAGTGGCAAACTGCAGTGGAGGAACGAGTGTCTCCAAAGGAAAGCTTCTCACATATCACATTCTTCTATACCATGTGTCTGTACCTCTTGGTCATTTGTGGGAAAGATGGTGTGTAAGCAATCCTCTGCTCTTGCTTGTTCTGTTTTCACTTTCAAATTGACAAGTAGAGCCCTACAGAGGTTCCATGCCATTGCTCTGTGGATGGAAGTAAAGGTACTTTTTAATTTTTCCAAGGAAAAAACACATCAATTGTTACCAGAAACTATTACTGATCTTTTTCAAAACTTGCACTCCAATAACTGCATTTTTTTACAGTTATCCCTAACTTATGTTAACATACCAAACATCCCGAACTTATATGAACATATCAAACATTTTCATTTCTGAATAGAAGACATAGTATTTTTTCCTTATTCTTTAATGCTCCATGCACTCTACTGACTCTTGGCCTTATTTTTTCACTTAAGGTAGCTCTTTATTGCAAAGAGAACTACTGCCAGTCTATGATAAGGTTTGTGCCATAGAAAATCCACTGTATGTTCATGTCAAGAAATTATATTGATTATTCACATTTTGCTTACTAGGCAAACATACCAGTTGGCAGAATAGTCAAATTATAGTTGAAACAATTTTTGAAAAATTTTAGCATTTAATATAGACAGACTATAGAAATTTAGATGCTCTGAAGATAAAAGAATCATTAGACTTCTACTCTGGAAAGATATATGATATTTTTCCCTAGGAATGTCTGCTTTTAGCAAACTTGGAGGAGCCAGAATCTTACTTAAGATGTCATTTGCAAATAATTATCTAATTATAGTTTCTAATGAACTAGTTTTATTTGTCCAGAAGCAGATGGCCCAAGCAAATAACTTCATTGCATTCTTTTGCCAGGTGTACATTTAAAGCTCTTTACTCGTGTCATTCTCCATGCATTTGCACTGCTGCCTCTCAGCAGGAGAGAAGCAACTGTTATTTCTATCCATCCCTGTGCCAGGAGAGGAATGCCTGCTCTGGTTTGTACGTGCAGCCCTTTTAACAGGCAGATGCCTAATTTTGCATATCCCTCAGTGTTCTTTCTATCTGCTGCTCACTGTAACTCAGAAAGGAAGAGCTCCAAGGAATACTGATTTTCCTTAACTTTTTATTTCTGAACCATTAAGGATCCCTTTAGCCTCTTGAAACTCCTGAAGCCATTTCTCTTTTAATTATTTGCAGGTCAGTCGTTCTTGGCCATCTCTTCTCTGGAAAAAACACTTCTCTTTGTCTTTCAAGGAATAGAGTTATTCTCGGATTCTTGAGGTTAGGACACCCAGCCTTCAGTTTACAAGGACAGCCATTCACCTGCTCCTAAAGAACATTTCATTAAAGGAATTAATTCAGATCTGACACTACAGAGTTATGCCACTGATAAACAGTGACTGGAATTTTGTCCAAGGTCTCATGACAGAAAGTCAAAATATCTAAGGTTATACATCAAGGCCAGACAGACCTTTAAAAAGAAAAGCTGTAATTTCCTTTTTTCCTTTCATGAAATTTCACAAAAACCACTTCTTTAGAAAACATAGGGGAAAGAAAGGAGGTGAGAATGGACACAAAGCTGACAGTTGAACTGTGAAAAGCTGAGCATGCTTTTGAACATGATTAAGTGGTAGCATATGCAGAGTCACTGATCAAATGTGTAATTCAGTTTGCAATTTTACTCTGGACTAATATTAAATAATAGACTAATATTTAAGCAAAATACCCAGGGCAACAGGTTGCATGACAAACAGAACCTCGCTGATTTAAAAAAGAATTTTATCATGGAAGACAAATTCTTTCTCTAATCTTGCAGATGAGTTCCTGAGTCCCTGTACCATTTTGTGTGTGTTGCTGGAATTCAAATACAGGGTAGAGTGATAATTAATGAAGTAGCACTCCTGTCCTGCTTGAGCTCAGTAAAAAGTTGATCATGGCTGTATGTACTGGTGACACCTTTGACAAAGCTTTTGGGTTTTTCCCTTTAGTGTGTGACAAACTCATGAACGCGTATGGATGGAATGTCATCAGGTTTCACTAAGTATCGAATGCAATTAATTCTTTTATATCATCTTTTCTTTTTTGCATCTCATACAGGGAGGGTTGTCCATTTACTCGGTATGCATTCAATTTTCAAATCTGACTGCCTAGGCTTCAGTTCATTTTTAGACACTCCAAATAGAATGTGATTTTCCAAGATAATCAATCCTTAGGTGATACCCTCACTGTGCCGCTTATAAGCATTGCACTGGTAAAGAAAGTATCCCATAACCAAAGCCAACACACAGGGAAGCAGCTTGGAGCTTTTTATTTGGGAAAACAGCTTAGGTCAGTATGGTCATACCAGATTTAATGTGCTATTTAATGTGCTAGATAAGAATGGAAGCACAGGAGCAGTATTTACTTCAATAGTAATGGATACAGGAGAGTGGAAACAGACTCTCTTTGTCTTTTCAGCCAGACTACAAGAGACATCATGGTGAGGCCATGTTCAGAAGAAATAATTTGCTCCAGGACTGTTGCCTCCCTCTCTTGCAAGTGTAGAAGTGGCCAAGAGTTCCCAAGGTTATCTGAGGCTGGGATAGTCAAATTACAATATGTGATGGGTAAGCAACCAGGTCACAAAGCAAGGGATAAGGCTGATGAATTCAAACCTTATGTGAACATTTCTGACATTCTTTTTCTTTTCAGTACTCTGCTGCTTTGTACAAGTAGTTTATCTCTTCTAAATCCTTTTACTTTATTCAGAGGCTACATACCTAACCTCACACGAGCTTTACAGAAGACTGGAACACAGATAAGGGTGTTACAGAAGCATTCACTTATCAAGTAATTTTTAATCTAGGTTTCTGTAAGTAATATAAAAGGGAATAAAATCTATGGTGTTTTAGTTCTGCCTTAAGAGTAGGAAAATAGTGTGTAAAGAAGAAGTTTCTAGTGAACAGTGAAATACATCAGAAACCAAATCTGATTTTAGGGGCCTTTCACTTAAAACTGTCTCTTTACCCCTAGCATTTATATTTTGTAAGGATGCCACTTGATGTATGCCATATCTCATTTTTCTATAAGTGATCAGGAAATATTTCTTGCCTCTCATACACACTTTAGTTACCATTCATCCAGAATTGCAAGACAATGCAGTATTGCAGCAGTGAGAGCAAAATAGGAAGAACTATCCAGTTATTCATTCTAGCGCTGTAAGGCACTCAAGGACATTTAGGCAAAAATTATGACACTATCAGGGATGGGAAAGAGAAGAGCATTTCTTTTAACCAGTTTTTAGCATTCCTGTAACTGTTTTACTATTTAGGTATAATTTTTAAAGTCCTTAAGCCCCCTCTTCAGAGAAACACCTAATAAAAGAAGGTCTCCAACTTACAAAACTCTCGCCATTGTATCAAAAAGTGTTACAGCATATTTGCTCATTAAAATAATATTTTTACATCAAAAATCATGACAGAAAAAGTGCACAAAATAATTATTTTCTGTAAAACACAATCTTATCCTACTGATCAGACAACTTGACGCTATGAACAGCCTCAATCCCTCATCCCTATTTGTCCCAAGCCAGTAAAATAGCCTTACACATTGTCAAGAAAACCAACCAAAACAATCATATTAAAATAAATATCATGGTGATATTTGTATTCCCTGACTGCAATCTCATGTCTCCCTCTCAGTGGTGCAGAAAATTAAAACCACCTGTCAAGTCTTGTATTTCCAAATTAATTAGATAGCTGAATGCTAGGAACAGGGTGCAGTAAAGGAAGCTATAATGTATGTGAAAGGATGTTCATGAAAAAAAACAACCCTCAAGAATGAGAAATGTCAGTTGATACCAAAAAGAGACATAATCTCTAATGGTACTACCAGTTATGGTGTTATAAATGTTAAATCCATTATGATTAGTTAATATAAACTTTGATATAAAAAGGAGAACAAATGCAATCAAAATAATATTTTTAAATGTGATTAATCATATTATTTCAAAAACAGTACACACAGCAATGAAAACATCAATGAGGCATAAAAATACAGAAGGAAACTTACCCAAAAATTTTTGAGCTTATTTAGTACAGTAATTTTAAATTTAGCTCATTCTAATACAAATGTTTTCCAAACGAGTATGAATTTATACTAGAAGGATATTTTGCAGTATGTCTTTCTGGCCAGAAGTGGTGGGATAAGGATGATTTGAAGGTTCTGAAAAGCATGCTTTCAAAGGGTAGCAATTACCAAATTTGAACACTGATGTAAAGAATGTTTAAAAAGGAAGAGTGAAATAAAAGAACAGCTAGTCAAAAGTTCATTTCCAAAATTCCTGAAAGTCAGGTCAGTGATGGTGAATTTCCACAGTGTAACAAACTTATATGCAAACAAGTGAAACATAGAAACTTATATGCAAACAAGAGAATTTTCTGAAAGTTTAAACTGATAATCAGAAATACTGTTTTATCTGATTTTGCAAAAAAGTGGGATGGAGATACTGCAACACTGCCAGTTCACTGCCATATCAGATCCTTTATTGCACTGCAACAACAAGAACAAAAAACACCAAGTTTCTTTAAGAATCTAATTTAAAGGCTGGTTAATAGTGAAGGCAAAGATATAGAAATATTTATGTTTTACTTCTTGTACTTCCAAATACATGCACACTCTTCTTTTAAAATAAAAGGTTTCTCTTGCTAACTCACATAAACTCCTACTAAATTATTATCTTCATTATATATTTCTACACTTTATTGAACTATATATTTTTGAGGAGTAGCAACATGTCTCTGAGGGGAGATAATATTAAATTCTGCAAGAACCTTCTCTTCCAGATTTAAAATAATGGAGCTCCTTTATTTGTATTATCTCAATATGGTATTAACCAATCCAATGCCCCATGGATATTATCTATCTGATTCAAATATTTTCTGATTCTTTTGGGGATTTTTGGGACAGAACAAGTTGCTGAAATCCCCATCCAATATGGCCTTAAGCATTTCCAGGGAATTGTTTTAAATACAAGTTTCTTCCAGTGCACATTCTATTTTCCAGCCAAAATAGTAACTCCTCTCTTTCTGCATCTTTTCACAACTTCATTGAGTGAAAACAGAAAATTTTGATATACCTCATACTTTCTAGCTGATAAAACCCAAGATCCAGAGGTAACTTAGAGCAGACTGGTCAAAGTAGTTGTCAGAACATCAGAAGATACCTGAAGGAAAGATCAAAACTACTAAAACTATTTTCTTCTTGCTTGATAATCAGCCAAAATCCTTTCTATGACAGCTGAAACTTCTCAAAATACTGTGGCATATATTGCCCCTCCTGAAAGCAACATTTTAAAGATCCAATTATAGTGGCCACACCATAAACATGACTACTTAAAGAAAGTCCATCACATTGTCAAGGACATGTATGGTATTGAGTTGAGATCATGGGACATGTCTACACTTTGGCTCTGCAGTGAGAGTTTCATGATGTGCAATGAAAGTCTGCAAAGTTGCATTTGCTTTCTTCTTTTTCTGATGTCCTTTAAAAGAAAGATGTAATTCAGTTCTGCTCAAATTTGAAAATATTTGATTTTAAGATAGGACCAACTATATGATAAAAAAAATAACGTTTCAGGTGTCCTGCCCAATAAAATCATGAGAAAAAAAGCAAAATGGCTTTGACAGAGGTTAGGCTGGATCCATTTGCAAGTTAACACTCAACCAAATTTTTCAAAATTACTTGCTATGAAAAAAAATTCCCAAAACCCTTTTAAGGTTTCCAACTAGATAAGAATTCCAAGTGCTAAAGGTTAAGTCTGTATTTAAAAATATTGGAATATTGATTGAAAAATTTGCTGACCTTATCCTGGAGGATCTTATAAAATTGGAAGATACATTTGTCAGAAGTAATGGTTGTATAAAAAAATATACCTCAAGGAGGGAAATAGGCCAAATGAATTTTCAACATACTTTTTTCTCCTTCATTTTAGGGGAAAGGACATTTCAAATTAATATTGTAATTAACATTATTCTCTCCTTATTTCTAATTTAGACACAATTTAGAGCCAGGTATGACTTTGGCACTTAAAATCAAGCCCTTAAATTGATAGTGAGGCAGCTAAACAAAATATTTGACTCAAAGTGCTCAAGTAACCAGGACTTATGCAAGCACAGAGTCCTTTCCATGTTCTACAAACATTCGTGCAAATAAGGACAATGCACCAACAGGTCAACTTTGAACCAGAATTCATGATCAGAATTAAATTGTATGTCCAACAAGTTTCATTGCCTCCTTCCCTGCACTGTAAAAGCAAAGTTAAATTTGTACAGTCACTCAATATTTCTCTATTATGAAGTAAACAACTGAAAGCATTTTCCAAAATCAGTTCAGGCATCCACATTCACTTGTTCACAGAATTGTGAATGGAAGGATATTCTGCAATGCTTCCTATTTGTTGCACGGGTTCTTTATAGTAAAATAAACTTTAACCTAGGAAATTGCATTTCTAAGAGACTAACCCTGAGGCTTGTCCAGACCCCATCAATTAATCTCTCCTTACTCTGTTTTACTTTTATTATTTTACACAGTGGCCATGACCTATATACAATGATTGAACATTTCTGACCCTCAGGAAAAAGACATGCCTTCAAAAAGAATTTGAATTAAGAGATGGGAAATGTTTCAAACAGGGAAAAGAGAGAATTTTCAAACATATTCAAAATTATGGAAAAATTTCCTTAACCACAGTTAAAAAAAAAAAAAAAACACCAAAGCCTTGAAGGGTCAAGACTAAGTAGATTAACAGAAGAGATAAAGGACAAGAAAGTCAAAGTTCATGTGGTGCTGTCAATAAAAAAGATAGACTTATTTCAACAGACTTTTTACGTGCTTAATGTACTCCTTTGAGTACATAAACTAGATTAACATTTTTCTTAATCAGCTTTGACTCTCCTTTTACTTCAAGTAAAAAAATTAAGAAACAACATGTTAAAAAAACCCAGCAAAAAAAAAAATCCTTAAGCAAAAGCAGGTTAAGAATTTAAGGGAAAAAATATTCCAGGTCACCTCAAGATAATCTATGCATAAATCTGCAACAGATTTGGACTTGCACCAAGAGCCTCAAGTTGTCTGCAGTCTAGTATCACCCTGCTATTTGTTAAAAAAATCAATGAGTGTTCAAAGAAAGCAATGAGCATTTTTTTTCAATAAAAATATTTCTAGCTAAGATGTAATTTTTTAGAATGAATAATACAAAAAACCAACTGCATTTAAAGAGAGAGATAATATTTGGATATATCTTTATATACGAGTAGTACATATAGAGATTAGGAAATACACAGGAAATGCAAAGTAATTGTTTGCTGCAAAACACATCAGAGACCAGTGTGTCCCATGTTTGTCATGGTATGAAATAAAGCACTAGATAAAACACCCAAGAGAGATTCAAATTCCTGTTTAATTAAATAATGTAAAGAAATATTTATGCGTATTCCAATAGTAGCCACAAACCTTAGCAATTCACCTTCGTGTTTTTCAGTCAAGAAGTGTGTTCTCTAGCAGGCAGGATAAAATTACGTGATTAGAAAGGTATTATATGTGATGCAAAGCTGACACCTTAAAATCTCTGAGATCCTGAGGAAACAAAATTAAAATGGAAAGAGCAAATTGTGGGACAGTGGAGATTCAAGGAAGAATTAGGAATAACAAATCAGATGCCCTTCTAGTGTTTATAGGCATCCCAGCAAAACTGAACACTTAGGAGTGATTTCCAGTTGATTGATGTATAATGCAATTTAGCACCAGGCAACAGCAAAATGTGACAGCTGTCTCTGGGAAACAATAAAATAATCACTTGGTGACCATCACAGTAACAATGATGGGTACCAAAATCCCCTTTGCCATTTTTGGCAACCATGTCTTGACAGACATGGAAGAAAGTGATGAACAATCCATTCCCTGGTGTTTTAGAAAAACTCTCTAAGTGAAGGAGGACATAGACACATATCTCAATAACTCCAACTGCTCTGAAGGTGTGTTTTCTGTCATCCTTTCTTTATGCAAGAAAATTCTCTCAGACTTTGTGCATGTCTGGGTGGTTAGAGATCTTGATGTACAAATGTCCACCAATTCCTGCCTCCAATAGTCTCACACAGACACTTTTCACACCCTGAAGGTCCAGGAGGGACTTCTTTGAAGGGAAGGCCATTGATGAGTAAATCACAGCTGGAGTAACATCCAAGGAAGTGGAATTAACTAAATACCTCAGGCTAATCTGGTAGTTCATGTATCCTATATTTACCCCAAGCTCAAAAAAGAAGCTATATCTCATTATATAGCAATAATAGCATGTGCCTGTCCCCTTTCCTTTTCCCATTCCCCTGAATAAAATTTACAATCCTACAAACCAAGCTGTAGAAGTCTTTCTGCCACTCATTCTGAGTGTGAAGCTGCCTAGTATCCTAGCCATCACTGCAACCCAATCTCTTTGGGAATAAAGCACAGAGAACAGATTTAAGGCTCAGAGATTTTTTTCCTATTAATTTGCCATCAGTATAGAAAATTGCACAGCCCTGGGGCTCCCTGATGAAGAGTTCAAAGCTCTTTTACATATAAAAGGGAATTAAATCCTCATAACTACTTCCCATTTTATCCTCGACTACATAGGAGAAGAGATTCATTATACTGCTTCCCTAATTTGCTGCTCAAGGATAGTGTCTTCTATGCCTGAGGTAATCTAGCTTTCTAGACTGTGAAGTGCTGCTCTAAAATTTCTGTAGAGAGCACAGTCAGGAGTATTTAGAGCAGACATACAGAGAAAAAATCAGCTGGAGCTTCCTGTGCATCATTTTCTCACCACTACCTCTCATCCTATTGCTCAGCACCATTGAGCAGAGCCTGGAGCCGTCTTCTTGGCACCCTCCCTTCAGATATTGACAGACATTTATGAGGTCCTCTCTCAGCTATCTCTTCTCAAGGATGGACAGGTCAAGTTCTCTCAGCCCTCCCTCATAAGAGAGATGTTCCAGTCCTTTAATCACCTTTGTTGTCCTCTGCTGGATCTGCTCCAGGAGATCCGTGTGTCTCTTGTGCTGAGGAGCCCAGAACTGGACACAACACTCCAGATGTGGCCTCACTAGGGTTCAGTAGAAAGGCAGGATCACCTCCCCCTACTTTCGGGCAATGCTCTTCCTAATGTGCACCTCAGGATCTTATTGGCCTTCTTGGCCACAAGGGCACACTGCTGGCTCATGGTCAGCTTGTTGTCCACCAGGACAACAAGGGGCCTTTCCCAAGGGGTTTTTCCAGCAGCTCGTTCCCCAGCCTGTGCTGCTGCATGGGGTTCATTCTCCCTGTAGTTCTGGCAGACTGTGACTGGGTTGTAAAAGCAGAGAAATTTAGTGGTCAAAGCAGTAAGCTAGGTGAGCCATGAGGCAAAGGGTTCTACAGGAATTTCTCAATAAATAATTTTTACCTTGACAACAGTGATGCTTGAGTGTTTGAGGGTTATTATTCACTGATCAACTTCAGGTTGTTTCTCATAAATGTTCATTCATTTTCTCACAAAGATATATATGAATGAAACAAACATATACTTAAAACTGATAAATTGATTTAAAAAACACTAATATCCATTCTCAATCAAAATTTATACCCATTCATCTCCATTCACCACTATTTCTTTGTGTACTTCTTCACAATGATGTTTTTAGCAGAGGTACAGACCATGAGCACATCAGTAATTCTAGAACTTATTGTGAAAATGGAGAACACTTTTTTTATAAAATGTGGCATAGCAAAATAAACCTGAAGATCCCAATCATGTATATGTTCTAAGCAAATTTTTGCTGGCAAAGTGAAAAAGCGTTTTTTGGCTTTAAGCATCAGGTTAAGGAAGCACAAAAATTCATGATTATTTTCATCTGCATTTAGGAAAAAAGTTACTACGAGTCAAAATTTCAGTATCTTAAAAGGCTTGGAGGATATAACTTACTCTAGTGATTGTCATACATTCTCTCCCTGCCAGGAACAATCTCCTCAACTAGATAATCACTCTTTTATGAGTAAGTTTCCTTGACATAAAAGATTTGATTTTAGTAACTCTGAACTATGTTCAGTGTAGATCTTAAAAACCCCTCTAAATCAACTGGACAGTTGTGTTGTTTGCCTGTATGCCTACAGCAGGTTTTTATATATGCACAGGGGACACAGTAGTTCTATTCACCATTTGCTTGCCCTTGCTTATAGAGAAATGATTTATGGGGTGCTCTTTATCTCCCTATCCATGTACAGAGCAGTATCTAGAGAGAGATAGGGGAAAAATCCCATTCATAGGGTAGTAATGACTGCATTGCTTACAGTGAAGAAATTAAATTTACTTGCCAGTTGTTTTTCTGGAAACGCACTTTGGGAGGAAAACTGAACCATGAGATGTGTGCAGTAACCAGAGCACAAATAACAAGGGAGAGGATGATCTGCTATTGCTACTTATTCCCAGTGTAACATTGAAGCCCATTCACAACATTGATACTGCAGACAATCAGGTTGTTAGTCCTGGCGTTCACAGGACTACTGTTTAATACTCTTTCTAACATACCTTCACTCTTCTTGTCATCACTGCAACACATGTAGTACCTGACTCGAAAACAATTTTTGTCAGACCCAAAAAACACTTCAATATACCCTTAATTTTAAATATATATTCTTTAAATCTTTAAGAATAAATTTGTGCACAAGCATTTTTCTTGGAATGGAAGAATATTTTTTAACCTGAACAACCTTAGGTGTTTTTAGAAGAGAGAATCTGTGCTTTATAAAATCTAGTAAGTTTAAATATTTTAAAAACTTAAAAATTAGTTTCAAAAATACCCACCCAACACAGCCCTGACAGCTTTGTCATATGAAAGGCTAGTTGTAAAAGTTTGCATAAGTGTCTTTCCATTAAACTAATGAAACATAAATAAATTGAAGACAAGGTCTTAGGTGATTTCACTAATCATTGACTTCCAAGATGATGTAGGAGCTCTATTGTAAATGTGTGTGATGGAAGGATATAAATGTTCACAGAAATATTTGCCTTTTTAAGGCCCCATTTAATCTTGCATTTTCTAATGACAAGTGCTGAGTAAATTCCCTCTGTGGTCTCCCAAGCTGATGTACCACAACGGGAATTGATATTTTCTTTATGAACAATGGATCCTTATAGCTATGGTGTCAGGAAGATTAACTATTTTCATACAAGGACCAAATACCATTTTCCCTCTCTTACAACAGAGTTATAGCTCTATTGTTCATACTTCTTGTAAAGAAAACATTTTTTCCTGTATTAGTCAGGTTTTTCTTTGAAAACTCACAATGAAAGCATGCTCTAGGCTTCACAACTGGGTTTTATTTAGGGATGAAAACCTCCACAATCAGTTAAAGGTAAAGATTCATGTTATACCCCTTTGGTTAAAGGAATGCTGGAATATGAGTATTTTACTTTTTTTTTCTGATATCTGTAGCCCTCATTCTCCCTCAAAACACTCAGATTTTAATAATTAAACAATAGTCATTCATTATATTGCTTTTTTTTTACCTACATTCTTTTTTTATCTGGTTAATATACACAAATGTTAATTCCTTGGCTTACTCTATTAAATGCATTCCCAATAATTCACCTTCTCCTCCAAATGACCAGTGCCTTGCACAGATGTCTTCTGGAACCCATCCTATGTGGTGAAGTACTCAAGACAACCATCCATGCCTGCTTGCTACGAGCCAGTCCTCTTATTTTTATACTAATGACTTTCTGTTTCAAGCACTGATATTGACAACCATTAAAAGAGATTAAAATCACTTCCACAGTGAAGGAAAACATGCTGTAAAATTTGTGCAACCATATATCAATGTTCACTGCAACCATTTGCAGGAGGTGAAAAACATTCTATATTAAAAGGAAAGCAGTCTTGCTCATACAGCCAAGCCCTCATATGCCCTGAGATTCTTACATCCAAGCAGACTGTTCAGCATACAGGTACAAGTTGTATGTACCCAGTGGTTTGGGCAGATTTTCATGCAATGACATAGGAAGGCAAGACAGCTTTTATCAAGCTTTCATTTGAACTTGTTTTTTCTTAGACAGGAGACTGTGTGCTTGTTTTGATCTAATAATGGTTCAGAAAAATTGTGTGTCTATCCTCTTTAATTTCTGTTAATTTCCTTTAGTGTTCTGATGTACGTCAAGTCTCCAACTCTGTATTTTTTTTTTTTCTTTTTGTCATTACTTCTTAATGGCCTGAGGCTGTTCTGCTCTGGGAGTAGGCTCTCTTTTCTTAGTTTCTTCTGTGCTTTCCCAGACTGGTTGCCCTGAGAATTGTCACACTGATAGTCTGTGTGTAACCTAGTGTCACCTATACCTGCCACCCTAAAAGCCTTTCTCCCCTTCCTCTTCTTGCTTCCATATTCAGATATTCCCCTTCATACCAGTTTTAGTGCATCTACATTTAATGCCACTACAAATCTCAACAACAATATTTGGCCCTGCAGATTGAAAGAGGTATCAGAGCAACATCAGTGTCAGAGAAAGCCTTGAGAGGGGCTGGTGGCTTCAGAAGAATCTGAAAGGGGAACTGGATCCACAGTATTCCCCAGAAGTGAAGAAATTCCATAGGAAATGGGGAAAAAAGTATGTTTGTGCACATAGGCCTCTCTGCTGATCACAGGCATGATGGAGATTAGATTTAATGTATTTAAACTCTTTACTTGCTTTATTTCTGACCAATAGCACTAATTTGTGTTTGTTTTTTAATCATAGATTTAGCTAAGTAGAAATTATGAGGGAAAGCAAACATTCATTATTACTATAATCAAACAAGCATGCTTACAGAGAAAATGCTTGGTGATACTTTACTGTCTCGTTCACATTTAAAACCTTTTTACCTGGCATGACAAGATAATTAAGGGATATTAAATGATGTGTCCTTACATCACAGATACAATCTTACAAACATAATGACTTACAAATAAATATGGTGCAGCATAATTTTGTGGTACTTTTCTTCATTCTTTAAACACACATTTATTACATGAATCTTCCTAGCTTATGAATATTGCTTGAACCCCATAGATCTCATAAATGGCATAAAATTTCAAGCTTGCAAATAGTTTATATTCATCTCTCAACCTAACAAACTCCAAACAGAAATTAGCATGCCCTCATGCTTTATTGTTTTACCAGCTAGTGCTTCAAACTGATGCCTTATTCTGCACTGAAGTCATCACAGATATATCTCTACTCCATTTCCATTAGGTCAATTAACAAAGGTCTTGTTTAGATAGATATTGCAGCTTTGACAGGCCTTTCTACCTAATTCTAAGAAATCTCAATATATCAATAAGACGAAACTCTGTGTGAGAATCCTGTGACAATATCAAAAATCAGTAGATACCCTATTTATGTATATTTACACATAAATAACTGGCACTCAGTAATCTCTTAAGTTTTACAGAAAGCTCAGGCCAAAAAACATCCTCAAAATATTCTGTATTGATATAAAGCAGGGACATATTTTTCTGCTTTGCATATCATCAGGTACCTTGCAAAAAATACTTGCTCAGAAATTTTTCAAAAATCTGACAAGCATTGTTCGATTCATGCTGCACAAAAAACTGTGCAAATTTGTCTGGGTTTGGTTTGTTTTTGTTTTTTTTTTTTTTACAAGACCATAGACTGCATAATGGAAGAATACTTCCATTTTCCTGAAAAAGCATAGACATGTAGCAAGAGAAACACATAGGAGGTGCCCTTAACAAGAGATACAAATCAGGTAAGAGTTTTGAAGCTGGATCACGCTTCATGTGAGTTAAATATGTGTTGCTAACAGACACACACAGGTGATGTAACAGGACAACACAGGTGATGTAACAGGACAACAAAAGCTGAGGTACCCTGACAGAGAATGAGGTAAGCTGCCATTAATATTCATCTGTAGCATGCACTTTACATGCAAGTAGTTTTTCTTTATTATCTCCAGAGAGTCATTGTTTGAAAATCATGATTTATTAATTAACAGTTTTTTGATTAGTAGCAGGCATTTTCTCCTTTTTTTTCTTGCCAGGACTGCAGTCAGGAGACAGATATAATCCTAAAATGGAGTTCTGTGATAAAAATTGAATCAAATAAAAAAGAAGAAATTAATTAATCACCTAGGGACCATTAGGGATCCTACAAAAATCAATGATAATGCAGATGTTTTCATATTACCAGAGTATATTTTAATAAGATTTTTATCAGCCAAGAAAGCATATGCCTTTTGACAGGACCCAGCAGGCTAAAGCACAACTTAAAAATCATTGACTTCACAGTTAATTAATCTCTTTTAAATATTAACAGTGTAAAATACACTGAATGACAAGTCTGAGATATGCTTTTATAAAACATTTTATAAAACATTTTAATACCCTCATCAAATAGAATACCTCTGAAAAACAGGTAACTATTTACAAAGTTACATCAATAACTAAATTGCTAGTTGTCATCAAATAATACAAGTTAAGACTCTTGTAATTAGAAACAGAGACAAACACATAACTAATGTTAAAACTAAGAAATGATGCCCTGAAATGTCCTTCTTTTGTTTTCTTTCTAGTAGAGATAAGAAACTCCACTAAAAACTGGAAGAAGCTCATCAGTTCATAAACAAACCCACTTCCCTTGATATCGTCACATCTCTATGCGTTCCTCAGAATCTCTTTAAAAAGTGCTTCTACATGTCCCTTCCAACCAGAAGCTGCCTTTTGAAAGAGAAGACAGTTGGAAATTAGTTAGGATACCAACATTTTAAAATATGGTCCAACAAATTTTATGAATGTTGCTATATACTGTGAAGTAGCCTAAGATTTATTTTTCTAAGAGAAAACAAAGAGTAAGCTTACAGCTGGTATTCTGAGTAGGGATGTCCTAGTACAAGGACAGGCTTTAAAAATCCCTAAAGAATAGGAAAGGCAATAGAAAAAGTCTGTGGGTTTGGAAACAGCTGTTGTAGTATAGAATCTATGTGTTTCTTTTACTCCTAGAGATTCTTTTACTCCATCTGCAACCACACAAAACCCTCTCCCCATCTCTGAAGGCTTTTTTGCAAAAAAATCAAACACCAAACCTCAGCTATTTAGGTTTTGAATCCTTTTAACTCATGAGATTCCTAAAAACTGAAACTTACAGTCTTTTAGAAAGATTTTTTTCATGTGCTCACAAAGGAATTGTTTCTGAGTTACACAGGATAACTGCTTTAAGTGTTTTGCATTGGAATTGTGGTATATACTTAAATGCCTGGTGTTTTTATTTGGTTTTGGGTTTTTTGTTTTGGTTTTTTTGTTATTTGTTTTTTTGGGTTTTGTTCTTTTGTTTATCTTGTCTAACAAATATGTTTTACAAGTCTTCAAGGCAAATGTTTCCAGTTTCATTCTGTATTCCAAGGTTGCATTCCAGATGTTCTGATTGAAATTTAAACACAGTTGTCCATTTTTAAATGGTGTTAATGTGCAGTAATAGTTTTCTTGTTACAAATCACATTAAACCAATGAATTTGACAGACAAAAATGTTTCTGGCCCTTGATAGTTGTTATTAAAATAAAATATTTTTAATAATATATTGGGTTGCTTGTTCACACAGTAGTAAGAACAGATGTCAGAGTTTAAAAAAGGATTAAGAAACAGTTTTTCACAAATAATTTCCCTCTGTTCAGCTAAAGAACACAAGAGCATAAGTTTATGTCACCTCATACTGAATTTTGTGCTCAAAATGCTTAAAGAAAATTGTATGTTTGGCTCGTTCAAGGATGTGTCTTTCAAATATTACAGCAATGCAAAATCCAGGATAGCATGTACATAGTAGTTGGCTTCTACCACTACTGTAGAACTGTTATTGTACTGCCAATTCTATGTTCAATCTCTAGTTAAAATTGTAAAAACAACTTCTTATGCTCAATTCCTTGAGTTTTCTCAAGATTCTTAAAAATCTATGCAAGATCCTTAAGAAGATAAATATTACCAAGTGATATTTTGCAGTATCTATACTGATATGAAATATTGTGCAGGTTAAAATCTATGCAATATCAAGAAACAGAATGATTTTTTTTCATCTCCAAAAGGAAAAAAAATTAAAATAAATACACTCTAAGGCACGAAGAAGATACCCTCAGAAATATAAAAGACCCTCCATAACAACGATTTATCATTCTTGGTATTATAACCTCAAAGCAGGAGGGGATGGTTTAAACCTTATTCAAAATTTTTGAGCTCTTGAGTTTGACAGCTGCAGTAACATATATCTTGGGTTTGAGGAGTAACTTAAATGAAGCTTCCTTACAAATACTTCACTGTATTTCAAAAATGAGTTGTATGTGGGAAATGAATTAGTACTCAACCAGTTATAAACCTACAGGTGACAGTTTACAAGAAAAACAAAACATGTATCTCCTGTAGACAGACTGTATATAGACAACTGACTTGCAATCAACCCTTAAATCCAACAAGAACAATTCGGTGCTTAGGAGCTGTGAGTTTTTCCTCTTCATGCATTTCTGCAGTGCTTGCTGCTCTGGAGAAGGCAGTACAGACTGGGGCAGGAGGAATTCTTTCCCTCTTAGTAAATGCACACTTGCAGGTCTGGCAAGATGTGGTCAGCAGTGCAGTCACATATACACACAAAGGCCCTAAGTCAGCAAAAGATATTAATATCTTCTTGAATGAGTTCCTTTGGCTTTGGGAGGACCTGGAGTAAAATGGGTTCATTCTCGCATGAAGAAGGAGCGCACATCTGCCTTCCACTGGGCAAACACAGATGCTTTCCCACTCATTTGGTCCCACACTCTTTCTGCCATTGAGGAAGACCTCAATGAGTAGGAATATATGCAAGAAGACTTGAAGGGAAACTATTCTCATTTTTATAGCATTAAAAAGTGCCTCGTGTGAATGAAACCAGACTGTGAGCAACGACAGGGAGAAGGTATCTTTGCTGCACATAAGGGTGAGTTAACACATCCCTCTGAAACACAGGCATTTACCTCCTCTGGATACTAAAAACAGGAGTATGAGCTTAGACAAATAGGACTGAAAACCACCATAAACACTGCATCTGACAGTGAAAGGGGTATGCAGTTTTGAACAAATAAATAGTGATCTGATTGGCACTTACCCTGGTCAACACCAGAGCTGTACAGGTTATTGACTTCCTAGCTAGTTGTGGAGGACTGGGCATAAACATTTTTGTCTCAAACATTTCAACTGTTACAACAGAAAAGTTGTGAATGGAAGAGAGAGTCCCGTGGAGGTGGGGTAGAGCTGTTCTGAGGCAGTTTCCTTCTCAGTTTCTAGGGTTGCAAGTCTGCCTCGACACCCCTATTTCAGTGCACCTGTGTCAAGAGAAGGATTGAGTCCCAAGCACCTCTGTAAAAGGGTCTCCAGGACCACCACAGACCCCCAGCTTCTCCCAGCTTATTCATGGTAGAGCTCCAAGGGGCTGATTGTGCACTCACAAAAAATACAGCACAAATGATGCAAAAAAATTATTTTATATAAGAGGAGTACCTCAGCTAAAGTATAAAAGGAAGTGGGTCAGTCTCTTGCTCTCTATTTTTTGTCAGCCCCAGAGCCAGATCACCCACAGCAGTCAGAAGAGTGCAGAATCTATGGACTGGTGATCTTTTTCCTTCTCTTTGTCTCTCTCTGCCTTTATTCCTTCCTCCCTCACTTCATCCTGGCAAGAGCAACAATCATATTTTACCCCTTGCTCTCTACTGGAAGTTTCTTGTAGAGTTGGGAGTTTGTTAAAGTTCTTTGTAAAAGTTGGGAGTTTGTTAAAGTTCTTTGTTAAAGTTAGGAGCTTAGTAGTCAACACTTCTACCAAGTAAATAGCAGGTTAGTTGCTGGAGTGAATTTATACAAAATGCAATTACATAAATAATTCCTTGACACATGAACTGGTACCTTTGTTCAGCCCAACAAGGATTAATAGTGAGCATCATGCCCACTTCCAGGCCATGACACGGATCCTCCAGGGAGACATAAAAGACCTGGTTACTAGAGTTGAAACACATTTTGGTTTGTTTCTTTTGAAGTTGGAGATACTCTGTGTGAAGTCTCACTCAGAGGATTTGCTGCAAACACTGTCAGGTGCCTCAATGGTACCTTTGCTAAACAATTAAGGTCTGAAAGAACATTGTAAATGGTAATAATTATCTCTTTTAAGAAAAAGTGCTTTAAATCCTTGTTAATCGCTGTGAGAACATGAATCTGGGCTCCCAACTGTTAGTGTTATTATATTGGCATTAACATGTCACATTAAGAAAAGTAAGTTCCCACTTGAGGGGATTAGTGCCAGCTACAAAAGACTCAAACACCTAGAGATGAATTAGAATAGCAATAATGATAAAGCTGATTTTTCCCACTGAAAGGAATCTGAGGTAAAACTAAATTTATACAGAAATAATATAATCTTAAAAAGCCAAATAAGAATCAACACTATAGAGTAACACACAAGTGCCTCATGTCTCAGGAGACATAGAAGCTTAATTTACCTAAATATTGTATTTACTCTTGCACCCTGTCAGTTTCACAGAGGCAGTAACACTTCATTACAAACCACTGTCAAGAAGCAGAAGAAAAGTGTGGTGACTTACAAGCAAATTAGAGGATATCATCTTAGTTAAATCTGACACAATTTCTAACTAAATTCATATGAAGAATTTCCGGGGTATTCTCCCTGTTCAATTGTTCATAAAATGATTTTAAATTGGATATGTAATAAAATTAAACTCCATCTTAAGATCTTTACATATGTGCATTACCAAGGAATTTTAAATTGACATGTAAGAATACAAATGTGAATATTTTTATGAGGGTTATTTAGCAAAATTACTAAATATCACACAGGAAGAAAGGACTACCACTAAAATTAACAATTTCCAGTTATTAAGTAATGTAGCTGTAATAGCCTTTTCCTCCTTCAATCACAGCAAATATACCAAATCCTTATTGAAATAAATACACTTTTAACTTCACTGTTGCTTTTCAGGTCAAGAAAACAACAGTGTCTGATGCATAATCTACATTGCCTGTACGTAAAACCTAATCCTGCCCTTCCTGAATTTCTGGAATAACGAATGTTCACTGTTGATGGTAATGCCTGGAAGAGCTGATGTTCCTCTCGTGTGGGGTGTAACAGCACCAAACCATTTTTAATTAATTTGGTCATCCATTCAGGGAAAATGGGATGGGTACTCTTTTAAGCCTATGTGGAAAAATCTGCTTTTATTTATAAAGTGGCTTGTTTGTGGGGGAATGCTTTCTCTGGCTAGCTGGTCCCCCAGCCAATTTATAGAAGTTTGTGGGCCCTCCAAACAGCTCGCTGAGGCGTGGATTTAGGCTTGGATGAAGGAAGCCTGCTCTCCCTTGGGTTAATAAGGATGTTTATTCAGTGCAGCCCATGCGGCTGGAGCTTTGCCAAAGCTCCTGTCCACATGGAGGGAAGGTGGAGAGCGAGAGAGAGAGGGAGGGGCTTGTGCATCTCCTTTTTCCCCTGGTCCTGGCCTGGGCAGGGAAACACTGACCCAATGGGGAAGGAAAGGGGGCGGGGTTACATCAGGAAGAATCTAGGAACAGGGGTAAGAATAGGGGGTTGAAAGGAACATACCAAGTACACATAACAAAATACAGATACAAATTCAAAAAACCTGAAGCTCGCGCTGCTACATTTATTATTTTGAATCACAATCACAGTCTCTAAAGTATCTGTTTCATCATTTAAATGATTGTCAACAGCCTCTTATAATTTCACTTGAGAAGGAAATTTCGCATCAGATTTGAGACAGAAGAAACATTTTTTGAACTGTTCTCTGCAAGAGAAATATTTTCTAAACGTATTGCTAATGCTTGAATTAAATGCCCACTGAGGTGAAAGTGCACCAGGGCAGTGTGCAGGTTCAAGACAGGAATGTTGTCTACATAAACATATTTTGGAACACAGTAGAATTTTGTAGCAAAATTTATGTCATGTCAATGGAAGCAACAAGATCCTTAGCATATGAGCTACCTTGTGTTCACAGAGTCAGAGTTGTTGGAGGAAACTTTATTTGGCATTCAGTAGATTTAATGGGTCTCAAAATTATTGTTCTGTGATTAAATTGTGTAAATAAGAAAGAAGCAACTCTATGGAAGTCAGATTTGTTTCACCTTAATATTGGCATATATTGTTCTGTACAGGCCAAGCTATTCTGTTTGTCAGTGAGAGAGATAAGTTTTCACTGACCACATAATAAAACTCCCAAATTTTTATTCAATTATTGCATAAAAAATATTTTGAATGAATCCTTCCAGAAATTATTTAAGATGACTTGGGTATGGAAAAATGTGTTAGAACTGGAATTACAATTTATTTAGCTAGGGCTGTTCTTGTTTATTTTATTATTTTCCTCAGATACAGAATATAAATACTGCTTTAACCAGCTAGTGTTACAGAGCATGGTAACACAGCTAACTTTAAATGACACAGTCAGTAGGGAAGTCTCCTGACCTGCTGAAATACACTATATTGTGCAATGTTATGATTGTTGGAGCTCTTAACAAGACTATACTGCTCAGTGCCATCTGAAAGAAAATGACAAATGTCAAATAGGTGTGTATATTACCTAAAAAATGTATCCAAAAAATGCTGCAAAGGCAATTTCCTGGTATTAAGGTATGTAGAAAACCCTCAAGCAAAGGATTCATGTGCAAACACTTGCTTCAGGGAATGCAGCAAAAGAGAAAACAATTTGCCTAAAAATCCATGCCAGTGTCAAAACTTCACTAAGGAAAGGGAGAATGTGATACTTTCATATTTCCTTAAAATACCAATCCTCCACCTCTTCTGTTTTTCTTCTTTTTACCTTTTGCCTCCCTGCTTTGCAGTTAATTTTACATCTGAAATAGCGTCAGCTAGATTAAGCAGCAAAAGTATGTCTCTTTAGAAAAAATATGACTTTTAGGTAAGGAAGACACAGTCACTCACAAAGTAAGGGATTTTTTGTTGCTGCTCTTGGTTAGTATTCTCATAAGCTAAATAGGGAAATATGATCCTGGTGAAAGTACTACAGAATAGGTGCGAAGGTCAGTGGTAAACACAACCACTGAGGCTGCTTGCCTGTGAAAATTAAAAGATGCACTGAGCATATTTTCTGAGAGATTTGTTTTAGGATGAGAGAAAGTGAGTACTGAAAGAGGAATAATCGATCACAAAACTATAGGTCTAGGATCACCTACTTTCATAGAAACCTTCTCAGAAAAAAACAACAATAGCATGAAGAAAAGAGAAATGTCCTATTCAGGCTTATAAACAGGCAATTGGGAAAGAAAACCTGAAAGAATGGGGTTAGACTAAAGAAAAGACAAAGGAGGGACAGTGATTACAGCTTCAAATACAAAAGGCAGCTGCAAAGAACAGAACAATCTTTTCTCTGTGCCTGCAAACAGTGAATTATGGATTTAAAGCACTGCAACACTGATTCATGCTAAACATGAACGGGGACCATCATGAACAGAGCAAACTTTTCTCAGGAATCTTTTGCCTTCAGTAGGGTCTGGATGTGCACACCATGATAGATCTCAATTTGAACTTCATATAAATTCAGCTAGGAAGGACTGTGAAAGCTGAAGTGGTGGATGAGCACACCTTACAGAAGATTTCCTAACACTAAAACTGCCTAACAACATATCTCCAAAATTCATGATGGCCATACACTGAACTGCCTACAGAAAGGAGATTATTTTTCTGAGATACCAGGTCTAAAGGAAAACCACTGCTGAGAGGCTTCCTGAAAGATTAGAAGATTATGAATCCACACACAAGAAGCACAAAAGTTCTCACAATTCACCCTGTGACACCAAAGCCATAAAGGTCCCTTGACAGCTTCTGATGAGATTTCTCATTTTCCTTTAAATCACCTAAAACACATCTGTCTTTGCTCTAAGCATTTCCACTCAGCAGAAACCCTAGATCATATATGACTAGAGCATAAAGGGATTGACAGATTTATATACCTTAAGGACGGAAAAAGACACTATTATAACCTAGTCTGATCCTCACCTACAGGAAGAAATCATAAACACTGTCAGAGAAAGCACATGCAATTAATATGACACAAAACTGAAAGGTACCTGCTACGTGATGTCATCAAGAAATGCCTATTTAGAAGAATTCTACAACCTTTACAATCACACTTTTAATACGATTGTAGTTTAAAATTATTAAGTGCAGATTGTTGTGCCTTGTCTAAAAAAATAAAAAGGTATGAATTTCTTCATTGGCTTTCATTGTAGGATCCACCAAACCTCTATACAGATTTTCTGTTATATATAGGAAATGAGCTGCTGATCTACAATGTTTATAACAAGCCTAAATGTACTTAACTTGCCTTCAGAAGATCAATACTAACATCAAATGAAATCCAGGCTATGGATTTACATAGTCTATTATCCATAGTCTAATATCCAGGCTATTTACATAGTCTGCTCACTAGTTCTTGGGTAAGCGAAAGAATGAGTTTGTGATATTGCATAGTCAGCTACTTCTCCCCACCAACCTGCAAATATCCAAAACTCACTCAGTAAATACCCTCAGGTAGTTCAATAGAAGAAAAAATTTTAAATATGAATGGCAATCACTGTATTACTTTCACTTTTTAATAAATTTATACAAATAAAAAAAATCAAATTTCATGCTTTCATATATCGCATTCTTATTGGGTCTTCCGTATGGAGCCATTTCTTTCAACAGGCCATCATTCCAAAATATGCTATCAAATATGAGACAAGACAGATTAAAAAAATCAAATTATTATTCCAGCCAAGGTTGCTGTATGAATCCCACTTCTTCACTGAAAATTAAAATTATTGCTTTCACCTGCTGTCCCTATAAGAATGAGCTTTATATGGAAGAGTGGTTAGCATCTGTAACAATAATCCAAAATCAGGGCAAAAAAACTATATTTGGGAACAAAAAAATTACAGTTCACAAGCTGAGGGACACGACAGAAACAAACACATGAACTTGTCTCCACATAAAATGGGATCCCTACTGACTCTTAAGTTTCCTTTGAGACTAAATATTGTAATATGCTTCACATCCATTCATGATGGTTTAAGCCTGGATATTTTAAAAGCTTTCTTATTGTTTAAAAGAAGCCTGTTTTTCTATCCTACCTGGCATTATACTAGTCGGTTTCGTTCAGAAGTTTTATTTCATGTATTTTAATATTTTTGTTTCCCCAGCCCAACAAAGTCAAACAAAATCATATTAGGGCTGCCTGTTGTTTTTTTTAAGAAGGTATGGCATTTCTCAGCATTCCTGCTGCCCAGCTGAAATTGCCTTTTTAACACTATTCGCAGCCTTGCTCAGTGGGAAGTTTACGTATTTTTTCCTGATTTCTTTCCACGTGCAAGGATAGGCAACAAGTAAAATCAAGATGTTCTTTGGCATTTTTCACAGCTTAAAGAATTAAAATAAAAAAGCAATAAAACTGTATTTTCATTCGAGCAATCATTTTGAGGATATCTGATTCCCTATTTCTTTTTTTAAGTGGATTATGAAAAATGTTTCCACTGAAGTAACTGCATTCTTTCTAAGAAGATGGAGGTAAAGTTTCTTAAAGCAACTTACTTTTTTTAGGGATAGTATCTGCTAAATGACAAAACACTAAAACTCAACAATAATGTATAAGAAATTTATAACTGAAATTAAGGCTTTCAGTAATGAAGCCCCAAAACTTTTGTCATCATTTTACAAAGGAAAATCAAAAAAACCCTGCACCTTAGCAAGTGAAATATAAAATACGTAAAAGTGAATAAAGACTTCTACTGACTTGAGTATATTTTAGCTTAATCATCAGGTATTAAAACTGTGGGCTTCCAAAATCAGTACTGTAGCTAAATTTAAGAATATCTATATGACAACAAGTCACATGTTAGAAGTTACAATACCCCACAAGCTCCATTTCTTACTTATTTCAAACAATATTTTGGCTTGACAAAAATACCCACAGCAGTGTCACTTTGTGCATATTCACATTTTAGACACTGTCAGAGGGAGGTGATTCTCTCTCTACTAGTCAATTACAAAGGCTGAGTATTGCCACTAGGTTTCTAAGATGGATGTTTCCATAGTGTCAAAAATAAAAGGAGGAAAACCTAGAGTTGGGTTGCAGGGGGGTTTTTTTGGGATTTTTTTGTACTGCATCTAATATTGATTCAGTAGATAGGTGGTCATATATACTGAAGGTTCTACATGTCTCTGAATTTCTTATCTATCCACCAGAAGAATCTTGAGATTTTAGGCTTTAAATCCAGACTAAAAAAGAACTTATATAAGGGAAAGATAGCACCTTTCAACCCCAGCTGTCTCTAAACGATTGCCACCACAAAAGAAATTGCTAGTGCATGAAACAGGCTGAAAGGTTGCAAAACTGACAGTGAAAATAGTAGACACTTGAATAAATGCCATCGTTTCAGTTAGTAGAGATCAAGTAAATTGTGCAGCATATTGGAAAGGATACATATTAATCAAAGTGCTTTGCTTAATTAACAGTTGCCTGCCATATGCTTGGCACCTTAGCACTGCAGGACAGTTGCAGAGCTCAGTTGCAAGACATTTGTTCTCATTGCTTATTAATCAGCCACAAAGCATCCTACAAAGAAAAAAAAAAGCCAACAAAATTTTCCTGCCCTAAAAGGTGAGGCAGTGCCCGAGGAGTATCCATCTTTTATTATTGCCTGCATTATTATCAAGGTCTTAAATGAGTAATGACTAATGCAGTTAAAAATATTGTAATTATTTGAGTAACCTAGTGCCAGTGGATCAGAAACATCTGGCTGCAAAATTTGATCATCCTTAGAAAGTATTAAATGCCCCAAGACCTTGCTCTGAGCAGTCCCTGATCTTCAACTGACAATGCACTAACATGATCCATCTCTGTCACATATGCGTAAATACAGCCCTCTGTTTTCCCAGGAATATCACACACAAACACGCACAAAGCACCCTGTATAAAACAGGATAAGCCCTTTGTAATTTTGAAACTAGGACTCTAGGGTGCAGTCTTATTCCAAAGAGTTATGATTTATAGATGACATGTTTTGCTATCCCTCAATTATTATTTTCAACCTACAAGCAATAAGATTGGGTTTGAGCTTGACTAATGACAGGGCAACACCCTATTAATAAATGGGAGAGCAAATAACATCTTCTTCCACACTTAAAGACAGGTGTTTTTCAGAATAAAATCTGTTATACCTCTATGTAGGTATACCAGTGTATTTAAATTTCCAAGGGTTTGTGCTAGGAACTGATGATTCAATCCTCAGCAATAATCTACAACTGAGATTGTTCCACAGAAGCAGTGTTTCCAAATTCTTCGGGACACACATCCAGATGTCCAGTAATGGATTCATAAAGTATATTCCAGGGTTATTTTCTTCAATTTTGAATAGGGTGCTGGGAAAACTTCATTAAGCATCATTTATAAACAATCAACAGAAACTCCGTACTTGAGTTTTCATAAAATTTTAAAATTTAAGTCATTAATGTTTCTTTAACATATGAGCTACCTGGGGATAAAGAAAAGGCCTATTTTAATTTAATTTATTGTATAAAATGATTGCAGGGCAAAATTATGTAACTACTCTCTGTGGAGGAAGAAAGGCAGTTACCAGGAGGATCATATATGAGCCTGCTCACCTCAACATCTTTATATACGATCTGGGAAAAGGGATGACTTGTAAAGATAGAAATTATTCAGGATCATCAATATACAAGCTTAAAGCAGTACTTGTGGGGCTGAGAGATAAGACAGAGATAAAAGCAGGAGCAGATTAAATTAAATATAGAAAAGTGCATATAACACACATGGAAAAATAACATTAACATCTACAGTGACCTACTCTACTGATTGAAAAAGATATCTTTCATCCTGAGCCCTTTGAAAATTCAGAGTTCCATCATAGAAGGACAAATAGAATATTTGCAATTATTTTAAAAGAATGGCTATCTCAAGTGTCATTCTGATACTGCAGAAGCAATGATATGCCTAATTCTGATCAGCATATACAAAGACTATGCAAAAGAATTTGAAGGGGAATGGTAAACAGCCAAAATATAAGAATGATCAGATGTGTGGAAAACTGTATAACTTAGCTAAAAACAAAAACAAACAAACAAACAAACACAAAACCAACAACAACAAAAATTGGAAGTCAATAAAGCATTGAATGATGTGGAGAAACTAAGCCAGGAATGATTTTTTTTCTTTTTCTTCTGAGACAAGAACATGTGAATGATCAATGACATCATCACACAGCAAGTTTAAAGCAAATTAACAGTATTTATTTTCCATCAAAAGAAAGTGCAACTGCAATGCAGACTCCTGTGGAATGTGGAGGCCAAACTTTAAAATTAGTTTAAAAAGGAACAAATCCTCAAAAGAGAAAGTAATCAATATTTTTGAAATAAGGTGCTCCAGACACATCCCACAACTCAACAGAGTGTTTTCTGATTATGAGAACGATATAGGGAAAGTCTAATGGAAATATTTTTTTTCTTTTTTCCGTGTCACAGATTTCCTAATCTGCAGCTACCCAGGCTGTTGAATGTAAGAAACTGCTCTTTGGAGACAAAGAAGATGGCTTTACACATTGGAAAAGTATATATATAATTATATTTTTTCTGCCCTTCCCAGCTGAGGAGGGGAGAGATACAGCAGCTTTGGTGGGCACCTGGCATCCAGCCTGGTTCAACCCATCACAGTTTGCAACAACAGAATCACTGTCCCATACTCTTGGATGACTTAAGCCAGTAGACCAGTTTTAGGCAGTTGAGTAGAAGGTCAAATATGCCCTGACTTGGATCTGGTTTGCACACACTTAAATTCACATAATCCTGAAAACACAGGAGGATTCTTATATAAGTAAAATTTATAGGGGCATACAACATTGGGGCATAAACTCTAGGTTCCCCATTAAAAATCCAAATGGAACACTTCTGAAATGAGTGCTGCTATGGATAGAACTATCAGCAACCCATCCTTCCCAACAGTCTACCTCAGTTACATGAGAAGCTTCCCACAAACTTGAAAAGCAACATCATTTGTATCCAGAAGTAAAAGGAACTGCAAGATTTAAAACTGGCATTTTTAAAGGCCATCTTTTGAAGATATGGAGATACTTCGGGAAAAGGCAGGATCTGCATGGTGCAGTTAATCGGGAATAATCAATAAGTACCAGTGTATCCACAAGCTGCCTTTCTACTTACCTACTTATACACCTACACTTATGTTTTTGATGTACATACCTGAAATGCAAACAAAAAACTTGCCATTTCCAACATTTCTAGGTTTAGAACAGGAATGAAACATAGCCTTGGCAGAAGGCATCTACCACACTTTAAAACTCCACTATTCAAAAAGAAAAAAAAAAAAAAAGAAAAAAAGAAAAGGAAGGAAATAGATGAGTGAGGGGAAAAAATCTGATAGGTTTGAAAAAGATTGAACAGTAGCAAGAAGATATGTAAATTGGGCTGCATGAATAGGCAGCAATATATTGATTGAGATGCTTCCCCTGTGTCTCTACCAATTTACAGCAAGCAACTGGTTCTGCAGCTGTGTCAGTAGAACTGCTGTTTGTCAGTACATCAACAATTTACAGCTCTTCCACTCATATACATATGTGTAACATCAGCCAGGCCTCGGCTGAACTTTGTATTAGCATGATAAAAGAGATGGAATTGCGGATTTCTGGAGATGTGGAGAGCTAGGAAAAAAGTCACAATTATTGATTATAATTGAATATGCTCAAGAAAAACCATATAGGAGTTTTAAAAGCTCTTTACCTTCCCTTTGAGGTGAAAGTCACACAAACAAGCATATAATCCGGGCAGGTTTTCAAATTCATCTTAAAAACTGATGCGTTGCTCACTCTGTTAAAAATGTTCATTCTGCCCATGACAACACAACGACGAGCACTGAGGATGTGATTTGGGCACCTGCTGGTGCTCAGTAAGTCATCTGTAGAACACCATGACTTGACAGATACCTCATTGAATCAAAACAGGTGATACTCACAGACACCTTGGAAACCCCTATCTAGCCATTTCCTTTATTATACTATTTATGCAGGGCTGGAGGTACAGCTGGTATTTGTTCCCATTGCCTACATTTTGAATGAATTTGTCTGGCCTAGACACACACACTGATGTTTCCAGCTAATATGTCACTTGAAATTTATTTTCATTAGTGCAATTCTCAACCAGGAAACTGTTGATTAGCATATTCAAGCTGTGTGCACAATATACCATTTTCTCTTTCACAGAGTAATGGATAAGAACATTGGAAAGGTTTGGTTCAATCCCTAAACTTCTAAATTAGCCAGCTTTGCTCCTCTTATTCTTACTTCTTCCCCTGTCAGGTATTATTATATATATATTATATCTCTCTCCATAAGCATATGCCAGGATTCAAGGTGGCAGGGATATAAAGTTAAGATGAAATCCTCACAGTTATCAAAATTACTGTGCAGATGGATTAAAATTTCATTGCCCATGAATTGCACAGTTCACGAAATGCACTTCTGTAATAATTCTATCTCAATGCAATGAGGTGGTAGATTCAGCTGAAAATATTTTTCTAGGAGAGGCTTATGTTGGAATGCTGACTGTACAGTATCTGGGTGCTCTACAGCACAATGCTGACTCCAAAAAAACCTTTGATATAAATAAGACAAATGATTTCCATATGCCTTACAATTCCACAACCCTCTTGACTGTGGAGCTCATCAGCTTTGTTATTGAGCTTAAAAAGCTCTCCAGTTACCAAGTTCCCATCTGGGCATATTCTGGAAACGATAAAAATTTCCTCCCAGTTTCCTATCTGTGGACTAGAAACTCCAGTGGTGAAACTCCGGGAGAGATCAATAGTAACCTGAAAGGTTAGTGATGTTAACACTTAACAGCAATGAAATTTGCAGTGTGTAAATGGACACTCAGGGAAGTGGAAGGAAGCAACAGTGTTTCTGGTAGTTACTGAGAATTGCTGGGTTCAGTAAAGGAGAAGACAATAGAAAATCCAGGTTACCCTCAGCTCACTAAGGCTATTCCAATTGATGTTAGGAATAACAAGGTTTGACTGATTTCTTCTGTGGTGAAAAAACTTACAGGCATACATGTACAGTGCATCTGCTTTGAAAATATGTCTCCAGATATGTTACCATGCCTGTTTTTCAAGCTGGCTAGCT
>JBBMKD010000102.1:84667942-84694584 GCA_037834095.1 Argya squamiceps
GGGGCAGCTCCCCCACGGGCAGCGGCCCCCCTGGAGGCCCCACCGGGCCTGGCCCAGGGGGGCCCCGGCCCCTCCACTACTCACGAATCCAAGCCAACTCCTTGCCGGCCGGAAAAGGAAAATGGCCGAGTCACCTGGGACCTTGATTTTTAAGGCTGTGTCTCCAGAGGCGTGACTAACTCTTCAATTGGTCAGTATCTGTCAACACCTACTACAACTTCCCCAGGAAATAACTATGCTAAACCATCACACCTCGTTACACCCTGTGATCAAGAATTGCATTTCCTTTATTGCCAGTATTATGGAAACGCCTTCTTTGAAGCCAGGTCACTGCTCTTCCCAACCCTTATTTTGAGATTAAAGAGATTTTTGGTTCGAAATTGCATTACCTAAAGTTCACAGAAACTTAGCAACATATTAAAGCTAACATTTAATTTTAAAATAATCACTTAATAAAAGTCAGCATTCAGCTCTTGAGGGATATTGTTCAATGTTCAAGTCTTAAACCGTCTTCTAGCCTAGTTAAAGAGGTGGCCAAAGGATGGTGTCTGTAAGGACCATACACTTCTCTCAGATCTTGTGGTGACATAAAGTTACAACACATAAGGGTGAATGATTGCACTAATAGCAGTGTCTTTCTGCTTCATTTGCCTCTATTTTACTTTACAAAAGAGCAATAAATACTTCCAAATTTGCAGTAATTTGAGAAAATCAAGCTAGGGATAATCCACTTGGTTTCGTACTTTGCCCACAGACAATTTTCAGGTCTTCCAGGAACCCATCTCTAAGCATAACTTCAGAGTAAGTAGCAGGATTTCTTCAGTTATGGAGTATTATAATAATATGGTACATCCTGCCATTAAGAATTAGAAACAAAGGTCAGCAAAACATATGCATGTGTTGGTGGTTGTTACTGTTTTTCTTTTTAAGAACAAGCATGCCTACTTCTGCTAGAGAGGTCTGAAATGTAGAAAAAACTCAGATTTCCATTTTGTTGCTTTCTATTCTGTTTTGACTTTCCAGGTGGTAGTCAGCAATTAGACAGGGATATAACACTGGAGACAGAAGGCTTTATTTCTAATACTTCAACTTTAACCAGATGTAGTCAATTCAAAGATCAATAACAACAGTAAACAAAAAAAACCCAAACCCACTTCATATTTCTAAGGCCTCAAATAATAATAGATTGCTCCTCAGGCTTAAGACTTCATCTTGTACCCATAGTCTCCCAGCTTTTAAGGCAGAATCAGCTTGAATGCATCTGACAACACAGGCAGAGCAAATTTGATTCTGTCCATAAATCCCTGTACAGATACGCCTTTGGACATCCCCATAGGAGTAACCAGGAGCAGTTTGGCCTCATGTGTCTTAATTCATCCCTTAATCATTTTCTAACTTGTCACTCAGGGGTTTCTGTCCAGTTGTTCCCAAATCCTCATGTATTTGGAAGTCTGGTAGTAAGTGGGAAAAATTTCCTAGACAATGCTTTAATTTCTCAGCCACTGAATATACATTGCTTAAGGACTAGACCCACTAGTTCCTAGAGTTCCATTTATTTCTCAAAGACAATCAACTTCAGACAGTCCTCTGACTGTAAAAGCTGAAGCTATACTTTTCCAAATCACCTTTTGGCAGCCTCAGAGACAGCAGCTTTCATTATGATGATATATCCATTAAAGGAGACTCTTCCTCTGGAGTCTTTAGAAACATTCAGTGCTCAATAAAATATCTGAGTTCATTTCAAGATATTAGCTTTTAAATACAAGTAAGTCTCACCCATAAAACAATACAAGCAGATGCAGTAAAGGATTTCCTTTTTATTTTCTCAGATTTTTTTCTCCTACTATTTTTTTTCTTCTATTTTCACACTCTCTACTTAACTCACAAAACTCTACTTTTAAATAAACAGATGTAAACTACCCTTTTATCTGGATAGAAGAATACTACAGTCACACTTCACTGCTGCATATTTAGACTGCAGGTTTTGTGATGAACATGCATTTATTATTTACTGAAAATATATCAATAGATATGAGATACATCTTTTGTATTAATAAAAATTAATTTGCTTCTGTTGTGATACTCTTCAAACAATTAGAGGCGTGATTCAGTACCTACAAAATTCAATGCAAAGCCTCTTACTGATTTTGGTGGATTTTGGCTCATATCCAAGTGGGGGTTGGGAAGAAGTTAGGTCTTCCTCCTCTTCAGAAAACCAAGAAGGAGTAAGAATAAGAGAGAAAGAAGGGAAAGGCTTAAAAAAAGGAAGAGGTTTGCAGATCAGTTTCCTGCAAAAAGAATACCATCCCCAACTACCAAAAATTCCTAGCAAAAATAAACAATGCCTAGCAAAAAGGAATAACCAGGAGATCCACGAGAAATTTATTTTATTTCTGAAAGTTAATGCCTGAGTTTTCATGCAACATTTATCTTGTGTTTATTTGTAGAATCACTGCTTTGCCATTGCTTGTGTTGAGTAACTGGCCTGCCAACTGACACAGCTGTGCTACTGCTCAGTGCATGAGCTACTTTCCTGGCAGATGAATCACTGAAAAGTAAAAAATTAGTATGAAAATTTCTGAAACAGATTCTTGAAAATTTCTATGGACATAATTATTTAGATAATTAATAAGATGTATGGGGTTTTGATGATTATTTATTTTGTTTCAGTTAAAAAGTAATAAATGTTTTCTTTTCTCTCAGCCAGTTCAAGCCCATAATAAACAAAATACCAGTAGAATTACCTATATCTTTGTTATATTTCTTCAAATTTTCCATTTCTGTATCTTGACACATCGATGACCCAAGAAAGCACTAAAATTTGCTTTTAACCTCAAGTCTCTGAGAATGAGCCCTTTCAACACTGAATTTCTGCTCAAAATGGAGCTGATGCTAAAATACTCCATGACTACTTATGAGAAGCCGCCACAGCATTTCCATGTTAATGTGCTCACATTTATATTTATACCTAGAGGCAAAATTCTGATTTTCAAAAATACTGGTTTGGAAAAAAGCAAAATGTCACTCCTCTGAATGATCACAAATAAAAAGGATTGTAAAAACAGAAAAGTTAATTATCTAGTTTTATTTGCTATATTCATTCTACTTTTGCGTGAGGATTTTAGTCAGCAGTTCCTACCTCTGATTTCCTGATAGACAGCAAGAATGAATGTAGTTCAACACATAAATGAAGTAATAAAAAGCAACCATAAAGACTACTCAGACAATTATAAGCACTCTAGAAGAACTATAACATATATTAAATAATATGACTCAACAAGATGCAGAATCCTTGGGATTAAAAACAGCTAACAAGTTCATGCATAATGAACAGAAGGCTGTAGGAATTTCTAGTTTTATTTAACTTGCTTTATTTTTTTCATAAATTCTAATTGCATATTATTTTATAGAACATTTATAGGGATTTCAGTGTAATAAGTAATCAGATGGCAGTTCAAGCCACATCAGGAGAGGCTCCCACACCGTGCTCTTCTAAATTGATGCAAGTTATCCAGACAGATATTTTTCAGACATGTAACATGAAGTGTAAATCAGATCTTTTCTTTGCCCTTGAGACTATCAACCATCCTAGTAACAGGGAAGATGCATTTTTCCCATAGTAACATTAAAAAAACACACAACATTTTCATTGGAGTTAGATGACCAAACAGCATTTACTTCTTTGAAGCCACAATGCCAAGGGTGTTTCACTGCAGAATAAAAGTTGGCCAGCCTCAAGTCATGTTCTTCAGCACAAAAATGGATTCATTTTGGTAGAAGAGACTGATATTATACATGAAATACACTTATATTCTGCCACAACTATGTGAAGAATTCACTTAATAAATTAGTTAACATACTTGTAAGAAAGAAAAAATATATCTTTCCCATATTCCAAAGTACTTATCACATTCTCAGGTCTGCTTCTTTCTTTTGTTTGATTTTAACCCAGAAACAGTTCCCTTTCCTAGAATCAGGACAACTTTACCATCAAGAGAAGGAAAAAAACCCACTATCCTTGTTTAGCCTACCCATTTGTGTCCTGTCAAGAGGAATCCTATCGATCCTATTATGTTGTTGTCATGTTGCACACTATATGACAGTCTTTACTGTTATCTGAATATATCTTGACAGGCTGAGGCATTGCAAGGCAGCAAACAAATATGTTTAAATCCCAGCAGTCTCCTATTGTTTCCAATATGCATGTCAACATACACACCACTGCTGAGAGCAGCACTGACAGGCAGCTCAGATGGGGTGTTACCTGAGGGTAGAGATCTGCTTCTGAGCACAAGGATGGACTGACCTCTATGCTGAACTCATCTGTTCTCCCCACACAAAGGAACTACAGTGCAGGTCATGGCAGGAGGGGCTTCTGCATCCTGCTCTGCCAGAGACTTTCTTCAAGAAAAAAAAAGTGTAAATCAGGATTTCCCCTTTCCCTTGAGGCTACCAACAACAATGCTAGTCTCAGGGAAGATGCATTTTCACTGTAACAGAACAAAAGCACACACACTTTCCAAGGAGGCTGTTGTGTTTCTGTTAGGTGCCTTCTCTTCCATGACACTGACCTTCAGATCCTTTGGAGCAAAGGCCGAATTGTCAAGCTCTGAATTTGAGAAACAATAAAGCTGCTGTGAAGGTATATGGTAAGGGATTTTTTTAGCTGATAGGAAACATTACACATTTGAGGCAGTTATGTCAGTTTTATGTCACTTGAATGTATTAATATATTTACAGGTTTTAGTTTGTATACAGTTCTTAAGCAGTATGTGCGTGCTCCTTGAGCCTATACATGATAGTCTTGAAGAGTCTGTCCTGTAGGTGTTCACAACATTGTCATAGATATTTAAGTTAAAAGATTATTATTCAACTTAAATATTAGGAAAAATCAAGACCGAGGTGTACATTGGATTCTGCCTTGGATGTTCATGAAATTCATGGAGAATTTGGATTCCCAAAGACATTGCAGTAACAAGACAGCTTTTCAGTAAGCACTTTTCTAAGATGGTCCCCTAAGTAAAAATCTAAACACTGTCACATAAGAAAGTAGGCAGATGCTACAGTGCTGTGTGGCATCAATAAAGATCTAGATCATACATAAAATTGCATTAAGTCAGGATAGAAAGACCAGACTAGTTGATGGGCAAGAAACACATGAAGACATACACATTTCTGGAAGAAGAATCCCTTCCAGTGAACATGAACAAAGAAGGATTGACCAATTGAATCTCCACCCTTGACCACACACTACAGTGTCTTTTATTATTCCTCCACTATCTCCTACACTTCAGCAGCAGTACAAAATCTCCTCCCAGAGGTATGACAAGTACCCACATTCTGTACTAGAGATCTTTTTCTCTCTACTGGTGAGACACTTACAATAATAGCCACACTCAAAAATCCACAATAAAATCTTGACTGATCATGAGCAAAGACTAGCACCAAAGCCTCCTTCTCTGCCTCCTTGTTCCTTACTGAGCAAGACAAGTACTTGCTGAGTTCACTGACATCAAGCAGCAATCCTTCCTATGAGGACTCTCGTGAAATACTCAGTGAGGTTTCTGCCAGGGACTTCTTTATTGTGTTGCTTTCTCAGTACAGTGGTGCTGTTGGAAGAGTCTCACTCTGCCTCAGATTTCACCCTAAAAACCACAAAATATGATTGCTTAAATGATGTCCATATCTACTTCACTGACCACATTTGAATCCTCAGTGTGCCACAGCTATGTCACTCGATCTGTTAAGAGGAAGTGGTGTGAGAGGACAGGAACTGACAAGCTGCTCCTATGGAACAGTGTAGTAACACTCTAATATCCATAGTTCTTTTAGGACATGCATGTATATGTCTTCTCAGCAAAATATGCTACCTCCTACTTGTATGAGACTATGAAGTGAGTTCAGCCTCCCATGTTTCCTGGCCCACCTTCCAATTGTGCCAGCAAGGCCATGTTCTCAAAGCAGCACAGAGATTTGATACTCCCAAAACAGTAAAGTAAGAACCTGTCTGATGTCATTATTTTAATTATGGCAGAAAGGAAGAATATCTCAGGAAAATGGGAAATATATAAAGCCTCCATTCTTGTGTCCTTTGCAGGAAATGTCACTGCTGTAGGCTACATGTGACCATGTTTTTTTCCTCCTCAGGTGTGCTACCTAGGGATTGGAAGCAAACCCATAGATCATACGTGGCATTTTTTTCTGTTCTGTTGCATCATGTAACAGTTTAGGTGCCTCCTGTCTCCTTATCTAAGCTTTATGTTTCCTATAGCTCCTGTTTCCAGTGTGGGCTGCAGCAGGGGCTCTTCACGCATATGTACCAGTAATTCTAGATACTGTGCTCATTACCAAACCAGAAGTGACTGCTTCTCCAGGAGGAATTATATTCAGGCTCTTTGCAGAAATAAAATAGGAGTGATGGCTGCACTGATGAACGTGCTCAGCAGACATGGAAGAATTAAACTCAGTAAAGTGTTTTGGTGGAGTCCAGGGTCAGTAACGATCAAACACTTTCCAGACTGACGCCTAATGTCCTGGCCCTCATCCTGTAAAACATTCACAGCTACTTCTTTCCCATGAGAACCACAACTATCTTTTCTTCCCCCACTCTAAAAAAGTCCAGTGGGGGAACTTACTTCAAAGTAGCCTGCTGCCTCAGCCAGTGTCCAGTGCTAGAAGTAGGGCCCATTTGCTGTGGTTGATCCAGAGTTATCATTCAGATATTTTCTCTGACATTGTGGTTTAAGGATTCCTTTTTCATCTCACAGAACAAATGTGGAGGGCTTTCTGCAGTGAAATAAATCAATAAATAATTACTGCTTCATATAGCAGGGCATCACAAGCCACAAGCACAGCTACTCGGATGAGACAGATAAGTACCAATGATGTTGGAAGAATCCTGCCTTGATAGCCCTCAGCCTTCTAAATATCTGTCATCAATGAGCCAGAAGCATCTGTCTAGTGCTTCAAGCCAATTCACACAAAATAAGAGCACCTTGCAAAGAAATAAGTGTTCATCCAAGAAAAGAGATGCAGAAAAATGGCAAAATTAAAATTATATTTACATTGAAAAATGCTATGTCAACAAAAAAGGCTAATCATCCTCAAAATCTGTCTTTAGATTCTGACTCATTAGTTTTCTATACAAAAAGCTCATCATCAGAGAACACTGTAACCCCCAAAATTTCTAAAACCTTGGGTCTGAAGCTGAACTTTCACCTGCAGAAGACTTGGAATTCATCCATTTGCTGCAAAATATTAGAGGTTGATCAGGGCAAATCCTTCAAGTTCCTATCACCAGGTATACGTCCAGTACCATAAAGCATGATAGCCACAGCATCAAATCTAAACAGAGGAATTTCTAAAAGAAATAAGATTAAAGCATGAAACCACAAAGGAATGTATAACTATTCCCCAAGTGAAGACAGAATCAGCAATGACATTCCTCACTGAAGATTGTAAGGCCTGCTCTTAAAAACCTTTGCAGACAGAACTTCAACAGCTTACTTGTGCAAATCACATGAGTTTTGGCTTTGCTACCTATCAGGTAGCTTGGCCTAATATTGAAACTAAAATTCCTTTACTGCAAATACTTGAATCTGCCCTACAGATTATTTCCTTTCCCCCTTGTGTTCCCTCTTACATACTAGAGTACGCTCTTTTCTCCTTTAATTCTCTTTTTACCCAGAAAACTCATTTTTTCACAGTTCTCACAAATCTCCGGTTTCTCCAAACGTATTTGTCACAAGTTGCTGAATCTGGTGGATCAGTTCAGGCACTCCAGGTACAGCCAGCAGTGAGGTGTCTGAGTGCACTCTGAATAGACACACACAGTACCATATAGATTCACAAAACTGGCCACACAGATACAGGAACACTGAGCTCAGCACTCACACAAACAAAAAGAGCACAGATGGCTTGATGTTGTTCCCTCATATGGGTGAAAATATATCTATTTACAGACACACATACAAAAAATACATACGTCTTCAGCAACTGGCCTTAGACATTCATTCTGTCTAGTTCCCGTATCCTTGATGCCTTGGCCTCCCAGCTGCCTCACTCACAGACACAAACATGGAATCAGACCTCTCTGGCTGCTGACCCATGTTTATGACATTTCCTGAAGCTGTACCCCAGAGATCATGCTCTCTTCAACAGCTGACTTGGACATCCTTGTCCCTCTACTAGTCAGCTCACAGACCACTCAAGTTTCTCCAGATTCATGGACAATCCAATCTGTGACTCCCAAGCTTCATTTTACTCACTGACTGCCAGTTTGGTGTTAACTAGTGATTATGCACTGACACAGACATCCACACAGTGTGGACACACTTGGGTCTCTTCAGCTACTGACTCCAAAACCACACAGGCCTTTTGTGGTCCAGTGGAACTCTCTAGCACTTTGACCTACATTGAGGTAAGTGCACTGAAAATAGACAGCTTTTTTACCCTGCAAAATATTTAGAAACCAAGCCAGACAGTGCAGAGTGCACTGATCAAGCTCAGGGCACAGCTAGGCAAGCACACTGGTCAGCAACTTGCTTACATACAACAGTCTCATTTTATTATCCTCTCAATTTTCCCATGCTTCTTCCTCCCCAAACCTCAAAGATTCCTTCCTTTTTCCTGATTTTGGTTCTTTCCTTAAACCTCCCTTAGTAAGACATATTTAATGTTGAGATGCCTTTCCCCTTGCATCCCACAACAAGGCCCATACCTCCTAAGCAATAGCTGCCTAGAGTCCAAAAAGGTACTCATAAGAGCCTGTCCCATTGATTTGTCATGATGGGTTCCATGCTGGCACAAGAGCTGGTGGTTTCTTTGTGACAGACCTGGGAAGACCTGGCAGAAACTCTATCAGGGTTACTGGAGTTCCCCTGCCTATAATCACATTTCTGCGCTTCTTTGTGCTCATGTGTGGTGATGAGTGTTTAATTCAATAACCCAAGATGCTTTCCTTGCCTACCTATGCCTAAAACTGAAAGCAGATCTGCAACTGTAGCTTTACAGACAGCAAAAGCAGGGTGTAGATGGGTTCACATATCTGAAAACAATAGTCTTATTAGCTCTTCCCAATACAGTATCATTCCTTTCTCTATCTGCAACACCTTACTCACTGTTCAGCTCTGATGCATCCACTTTGGCAGAGCTGCTACCTAGCTATCGTGCATTTACACAATCAATTAGTCCTGCTTTAGCAGGAATATTTTTTGCTGACCTTAATGGATTTCACCATACTTTTAGGACATTTCTGTAAATTATCAGTGTCATCTTGAATTCTAATGCTCTCTTCCAGCATTCTTCATTCTGAGAGGCATAATCTGTACATTAATAAACAAGCTCTTCTTTTGGATGCCCAACTTGTAAATGAAAGTATTAAATAGCACCAGTCCTGTGAAAGGCCACTCTGGAACTGGATGTACCCCTGCCATTTAGTGAGGCTCATAAAACTCATTTCCCTGATAGCCAGGTTTACACTTGTTCCTCAGTCTTTCAGGGTTTGTTTTTGTGTTCCTACTTCATGCATGTAGATTATAATTTTATCTAGTTTCCCTAGCTACCCTTTCTTTGTTCATTACCTTTTCTTTACTCTGGAGTGCTATAGTTTAAATTAACACATTACTATACTTCAGGGGAGTTCCAGCTACTCTGAACTCCACTTATCCATGCACTTGTTTCTTAGATGATTAGTTTTTAAGTTTTTTTTTTTTTTAATTTGTTAAATTTGTCTTTTTAAAGTCTATTGGGTTGGACTTTTTTTTTCTGAGTTCACATAGTTATTTCATGTTCTTCCACTTGCCTTTTCTAAAAACAGATTCAAACTGTCCATTTGAAAAGGTAAGAGTCAGCCTAAAATTAGTAGTTAACCAATCACAGAAAGGCCTACAGACTTTCTGCTACTTCTGTATCTGTCTCTGAAAAAATTTGTATAAGGAACATGCAAAAGTTTGGTGTCAGCTGTATCCTTTCCAAGCAGTTACTGCTCTAGTTGATGCTCCTTGCTAAGGAATACCTTGCTAAGTTCTTCATGAATAACCCTAAATACACCTTCTTTCTTATTTTCCCCACTCCTTTCCCAAAGGAAGGATGCCTTTCCTCTTCCTGCAACTCAGAGCAATTGGCACAGAATGCAACACCTCTTCCTGCTACTCCTCTTCCCTGAAAATATTACTTTTTAAAGTAAGCTCTTTTACATTACTTGAATTCAAATCTTTATGACAATCCAGATGAATTTCATAAAAACATGGATTTCAAAAGAAGTGTTAAAAGTAAAACTAAAGAATATAAACTTTGATGCCACAGAAAATTTTACAGTGCTCCAAGAATCTTTTCTACATCAAAAATCTACAGAATAAAAGAATAAGACAAATTTGCAATCATAAAAATTTCAGGGATTTGGCCAAAGTCAGCAGAAATCCTTCATTCGAGATCTTTTATTAATTGGATCTTGCCTAGATATTTGATCTAAACTAAACTAGCTCACAAAATATTCTCCAGAATGTGAGCTGATTGCCATGCATGGTATTATAATCTGTAAACTTAAATGCAAAACACTTAAAATACAGAACAGTATATGTAGGATAGTAGTGCTAAAATGCTCTATTTCAGGTGTTGAATTATACCAGTCTGGAGTATTTCAAGTGGGACACTCATATTCCATGTGTCAACTCAGGTGTCCCTTCTAAGAAATAGTAATTAGAATTGACATGGAGTTTTGACTCAAAACCCTCTTAAATCAGGAAGAATTGATGGAAATTCCACCTGATGAAATAAAACCATTGCTGAAGGGAAAATAAAAAAAATAAAAAAAAAAAAAAGAAGGATTGGAAAGAGTCGAGGGTGAACATGGATTTTGCAATACTTGCATACATCATCTTGCTAATTATTTCGTATACTACTTCTCTGCTTCTATAATTTGACAATCCCTGAACACAGATTGAACAAAAATAATTAAAAAGGGAGATTTAGCAACATGGCAATAGATATTTCTTCAGAAACTGTCAGTTATACGATGAAAAAGCAACTGTTTGAGCCATTTTAACTTAGCTTAATTTATGTTGAATCAGATATTATCAAAGACATTGATCAGAACATGACATTGCCATTCAGAATAATAAAAAAGAATCTATAGATTATTTCAGATATATTTTATTTAGAGACTTTAGTTTTCAGAAATAAAAATAAATCCTAAGAGTAAAAATTCTGTATAATTCTGTGCATGTATTGACTTAGTTGACAATGAACACAGTCCATTCTGTCAAATAATTGTTCATGTGTATGATTATGTATAATCAGTTTAAAAATATTTATTAATGTACTTTACTTTACAAGAACTTCTAAATAGTACACCTATCATGATTCTTTTTGTGTAAAGCAGATTCCACCTAACTAAACTAACAATAGCTAAGCAAATATATAACATGTGATAGGTTTCCAGTGTAAAAAATGAGGTTTACACTGGTTTTAGAATCCACAATCTGCAAGTTTTTAATGGTACTGGAAGATCCACATCTGATTCAGATTTAGTGTCATCTACCCACCACAAAAATCTGCCTTCCTTGTTTTGTTTTGTTACTAAAAGAATTGATAAGAACACAAAATTTTTGCAATTAACAAATAGGGTGAGCATTTAGCTCTTTGCTTATCTGAGGCTAAGTATACATGTGAATTTCTCATTTCTTTTGTGATTGATGAATGTCTAAATAAAAATCTATCATTATATTAATAATGCAAACTATTCTGAATTTTTTTTTGAGAAGACTGGGAACTTTTACTTTCATAAAGAAAATTAACATATTTCTGTGTAGTCCAGAAATATATTAAAGCACATGAGAAAAGAAAGCATTTTCTGTAGTTGAAAACAGAAAATAAAACCAGCCACAGTTCTGATTGTTTTGTGGCGAGAAAAAGCAAGCATCTGGAGTGTAAACTAGGACAATCCCACAAGACATAAATGATCCAAATATGATCGGACATTCTGGTTACCAAATTAAATATATCAGAATACAGGCAGTTCTTTCAATCTACCTGACTGCATAAACAAAGGTCTCCCTATCACAGGACTGGCAGTGAGAAATTCCCTGAGGAATTAGTGAGGGAGACAGAGGCTTTTTCCACACCATGCTCCAGGTAACATGGGTAAAGTTATTTGTATAATACACTGTTATTATTAAAGCACACAGGAGAGAGGAGCAGAAGACAGTGAGAGCATCTCATTATCTAAACTACTGTCTGTATCAACATCCTGTCACTGTCGTACTTTTGTATCTTTCCTTCCAGTCACCTCTTCTGGCAAATAAAAAAGAACAAGGACACTGGGTGGGGTGAAAAAAAGCACGTTCAGAAAGCTGGTGTTAAAAAAATTAAAAGGTATGATAGGACAAATAGAAATCTCTCACCTCTCAGAAACAACTGAATAATGTTAGAATGAAAGTAGGGCATGATGTTTGCTCTCTCAGCAAACTTTCATATATCACCAGTCACAAAGTATTCACTGACCCATGAACAGAGATTGCTAGTTTATGGCTTACGCCATCAGCAACCTAGCTGAGAAAATCCATTCTTCTACGAGTTCTGTGAATAGCTTTCTTTCAACAGAAAAAAAGGAGATTTAAGAATCATGTATATATTTTTATAGAAAGTGGTTTTGTATATTTACAATAGAAGACAAGAGAATATTGTAGCTTACCTTCATAGCAATAACAACAAGCTTTCCAAAGTTGTTCCCTCTGAAAAATAAGAAATTAGCCACAAAACAAATTATCTTGTTATATTAAATGCATGCACACTGGGATCTCTCAGCCAAGAGATGAAATACAGGTAGAGATTTAAAAGTTAATTTCCAGTCAACCACTGTTGTTAAAGATGAATTTTCTTTCCAGACACCAGAGTTTGATATAATACATGGCTAAAGCTGTAATGAAGGTAACAGAGCTGCTGCTGATGATGATGACAGATCTGATCTTTTGGGTCTGGATTGTGCTCAGTGGATGACTGATTTTCAGGCAGTGGATGACTGTGTTTCAGGCACTGCCAAAAATAAGATTTGACATTATACTTTGCATTTGAAACCTTAAGTTTCTATAAGTTTAGAGAGAAATTATTTCACCACATTTTCAAGTTTTTTGGTTGATGTGGAGCACTAGGTGATACACAAAGTGATACACCCGCACACCCAAGAGCCACATCTAAAACTTCCAGAGAGGAGAGTTATAATGTTGTCTCTAGTTTATGAGCATCTAGTTAGATGATTCCTCTGGAGAGCAGGTTACAAATTCCCACTGTGCACCTTCAGAATCTTTCCCCAAACTTTGAAATGTCAGCTCTTTGTGTGCACATTTGTCTCCATTTTAAACAGTTTCTACTTTATGTCAACCATCTAAATAGTCTTTCATTAGGGTCTAGAACTCAGGTATTCCTGACCTCACAGTTGACCATTCCATTCCTATATCCTGAAGTATAAGAATGTAATTATTAACACAGAACAGCTTCAGAAGGAAAGAACAGAAAAAATCTGTTCAAAGTTCTCTTTCTCAATTTTTATCCATCATCTTAGACCTGGAAGAATGAGTAAATTCAGTGACTACAACAAGCTTCTAACAAGGATCAGATAGCTTCTCTAAATGTTTTTATACATGCTGTTATGTCCGCAATAAATCCAGAGAAATAATTTGGATCTATTTCAAAGATAGATCTAGTTCAACTGCTACTGTGGAATCACTTTTTAAATCAAAGGTCCTAAAATATTCACCCAATTTTGCAAGTCTCAAAAGTTTCGTATTGACTAAAACTGCATTTTTCACTGAATAAAGCTAGTCACTTGGAAAACAACACTCAACCCTGTTAGGATATCACAAATCAATAAAAAAAAAAAAAAATTAAAAAATAGATGCTACCAGGAATAATAAGGAGTAAAAGAGAAGGTATCAGGAAGCCTATAAAAGGTGAAATTAAGAACAGAGTAGACGGATTTCAAAAGTATTAAATTTGATAGTCATGAGGGCATTAATAACACTTTAAAAAAAAGACTCCAAGCACTAAAAGCCACCAGTCCAGAGCCAGGAGGAAAAAAATTAAAAGAAGATAGAGGACAAAATCCAAAAGGAAGAAGAAGAGTCTAAGATAGTAGAAGAGTATGAAACCCAAAAGGGAATAGTTTGACTTTGAAACAAAATCATTTCTCAGCTGATCCATGGTTTCAGGTCACCTAATCTCCCAGTGTAAACGAAATGGTTGCAACTGGTATAGTGTATCAGAAATAAGCATTTCAAAACAAAAACCTAAGTGAAAGTCACTATAAAACATGGGGAAAGACCTAGATTTTCCTTTTGGCTTTTCATGCCTTTAAGGAGGTAAATGAAAGGACTTGTGACAGAAAGCATTTTGGAATACTTAACTGTTCAGTACTATATGATGTTAATATCACTGCTGTGTAGTACTATAACTAGAGAGCCATATTACACCAAATACTCAGCATGGAAAGCAACACCTGTGTGTGCAGGTGCCATCTTTCAAGTTGACACAACTTGCTTACATTTTGAATAAGAGATGGTATTTTTCTTTACAAATCCTCAAGGTGCTTGATTGATTTCTATTTTTTTTTGTACTGATACAATTGTTTAGGAAGTACTCACTCCTGCAGCAATCAATAATCCTCACCACAGTCCCTGCTTCTGCCTTTTTCCCACATGGCAAAACACACAATCATTTTTAAATTACTGGAACGCTACATTTAGAAAGAGCCCATTTTTAGTCTCTGTCATTTATCTCACCTAAGACAAACTTCCTTTGCAGGAAGCCACATCAATACTCCGATAAATCCAGGCTTTAAATCCATTGCTTTGAGAAAAACCAATTAACCACTGCCTAAGCAATGGAACAGGTCTCCTTTAAAATTTTATTTGTGACTTCATAATCAAAGTCTTTCACTCACCAGCAAATTTTTTTTGCTTATCCATGCATTCAGCTGAATATTCTTTCCATGACATTTTGCTCCTTTGTAGTGATTTTTTTCATGCTATTTTTTATTTATGGCTAAATATGTTTCTAGGTGTCATACAGTTGTTACAAAGCAAGGTATAAAATGTAAGCAATTCACTACTGGATTTGTGTATATGATTGGGATTTTGTTCACACTAATTTTTGCAGAGCCTCCAGAGAGTCCAGTATCCTATGCACTATTTTTTGTATGAGTTCTGTGTAAAGTCTGTATGTTCTGTATGAGTTCAGGAGAGACACAGAAGAGCTTCTCAACAAAGCTGATATTTATTTGCAGACAGTAGAGATGGAAAGGCATTCCAGACCTCATTCCAACGAAATTTTAGAAATCATGTCAGATGCTCATATCTAATTCATTTTTCCACGATTATTATTTTTATTCTACCACCATATTCCTTCTCCAGTTTTCAGCTTATAAATGTATTAATGTTCATGTTATATCTATTTATCTCCTAAGTTTTTTATTTTGCCTAAGGAATTCTTCTTCTTCAGTGGTTGGTGCATTGATGAATTCAGGATATTCAGCACACACTTTCTCCATCTTTATTCTACTAAATACAAGCCAGATTTTTCTCAAATCTTTCCATAGCAGTATAGTCTTTCCCTTCTCCTCCAGCTCCTTCAGATTAGCACCTGTATCAGTTTTAACCTACCGGTCTCAAATGTGATTGGTCAGGTTTTTACCCAGTGTGTTCCTCATATCTATTAGGGATGCTTATGTGCTGCACTTAGAAACAAGAAAATGTACTGTTTTTTTCTGGCAGCATAGTGGTCCAGCCAGGAAAAGTATTCAAGCAATCACAACCGCCTGAACAAGCCTCTCAACAAGAACTTTGAGTAATGAAATGTGTGGTGTGTTATTGTGCTACAATTTGACCTCTGCAGAACCATTCCAACAAAGGTAGTTATGAACCCAGTTGACTGAAAGCAGTTGATATTTTTTTTCTTATGATAAATCTTATTACATCAATTCAGATATAAACATAGGCATTAAACAAAGGGACACTGAAATGAATACATTTAATAAAATTTCCAACTACGTCATCTTCACATTTTTCAAACTCAGAGTATTATATTTAAACATCCCTAATCTACAGCTGAAGAAAAAAGCAATGCCAAAAAAACAAATACAGCTCTTAAAACAAAATATGTGTGAACATGCACATATAATCAATCTGTTAAGATGGGGATATTTTAGAATCAATTTTTGAATCAAAGACATGCTTTAAAGTTAGGCTGAAAGTACCAATATTTGCTAAAACATCATGAGTGTCTACTATCATTATCTCCAATTACAAACAGCTAAAGTGGGGTACACTTACCATGCAATAACATTTTAACATTAAAAGAATTCATACTTTCACTAAGTAAGAAAGGAAGAACTAAATAAATTCTTTTCCAGAAGAAGTCCTTATCAGAATATGAATAAAAATGCACCATAAACAGTATATGAATGTATGCTACACTACAACCATTTAACAATCATTTAACTACAAACAATTAACACCATGAAGAGTTTGATTCGTTAAAAAAAACCACCAAAAACTAATTGCTAGACTACATCATTCAATCCTTGCAACTAACTCAAGACCAATACATTTTAAATGCTTATTCGATTTTTCCTGCAAAGAGTAATGAATAATCATCATCCTCCTTTCTGGGCAGCCAAGAAAACATGGATTTAATGAGAGGCAAGTGGACTAGCACACAGTTGTAAGAACAGATATCTCAAGAACAGCACACTATTACCATCTTCATATATATTTCTCAGGTGATTTTACCTTTACAAGGGGATCCAATCAAGAGCAGCCTCCACAAGAAAACACTGAAAATTTAACACTGGGCTAAATACAGACAGACATTTTTTGATCTTCTTAGTTTCTTTTGATATTGAAAGAAAAAAGAATTTAGAATGATCAGTAGTCTCTAAACTAGAAATTAAGGAAGAAATTTAAGATGTTGTCATGGTTTTAAGTTCAGCTGGAAATTAAACACAACACAGCCACTCGCTCAACCTTTCCTCTTATCAAGCCTGTCCTGGTAGAACAGGGACAAGAATCAAACTAAAACTTGTATGTTGAGATAAGAACAGTTTAATAATTGAAAAAAAAAGAAAATATAACAATGGTAAAATAATTCTAATAATGATACTTTAAAAAAAAAATGAAAAAAATCCCCAACAACCAAACAACAAGTGGTGCACAATGCAAGGGCTCATCACCCAATGGCCAATGCCAGACCCCCCTTCCCAAACCCAGACTGGCCACCCCTCCAAGTAGCTACCTCTAGTTTATATACTATAAACTTTACAGGGCATGGCACCAATCCATGGTGTGGAATATCCCTTTGGTGCATTCAATTCATCTGTTCTGGCTATGCTCACTCATAGCTTGCTTTTTGTTTGACAAATCTTCTCTCTGGCAGAGTATGAAACAGAAAAAAAGTCCTTGACTTAGGATAAACACAACAGAAAAAAACCAAAACATCAGTGTGTCATCAACACCATTCTCATTCCAAATCCAAAACCAGCACTGTAACATCTTTTGAAAATAAATTAACTTTACCCTGGCTGAAACCAGGACAGATGTTCTCAGTATTATTCCCTTAGTTGTTAAAATCAATATTCTCACTAACTCTACTGGTAGATAAACTTTGCATGTTTTTCAAGGAAGCCCTTTATCACCTGCAAGGAACAGGAGGCTCACACTGAGGAATCTCTATTGAAGAAACAGATGCATGAGTTCTTCCAATTTGGCTTTGGCTACAGACAATAAGTTTTATCACAAGCAACTACTGCTAAAAGCTACAAGATTAGATCTGGAGCTGACTGATGTACCATAATTTATTGCAATCACAATTTTATTTAGTTTATATAGACTGTAAAACACTTGGATTCTACTTAATTTTTTTATTCTACCTCCTCGACTGGACATTAAGAACCAAATTGTACTCTAAGGTGTTTGAAGAAGTGTGAGAAAGTAAGAAGACCGAGAAACAATTTAAAAAATTATCTGAAGTTCCTTTGAAATGTTAAAAATACTGTTTGCAGCTTTTACTGGATCAACTAATTTTTATTTATATGTCAAGCTTCATTAATTTACATATTCATCCTCATCATAATAGCCATATCTGCATAAAAATAACTTCAGGATCATTATTCAGCTGTCTTATTCACAAACAGCCTGCTTTTAATGCCAAACAATTCTTTATTGAGCTCTCTAAGGAGACAAGGGGAGAGAGAGAGAGAGAAAATATCCTTAATGAATATCTCCATGAAAGTAAGTGATCTTCTTACGAAAGCTGAGCATAGAGGGCCAGGGCTGTATTTCAACAGGTAGGAATCAAAAACATCACTCATTTATCCCTTGACACAGCCAAGCCAACACACATTCCATTACTCAAATTTGCCCATGCACAGATCAGAACTGAGTGTGCTTTGTGTCCATCTGAACTGTCAGCCAGGTGGTTATTTCTCTAAGGGGTAAGAGAACCATCAGAGAATTGCAATTTCTGATGGGGTCTTTTTTTCTCTAACCCAGTGTCTAAGGACCCAAATCTTACATGGACCTACCTTCTGTATGTACACACATCTATTGTCTTGTCTGCTGTCAACAGTTCTCTAACAAGCAACCAAAAACCCCAGGTATTCCAATGACATTAAATTCTGTCAGGGACTTCAGGACAAGTTCCTGAATCCAGAAAGGCTGGCTGGTGAACAAAAAAAGAGAATGTAGGTGCCACAGTGAAAAACAAGTGTACTGCAAATTGAATTCTCATAATAAGTCAGCTGAAAGTTCACATGTGGCAAAATACAATTTGAAGATGTTATAAATAACTAACCTAGTAGGCTAGTTGTGTTACTCTCTCTAAATCTCTCAAAATCAAGACCTGAACTAAATAAGTCCATTTCAAAATTCCATTGAAACCCCCCTCCTGGGGGATTATTTATTTTTATTTAATATTTAAATAAAAAAGCTTTAAATATTTAAGCTCCTGGGTACTTCTGCCCACCTCCAGCTCTGCACTTGTTTTTTTCCCCAAAGCTCAGTTCTGAACTGGCAATGCAATTGCATTTATACACGTAAAAGGAGTAGTCAGTCAAAACTCACCAGGTCTAGCAACGCAATACATTTCCAAAATTAAAATGAGTGTTCAGAAGCCCAGAGAAAATAGCAAACAGAAAGAAAAAAAAAGAAGTGCCCAGCATGTGTATATGCAACACTGAAGGCATATTTATAGAAATTAGTAGTCACAATAGCTGTGGAACTGTACAATTTAAAAGCCCACCACACTAAATTATATTTTCAGTCTCAGTAATTGGATAAAATCTATTGACCAGCAAATACATCCAAAGGAGGACAGACATGAAAAATATCTGAAAATTTTCCAAAGCACATTAAATTGTCTTGGAATACTAAGTGCATGGCAGCTCTCAGAAACTGGCACCAGTGATGGGACAAAGCAATAACCATTGCCTACTTTGCCAGAACCATGAAAAAAAAAAAAAATTATTTTCTCCATTTGTTTCAAATTGAGACAACTTTATTGAGAAATTTATTATGTCTTGTTTCTAACTGTAACTCAGGTCTTTGTGCTGTGCTTTGACCTTGTCACAGGCAAAACCAGAACAACTAGATGTAATGTGCAATATTGCCTTACTTCCATGGTGTGAACATTTGACAAGCTGTTAGACAAGCTTTGGAACCATTTTAATCTAAATCCAAATGTCAGAAGGGGAAGGATACTACTTAAACAGAACCTTAAAATTAAGGAAGCACCTTCATGAAAATGAGTCTTGGGTATCACACCTCCAAAAGGAGTTCTATAAACTTTGATTACTTTTTATCTTGGGATAAAGCAATAGAGGTGAAATAAAGATTTTTCTGTTTCAGGTGGAGAAATTGGTTTTGGCTATTATTCATACTTCCACCATCCTGAATGTCAGCAATTGGAACATATTCACTGTGAATGTCAGCGCTCCCATACTAAGAGCAGCATAAGTCGACACCTTTTGGCTTCACATATATGTGTGGATCTCACAGAAAAAGCATCCAAATTCTAAGATTTAATGCACAAAGCATTTGAAGACTGAAAAAACTCACCTTCGTTTAGCTCTTACACAGCTCGAAATACTTTTTTTTGAGAAGAATGCTTTTACGAAGAGAAAATTAACGCACACTTCTATATTATAAAGTTATTTTGATCAACTGCAAGAAGAAATGGTAACAAAATACTTCAGGATCTGTTGTCTTTACTACTTTTATCAGCTAGATGCTCACAATCCTCATATACTTCTGCTTGTGAAATTAAGTGGAGCAATTTTGAAAGAATTTAGGGAAGACTTTGTGTTGACCTGATAGCAGTTACTAGCACCTAAAGGAAGCATTCAAGAAAGCCAGGGAGGGACTTTTTACTAGGGAATGTAGTGACAGGAAAATGAGAAATGGCTTCAAACTGAAAGAGGGTAAGTATGGGTTAGATATGAGGAAGATACTCTCTACTGCGAGAGTGGAGGGGCACTGGAACTGGTGAGGTTTTCCAAAGAGGCTGTGGATGCCCCAACCTTGAAAGTTCTCAAGGTCAGGTTGGATGGGGCTTTCTTTGAGGAGCCTGGTTTAGTTGTAGGTGTCCCCATGGCAGGAGAAATTAAACTGGATGATCTTTAGGTGCCTTCCAACCCAAATCACTCTATGACACTCATCCTGCACAACACCGTGATTCTATTAGCTTTAAATTGCACAGCTATACTCATTTTCAACTAAATCCATTTATAGACTTTTTAGTGTTAACCTAAAATAGAGAACATATCTATCACAACTTTAACACATTTAATTTGTGTATAATAAGGTCATTTCAAAATAATTAAAAATAAATTATTCCTAAACTTTCTTTACATTTTGGTTTTGCTTTGTTTGGTTTTTTTTAAAGAATTGCACCAGGCCAACACAGAATCACACAATATATTATTAAGTGACTTATGGCACAATGATTCACACATTTTTACCATTAATGGTACTTGACTTCTAGCCTTATACTTCATAAGTGTTCTATTGCATCATAATTCACACCCTGTCACATCCACGGCAGATTCAGAGAATTTGAATTTAAAGACACTAGAAGAATGGGAAAAGAATGACAGCTGAACTGTAACCTTTGAAAGGTGTAAAGGAAACTGTAATCTTGGATGTTTTCTGTGATGTGCTAGAAGGGACAACATGGGATAAAGAGAGAAGAAAATATAAGTTTCTAGGAGTAGTAAGTAAAGGAAAAAGAAAGATTTATTTGCAAAAAGTATGATAAAGCAGGCACTGAAAAGCAAACACAATCCTACCTAATTACAGCAGGCACAGCAGTACAACCAAGACAAAAGAAATACCAGAATTTCAGCTTGTGTTCATCGTTACTGCCATATAACTGCAACATGCACTACATGTCAAGACACTATGGTCCAGCTATACTATCTTCATAGGACACAGGTGTGCCCTTGCCTTCCCATCCTTTCACCTTTTGGAACAAAGAAATAAATCTCCTTCTTTAAACAGCAGAGAAGCAGTCTCACTGAGACAGTCTCACTGATATCTCCACAAAGTAAGAAAGCATGAACCATCACAAAGCACGAGGACACAAAAGCACAGTACCAAGTATGAATGAAAAATTGAATAGCAGTAGTTATCTCAACCAGAGCTTTGGAGCTCTTTTCCTGTTGATCATCAGCAGGGTTGTTCATATACCTTGTTTACACATACAGTACAATAATATTCATTAGTTAAATTTGTATATGATGCCTGGTCACTTATGAAGCTTCATGCAGTCTTTTCAACCCCTTTAATAATGGACAAGAGTGCATATAAAAAAGTGTCCATAACAATAAAGTCATTTATGGTACAATAACTAAAAAACATTCTCATTAGAACTTGGAGCAGAGGGCAAAACTGAAGATGATCTATCCACGAGAAGGTTTATAATTCATAAATCAATTACAGATAGATATCGAGTTCTGAAAACCTCTATCTGGGAGGGAACAAATGTCAGTATTTCCTAGGATGTTGATCAAGATAATACACAGTTTCATAAAAACTTGATTAAGAACAAAATTGCTCAGAAAGCAATGGAAAAATATTACAGTGTAATATTCAATTTGCAGCCAAAAGCTCAGTATATCAGTGAAAAAATGAACCATGCATTTAGCCACCCTCTTCTTTGTAAAAGACACTATACGCTAATTTAAGATAAAAATTCATAGCAAGTACTTTAGGTTTTTTTATAGTCCCATAATTCTGAAAATATCTAATAAGCATGAATGGATTCATATAGCTACTTACACTACCATAGGCAAATCAGATGTCCCAAAGTTAAAAAAAAAAAAAAAAAAAAAAAAAAAAAAAAAAAAAAAACTACAGCACCAGAAAATTAACCAACTCCTACAGCTCTGAAAAAAAATGCAAGCTATACATATCTTTCTATAGAATACTTTCACATTGAAAAATACTTAAGGCACACAGATAATATTATACCTGCCTCACTCTTCTTATAATCTATGGAAATGATGCATCTTTTCATGTATGCTTAAATTTCTACCTAAAATCATAGCAAGTGATAGGTTTTAGTTTAACAACCTTCTTTTTTAAAAGGCTTGACTCTTCCTCTCCTGGTATCCTACTGTTCAAAATGTGTATAATTTTTTCTGAAGTCTCCTCTGCAACTGTCAAGTCATGACAAGCCTTTAAAAGCATCAAGAGGCAAAATAACCACTGAAGTAGAGACAGAAGGTAGCAGGAAACAGTAGGACAGCTGAGGACAATACCCAGCTACATATGATGAGCCCCTCTTGACCCACTTAACTCCTCTATGTTCCTGATGCATCTGCCCTGTCTGCACTCAGTAGCTGTGTCACTAGGAAATAAAAAAGTAGTTAATTGAAAGTATTTCTTTGCCGTCCTTAATATACACCATAAGAAGTAACACATCTGCACTGTGCAGGTAATTTTGCCTGTTAAAGAGACAGAAATACCACTACAAAATATGTTTCTTTATTCCTATAATCTGTCCCTTGTGTAGACTGCCAGATTGAAAGAAGGCCATGCTCTGTTACTAAAAAGCTCAGATTGTCATGAGGATTGTCATAAATTTCTCCACACAGATTTAAGCAAATACAACTGCTTGCACATCTGGATCTGTACACGTCAGAATCCTCATAGAGCGTCCATTTAAGAAGCAGCATACAAGAAAAATTTCAACAGACTTGGGATTGGGCCTTAACTTCACTTACAAATCAATACTCTGTGAAACATATAGAGGGAGGCTGAAAAGAATACAATTCTATTTTAGAAGTACTAAGAAATTATATAAATCATATGCTTTGTTTCTAATTTTCTTAACGTAAAAAACAAAACAGTCTTCTGCGAGAAAGAATTTGCACATGGAAGTGTCAACATATCTGTTTCCAACTGCAATAAAAATACAAGTTTGATAAGTTAAAGTATTAAATCCCATCAACCTAGTTTTAAACACATATCAGATTGAGTGGGCCAGGAAATATAAGGCAGTTAAATGACACTGCTGGTACCAGCACTGATTAAATGCAGAGTCACAAAAATATTTGGCAAAAGGGTCATCTAAGTTTATGAGGCTTATACAGACTGGGTTGGGCTCATTTGGCTTTTATTAAAGTAAACCAAAACTTTCAGAACCAATAGATTTTTGAAATTGTACAACTACAAAATTTATAAGAGGTCAGGAAAAACCATGAAAAGAAGAATGCTACTCTTTGCATTAATTTTAAACCCCTGAGGGAACCAAAAGTAATGGCAGGTAAATATAAAAGTTCCAAACTAAACAATGCCTATTGCTTGCGAGGTGCTGTGACTGTTCATTACCATGGAATTTGTGTTTGTTGAAACACTGACTGGACACATGCTAAGAATGTGATTTAACTCATTTACTCCACCAGAAATGAGGTATTGGGATGTTACTGCGATTCAAATGTACCCTCTGCATTCCTCATGCAAATCTTATTCTCTGAGAGTACAAAGTACTGGAAATACTTGAAGGGATTTTTAAAGACACAGAATTCTGTATCATACAAGCTCTCATGTCAGTATATCAAATAAACCTTCCAAGACCCTAAACATTAATTAGTTGAATTACTTTTTACTTAAATGGCACATTATGTACTGCTTTCATTCAGTCAAATCCCCATCACACTTTGTTTGTTTGTTTTTGTTAAGATCTGCTACAACTTATTTTTTAACAAAAATGCTCCCATCTCTTACCCATTCAACAGATTATTTTTTCTGGTGACTGCTCTGTGTGTTTGATACATTTGGGCTAAATAGTGAAGTCCTGAGTTTACTCCTGTCTTCAAACAGTTTCTTTAGAATTAAGAAGTGAAATACCCTCTATGTGAAAGCATGAGGATGAAATAAAAACTTTGAGTTCATTTCCAAAGACAGGAAATTAATGTATATGATTTGTAGCATATGGCAAGTTATTTAACTTTAAATAGTTTTCCAGTAGTTAACCTGAGACTCCAGGAGGCAGCCTGAAGAGATAGTTACACAGAACAGTACATTCTTGCTAAACCCATTCATAATAGATCTTTAATTCCTACTTTGTAGATTACTTCCTTAAGATTCCTCTGGCCAGCACACAAAGATATAGACAAGGCTTAAATCACCTTTCCTCCATTTTTCCCAGTCAGATAACACCCTTATTATGGTGAGTAACAATACCAAACAACCTGTTTCTTCCTTTTTCTGGAGAGGAAAGGCAATTTACGGAAAATATCAGAGACAACATCCACGTTTACTTAAACTTATAAAACCTGTATCGTTTCAAGATCATATTTTCACTTCAGTGCAACTCCATAGGCAGTATTTGCTGAAGGTTGAATATTTTCCTTCATCAAAGAACATGTGCAAATTATATAGCTCATCCTGCAACTTAAGATCATAAACTGTTTTAGAGACAGGCAAAAGGCCAAGTAAATGATTACTCAGTGCAGCTGACGCTCCTCCTCTGCTGTTCTCCTCCAGCACATGGGGAAACAACCTGCAAAGGGAAGAGGTGTCAGGGGAGCAGTCAAGAGGGCAAACTGAGACACATGTATGAATAGGAAGAGTAGCCTGTGGTTTTAGTTTCTTCATGAAGAGAGGCTAGGACAGTTCAGGTCAGTTATGCAAGAAAACGGAATCTATGCAGGAAAACTTGAAGTGCAGGTGCTTGAGAGCACTCACTGTGTTTGTAGATTGACTGACTCATTTCCACTTTCCAAAACTATGATGTAAATATATTGAAATAGGAATAAATTCACAAGATGAAAAATTTCCATTTCTGCTGATCATTCTACAAATTGTAAACTCTAGCCCAAGACTGGTATGCATGGAATATAATGATGATAGAAAATAATGAAAATAAATAGAAACTTCTTGAACAAGTTCTAACAGAAAATCAAAGACATGTGGTGTACCCTATTCTCTTTCAATGAGCAGTACAGATTCATAACATCTTACAGAGTTAGACATACACTTCTTTATATTTTCTTTCAGTTTCTTTCTGTGTGTTGAAACTAAAGTGTAGTTTTCAGCACAAGGAATTGGAGAATTTAAGGGCATCAGAAAAACTACAGAAGAAACCACTGTATAGCTTTTCACTAAGTAAAACATTATGGATCATGTGTTTCCAAGCAGTGAACAATGTTGTGTTTATTTAAAAAAAAATTAAAATCCCTTTTCTGTAACCTTTTGTTCATAAATAAAGAACTTTGAGTTTCTTCACACAAAAAGATACTAAAACTTATGTCTGTATATTTCAAATTATAAATTTTGTTACTGTTTAAATTTCACTTCTCAAGTCAGGTTTCCAATTTTCCATCATTTATATTTTCAAAACATGAAGTGACATCACCCATTGTTTTCTACTGAAAAGTCTCTCAATCACTAAATGGCAGCTTTAGTAAACCACAGACTCACAGACTTGTCGTTTCCATAGCAAAAGGATGCAAATCCTTTGCAGGGCAGAGGGAGACAGATGAGAGACACAAACCAGTATCAAGTTTTTCACAGTTCCACACAAAACCACAATTAGCTAAATCATCACTACAGGACTTTCAATAAAACAAAAGATGCTTATTTTTTAAGACAATGCTGTAAATTCGGAATTGCATCTTTGTGAGTTTTTTTCCACAAAGTGGGAAAAAGCGTAAGCCTCCAGTAGTTTTTAATTTTCCTTGTTCTTTGTGGCAATGAATTTTTTTCTTTTCTTATCTCTTACTCTATATACTCTCTCTATAGCCTTAGCTTTATTCCTCTGTAGTGGTTTGAAAGCAAAACGCATGAGAGGCTCCAAGTCAGAAATACAATTTAATAAGAAGGAAAAAAAAAAAAGTAAAATAAAATAAATGCAATAATATAAAAGACCACTGACAGAGTCAGAATACAACCTGAACAGGATGATGGAAGCAGTCCAGATGAGGGTCTTCCTGAAGCAGTGATCCCGTAGAAAGGTCTGGTCCTCGGGGAATCCAGTGGGTAAGAGCTGCTTGCACTGTCCCAAATCCCAGATTACATCCAAGTGAGAATGCTTGGCTCCTCCCCCTGGGCGGAGCATCTCACAATGGGATGATGAGTCATACAGGGGGTCCT
>JBBMKD010000102.1:84694684-84713684 GCA_037834095.1 Argya squamiceps
TCAGCAATTGGATTCAACAGTTCATGAAGATGGTGATAGAATACTTTGTGCATATTTTATACTACAACCCAGGACACTCTCCCTGTGTTACTTCTCTCCTGCTTTTCCTCCTGGCTTCCATGCAAAAGAAAGAGGGTTTTTTTCCTCCAACAATGAATTTTGTTGTTGAGAGATAGGCATGTGTGTCTATAAGACAAAAAGAATAAATATTTTAGAGGATAAATTCCATTACCTGCCAAATGGTCCTTGAAAGTTAATGAGGAATCCTCAGATTGGTTCATTCTCCTTAAATGTAAAATCATCTATAGAATTTTTATACCTGTTAAAATTAAATTTGTTTTTATGACTTGCATTATTTTCAGTTCCTTCAATTAAGATTACAGAAAATTTTGTATCTTCTTTTCCACTGTAGTAAATTGCAAATTTAGACTGATAAAAATCAGGGGGTTATCTTTATTGCAGTAAACTACTGTAAGTTACTTCCTTTACATTGTTGTGTCCCACAGTAATGAGAGAAAACCATGAGTGTGTGCATATCTTCCTTTAGAAGAAGAAATATAAGCACAGTTCCAAATAATCAAAGCCAACTTATTCTTATTCATAGGCTCTTCTTTTTCACTGATTAAACATGCTTTACTATGACTGGGCAGACTGATGAGCTGTTTGCCCAAGACCATGTTCAGATGGCTTTTCAATTTCTCCAAGGATGCAGATTCCACAAGTGTCCTGGGTAAGCTGTGCTGGTACTCAGTCACTCACACAGTGTAAAAAATGTTCGCTGTCCAGAGAGAAGCTCTTGTGGTTCTCTTTGTGCCCCTTGCCTCTGGTCCTGTCACTGGGCACCCACTGTAAGTGAGTGGCTCCATCCTCCTTGCACTCCCTCTTCAGATATTCCTAAAATTATTTCCCCTAAGCCTTCCCTTCTCCAGATTGAATGGTCACAGCTCTTACGGCCTTTCCTTCTGTGAGATACTCCAGTCCCTTAATCATCTTCATGGCCCTCCACAAACTCTTTCCATCATGTCCATGTCTCTTTTGTAGGGGGAAGCTCAGAACCAGGCTCAGAACTCCAAGTGTGACCACACCAGTGTTGAACAGAGGGGAAGGATCAGCACCCTCAACCTGCTGGCCACACTCCTCATACAGCCCAGGATGGTGGATCCCTTCTTTGCTGCCAGGGCATTTTGCTGCCTCATGTCCAGGCTGGTGTCAACCAGGACTTCCAGGTCCTTTCATGCAAACCTGCATTTCAAGAAGTGAGCCCCAGCATTCACTGGTGCCTGGGGCTCTTCCTCCCCACGTGCAGCACTTACCCAGAGTAGTAACTGAGTAGGATACCATAAGTCTGGAAACACATTCTTCCACAAATGAACATAAACTTTTATTAGCATGTGTGTGTGTGTACATGTACACGAAATTTATATTCTTATTTGTTTAAATAGGCCATCTCTGCATGTAAATTTTCTATACATTAAATAATTTACATTATTTACAAATGCAAGAACAAAGATATTTGCAAAAGACGGTGTATAAGTAGACACATCTCTTCCCAATGAAATTAACTTCAAATTCCTTACCATCAATGTTATTTGTTTTGACAGCAAAGAGAAATGAGCTACAGAAATGTTTTTAACTGAGGCCAAGAAAAATCTCCATTTTATGAATATATGATTGGCAGTACAAATGCAGACAGTTGAACTCCACTTGACACAATGGTACCTTGCTTTCATTTTGGTGGCAGGCAGACCTTAACAGCAGACTCCCAGAAGCCCTCCCAGCAGCACCCCACAGTTTTATCAGGAGTTTAACTGAGAATAATGGAATCATGGTAATAATTTTTTTATACAGCATGCAACACACACTTCACATAACCATTGATATAAGCACTCCTTTGGTATCTTGGGTGAGACTGGTCTGTATTTTTTGTTCTGTATTTGTCATTCATGTAGCAAGATGATACAATTTGCCTGAGGCTAGACCAGAGCTAAACTCATACTTGGCAGAAAGAAATTCCTATTTCCTTGGCCAATTTCCAAATCACATCCTCAGGCAGCAAATGTGAAATTGAATTTTAAGGATGCATTTTGCTCATGATAAGGCTGTCTCCTTATTTCTTTGTTTATTTTCAGGTTTCTCTCTCCTCACTACTATGACAAAACACAGAAAGAATAAAAGAATGCCCTTCCTGGGTCATCACATGAAGCCATCTATTTCTGTGCCCTATTCCAATATCAGCTAGGATCAAAAACTGCAAGAAAAACATAGAAAGGAATGCATACAGTACACAATGATATATTTTACTGCATGTATCCTCTCAGCTTCCAGCAGTGTGCTTCTCATTAATCAGAGGTGACACGTTGAAGTTAATGTCTTCCTATTGTATTTGTGTATCTTTACTGCTCTCCCTTCGCATCTTTTACATACCCTTTTCCTCTTTTCATTCTTTTCTTCCTCTCTCTCCACCATTATCATGTTACCAGTTCTTTCCTAGATCACTAAATGTGCAATGCCTACAGACAGTTCAGTCCTGCCCCCTTAATTGTTTCTGTTCAGACAAGGCCTTGTCTTGTACTTCATGCAGCCCATTGTGTCCCATGTTCTACAATCAAGGGGAGAAACAGCAGCTGCACTTTTTCTCACTTACTTAACAGCAGCTGTCATATTACACCAGTTCTCATTCCTCTTGACAGGCTCTATTGGGATGGGACAGGTGATGTCAACTATTAGTTTGGAAATGTGGATGCATGAAAGTTTTAATAGACCTGGGAGCCATTTCAACACCTCTAGCTCAGCCAAATTGATTCCCGTATTTCTCAAATTCATCTCTTTCATGACACAGATAGCAATACAATCAGTATTTTCATTAAAAAAAAAAAAAAAAAAAAGTGGGGCAAAAAGAAAGTTCTAATAACTTTTACAAGTTGAAGCATTTGCCTCCCCTTTCCCTAACAGCCCTGTTCTAACATTAATTTTTCAAGTTTCTCTTGGTATTTTTCTAAAAAAAATCTCCTCAGGCTTAGATTAAATATGCCCTTTTTAACAGAGAAACACAAAATTTATTAGCATTAAATATTTAAAATCCATTCTTCCATGAAACAGTAGTTACAGCTTCAGTAAAGACCACAGTTTCTGTTGTTTTCCTTTCTTTTATAATTGAAATACTGAGGGAAATTAATTTCATTCCTAGCCAAACAATACTTACCCCAAAAAGCTGCAAAGTTTCTGTCATGCTCAAACATCCAGAAATGCTTTCCCAAAATGTGTGACTGCACTATAAACAAGGTGAATTTCAGTAACAAGTTCCTATTTAAACAAAAGTATCTCAATTCTGCTCCATTACACAGACCCACAATACTATTATGCATTAAACGTTCAGCTGATTACAATATATTTTAAAAGGAAGAGATTACTATATGGTCACAGTCCATACAGAAGCACACACCAATGCCCCAGTATTTACATGTGGGTTTGCCCGATAGAGTGTATGGGTGTTATCTTATGTCATTCCAGGGGCCATTACTGCAAAAGAAGAGTCATTCTTGCATCAAATGAAGTAATAAAGTTGTAAATGGTTATTTTTCGAAAGTTAGAATTAGCTCAAACTTATATATGCATGACTTATTCTTTTACCGCTACCTTATGACAGTATTTGTATGTAAAGTACAGCTATAATCATTAGAGTGTAATAGTCTAATGTGGAAAAGCTTTTAGCAGTGAGGTATTATTTAGACTATGCCAGTAATTTCTGTTGGTTTTGAGTTTAAAGTAACCCCAGAGTTATTCCAGTACTACATCCTGGATGTTGCTGCAAATTCTGTATGTGCAGTGGAATAAAGGACAGTGATGCCTTAGGATTTAGCTTTTATGTTTTTCAGATCCTGTACTGCTTTAGTGTATAACTCTAAAACTCCATAGCTCGATTGCTACTGTTCTCCCTTTTTATCCAGACAAAACAATTCCTCTCTAGGCCTAAAGCTCAAGGACACCTTATTGCCTCAGGCCCCAAGATGTGTAAACATGAAAGGGGAAGGGGGGGGGGCAGGGTGTGTGCAATCTTGGAGTAAATTACTTCATTACCTGAAATTGTAATTGGAGGATTAACCCCTGAGATGTAAATGGACCAAATTTTTAACTGTCTGAAAAACTTGTGACTGCTGTCCATCTCGGGTGTAGCCTCTGCGAGGCTTTTGACTGCCTGAGGTGTACCTAGTGAAGGTTTTTAATAAATATACACTTTTATTCTCTTATTTTGTCTACTCTCTGTTTTAGGTAGCTACTCCAAGGCATCAATAGGAGGACTTACTACATAAAAAATAAATGTTTTATACCTGAAGACTTATTCACACCATCCAACTGAAGGTCCTAAAACCGAAGAGCACCTACCTTGATTAAACCTAAGGTCAGATCTGGGTCTTCCACCAACTATTAAAAAAGTTGTAGCACAAACTTACAGTAGGATACATTTTCCAGAGGAAACTCAAATCTAAAGTTTACCAGACATATCCTCAGAGGAAACTCTCAGCTCTCACTGACATCATTAGGTGTTGAAGGTTTTCAGTCACCTTCATAAAAAAGTATTTTGCGGAAAGTCTTTTAAAGTGATTTGTGAGATTTATCATCTCACATGATTAGTCCACTGTTTTACTTAGTACTATTTTACTATATTACAAAAAAAGCCCTAAAACAACCACCAGAATTCCGAATTTGCGATCTTTGTACTCAAACAATTTAAGATGACATAAAATAAATTATAATACACTGCCAAAGATTTCAAGCACTAGTGATGACATAGAAGTCCTTAAATGTGTCCTCCTTAAATTAGCTCTGATTCTCTCAAAATTCAGAATGAAACATAACATCATTTTATTAATAAAATCCCTTCTGCATATGGATTTTTTATCTGACTGGATGAAATTTAATCACATATTTACACTGTTTTTTTTAATTGAAAATACTTACTTCTGGCTTAAATCTGATGGCGTTTATGCTCTCGTTGGTAGAGGGTCAACAAATGCCATGACATTCTCTTTTTTTGATTATGATGATGAAAATCATTAGCTATTGCTTCAGCTATGTGATTTTAATTAGAAAGAATGCAAAATACTTTACTCCTAATAATTTCCATTTTCTCAGGTAATTAGGACAGGCGTTTCCTTTCAGGTTTTAAAAATCTCAGATTGTCTGCACACGACTATTTCCATAATTAAAATTCTCCAAAACCTTCCTTGAAAAGGACAAAGATATCTTGGAATGACAAAAGAACAGAAGTTACAAGTGAGATTTTTGACCCTTCATTCCCGCCATATAAGCATGATGCCATTATTTGCAGTTTTATGAGATCCCACAGACCAGTTTCTTACTACAACCTCAATGACTGTAAAAACTCATCAGGAGCTGCTGGCAAAGGCAAAACATAACTGACCAGATCTTCTCCTCAGAGAAATGGCATCCACATTCTTTCTCCCAATGCCACAAGCATTGATTATCAGTCCAATTCCCGAACCAGTCAGCCTGCTCTGCAAAGTTGATAGAAATTCTCTTCTACCTGCACAGAAGCCAAATTTGATCTGGTGCCAGTCACCCCAGAGTTCATGGCCTCATACTTTTTTCCTCCCCTTCAGTGCCTCCTTGAAGATCTTTCCTCTGTCACTGCCTCAGGACAGCAGTATTGTTCCACCTAAATGCAAATGAGCTTCCGCAGATCTGGTCTGCAGTGCCTGTTTCGCTGTTATGTGACAGCAATGTAATTTAAACATACAGGCAGAAAACATACACATCATCATGTTGTTGAATTTGTTCTTGACTCCTCGGTGAACTGGGTCATACTGAAAACTCCTCTGTGTCAGCAAGAAAAGGATGGAGTTCAGCAACATTTGACACAAACTTGTTCTGTAAGTTTGTATCAACTGTAGTTAATTATCCAATGTAGTTAATTATCTTATTACTGCAGGCATGCCTATTAAACACACACATTAATAATGCTAATTAACTAATTACTGGACTTGTATGGCTGTGCCATCAGGTCAGCCCAACATATCATATAAGAGTAATTCCAAAACAGAAGCCATTACCAGCTATACAAATGGAAAGAAGCCTTTCTGCAAGAAGCCAAGACAAAGCAGATCTGAGCTACATTAATATCTTGTTTCAGAATATCAGTGTAAATGTGAAACAAATCCCTTGCTGTTTCTGTGCATTGGTTCAGCACACTGGATAGATTGGGTGAACACAAATATGATTACCTCTATAGGAAATCATATTACAAGATCTGTTTCAGGAGTACACAAAGCACGATCTGTTCCTTACTACTGAGACAAATACATCATTATCACACACTTCAGGGGGATATTCATTCCAGAAGATGAAATTAAACCTAGTTCAAAGAAAAACCTTGAGTAATGAACACCATAGAAATTCTATGTAGTGTTCTCAGCTCCTGTCCAAAGATCCTGTCCTACTTCATGGAATTGCATGCTGATGTAGACCTTTCTAAACCCCCTGTCCAACAGCCTGGTGAGTCCAAGCCTTACTGATGTGTAATACTGCTGCAAAAGAGCATCCAGCTGAAGACATGTTCATCCCAGTACTCGGCCTCCAGCAGTGGCCAGCAGAAAAGGGCTAGGCAGGAGTTTGGTAACAAAGAAAAAAAAGCAGGCATTGCTATTTCCTATGAATAGTTTCAGATTTGCAGCTAAGTAGAATCTTGAGCCAGAAGCAATGTGTTAGTCAGCATAGGAAGAAAACTTGTAGATTCCTTATTTTAAGAAATTATCTATTTGTTTTCCTTAAGTCCTAAGTATCAACAATAAACAAAGGGTTGTAGAGGATACTTAAAAGCTATGTGTGAGTTAAGAACCAATTGCTATCAGTTTGTTGTGAACATTGAACCTGCATCATTTGGTGCTCTGTATTCTTTCTGTTGAAAGGTATTTTACCTCTCTGTGACCTTTATGATTTTATTAACCAGTAATATATGTATCCTCTAGTCAAGAAATAGGTAGCTGAAATTTTTCAAAACACTTAGCAACACCACAATAAAGAAAAGGGAAACATACAGAACTGTGAAATACCTGACCTGACACAGATGCTGTCAGCTCCCAGACACCTCCTGGGTGTGAAAATGAGTTTTCTGCCAACGGTAAAAGCTGTTAGACTGCCTGGTTTATATCAGCAATGCAGGTTTTCCTTGATTTCCCGGTCACAAGAGAGATTACAGCATTTCCCAGCTTCAGGTTTAATCCATTATCATTCACAGGGTGATGTTAACCTGCCACATTGAGGTAAAACTCCCAGCTGTATCTGCCAATAGCTTTCTTTTTTTCTGTCCTGCTATGACTTCTAACATACTGAGTTCATTAGGACTCTCAACCAGAAAGCTCTGAGTTAGGGTGATTTTGAAGGGTTTTTTTCCCTCAAAGCGTGTTTTTTCTTGGTTTTGGGGGGTTTTTTTTGTTGTTGTTTTTGTTGTTGTTGTTTCATTTTTGTATTTTGTTTTTTGTGTTTTTTCTTCTATTTTTTTTTTTAATTTCCTTGGGCTTGATTTTGAAAAAGGTCAGGACACCAGGAAAATGAGATGTATTTCCACACAGATCATGTTAGGATTGGATTTATTGTAAAAATAACAACAACCATCTATGATTAGATCTATGTAAACCTGAAAGTCCTCAGTAGTTCTGAGAGCTTTGTGGGCTGTGGGTTTTTGAAAAGTTTGTTTCTTTTGTTTCTTAGTTTTCAAGCATGAAGGTATGTTTCCACAGAAAAATATTTTTACTGAAGATGAAATCACTGAAGAAAAATCGTTCTGGCACCTTATGTTTAAATTATGAGAAAATTATCTCTTTAGATAAAGAAAGCCAGCAACAATAGCTGAAACTGATCCAAAATTCCCAGAGAAATAAAGATTCTTGCTGGATCTAAAGAAGTCTTTTTCATTTCTAATTCTCAAGACTGCCATGTTAAGATTTTTGGATCCACAGATATTCTTCTGCTTCATCAGTTTCACCTTAATCTGTAGTCAGATCTGATAAAAAAAAATTGTCTGACTACAGTCTTCTCTTTCTCCCTTCAAAACACTTCCAAAATTCAAATAAGGCATAAGAGGACTTGGTGAAGACATATTCTGATTTATCTAACACTTACATAGGTAGCTGAATGACCCTAATCACTAACACATCTCACAGCCTGTGAGGGTAATAGAAAAGTGTTAAATCCACATGAGATAGGAGCTGAGAAACAAGGAACGAAGCAGGAGTTAGAAAGAACTCAGCCCAATTCCCACATTTCAGTTAAGCTCGTAGCCAGGTAAAATAACATACATTATAATCATAATAAAATGTTTTAGGAAACAGTAAAGCCAATGAAAAAGAAGAGGGACAGTACAGCTCAATTTATAAAGTCATCATCAGAGAGCAGAAGTAATGGGTGCAAGGACATTCACTGCTCTCTAAAGCTGTGTCCATAAGATTCTTGGGTAACAGGCTAAAATAAACCTTCTGAACACAGATAACTGTAAATTCATTCAGAAAAAATAATGGAGGGGGAATTCAGGTTCTCAATCAAGGATGTCTAGGAACAAGTGCATGCAGGGTACATTACCTCGCAGAAAACCTGATTTTTAAATATTTGCATATTGTGATAAAAATTCTTTCAAGTATCACATAGTCCATATACAATGCAAGAGCAAGTTCTCATAATAGCCAACAATTTATGATGTGGTTATTTAGTTATTTATCATCTATAATCTAGCATTTAAACAACTTCCCTAATTAAAAAAAAATAGCTGAAGGCCTGAAAATCAATTCTGCTTTCAAAAGACACATGAAAAGTACATCTTTGAAGACTCTTCAAAAGAGTCTCAAGAGAGTGATGGGACTGAATCAGCTTCACAGATCCAGACACAATGATAGATGTGATGCTTCTGGAAGATCATTTTTCCGCAAACAATGATCTGTCCCACATTAGCACTGGTACAGGACCTGCTACCCTGGAGCTGAGCCAGAAGAAAAGGACATGAGCCTTTCAAGAGCTGTAATAAGAAATCTGATCAGTACATTGGACATTATGAGTGGAGTCCCCTCTATTCATATTGACATTTAGCAAAGCTATCCAGATGTCAGATCATGCTTTGTGGATTTTTATAAATACAGCTTACTGTCTCATTCTTACTGCAGTTATTTCACTCACTGTTATTACTATTTAGGTAAATTGTTGGACATTTTCTTCCAAGTATTACCAAACTTTACTGAAAATATTCCTTCTACTTTTAGCTAGAGACAGGCTGTATTCCCTTGACCTGGGAATATTCAAAGGCAATCTATCTGGCAATGCACTTTCAATTACCTTTTGTTCATAGCTTAATTCAGGCAGACTAAATGAAAACCAATCCAGTATATTGCTTGGTGAAGAAGTAATAATGGATTCCCAAATGACACAGAGGGATTCAGAGTCTTCAAATCTTAACAGCTTATACATTACTCATTATAGGATATTGTGCTTCTGGAAATGCACTATTTGGAGCTGTCTCCTTCTACTGATTAATTTTTAACAACACAAAAATCCTGCAAATAACTGTAAGGTTCCATTGTTACACAGAAACACAATGGTTAAGTGTGTGATGAAATTACAAAAATATTGTGCAAGTATAACCTCTAGCTTTCCATAACTGTGACCGTGACCAAGGAAATGGCCTGAAGCTGAGTCAGGGAAGGTTTAGGTTGAACATCAGAAAATGGTTCTTCACACAGAGGGTGGTCAGGCACTGGAACAGGCTCCCCAGGGAAGTGATCACAGCACCAGCATGAGGGAGTCGTCCAAACACAAGAAGTGTTTGGACAGTGTTCTCAAGCACATGGTGTTGCTCTTGGGATGTCCTGTGAAGGGCCAGGAGTTGGACTTAATGATCCTAATGGGTCTTTTCCAGCTCAGCACGTTCTGTGATTCTGTGATAATTACCACTATGAAGGCTGGAACAGGCCTGTGAGGTGGTAGAATTAAAAGACAATTCCTTAGAAAATAAATTCCTTGGGGATCATATTATAATCAGTCCTTTGAACCCCCACTGCTTCATCACCTAACGTCATCTTAATCATTCTACATGATTCTTAAACCTGTACAATTGCAAAGGTGAAGCTAATTCAAAACGTGCCATATTTCACTCAGGATATTTCCAATTCAGCACACAAAATATTAGCTAGACTAGGAATATTTCTGAAGAAAAAAATAGTATACAGGGGAAAATGACATATTTTTTTATGAGTGAAAACAGATCCAGTGGCCAATTTGGAAACCTCAGTCAAGCAAAACCTCCAGTGGCTTTCAGCAGTGTTTTGCTTCATAGAGACAAAATAGTCAGATCCTAATGCGTGCTGAGCACATCTGCTAAGGTGCTGAGCACAGCCAATTGCAGTCAACTCGCCTGCCAAAGTCACTCTCACTGCTGATATAAAAAAGGTTGGCTAAGGCCATGTGTATGCCTACTTCCAGTTCAGCTGGGGAATACTTGAATATGGTATTATACCACAGATACAACAAGTTGTTTTAGCATAGCAGCATTTGCTACATAACACACAGCTCCACATGGCAGTTGTGTTTGTCCAGAAGACTAGCATTAATTCTTTGCACCTTCATTTTGTACCCATTATCACATCTCATTTTTAGGATTTAGTATCTGGATTTATATGTTATCATGATATAAGCTTTGAAATAACAATGATCTTATTACCACCTAAATTACACAATCAGATTCTCCTCCATGCTCTTGTTGCCTTTACCAAGAGCTGTGATATATCTTGCAACCGCACTGCTCACTGGGGCTTGAGTGTGTTAGTTGGCTCAGTTATTTTCTTTTCCTTCCTAAAGGCACTGTTACTTTGGAAAAGCACTATGTAAAAGGCAAACAGTATTGAATACAGTTTTAAGAGTGCGTGGCATGCATCTGGTTCAAGTTAAAGTGCTTAGATAGGAGTGTTTGTGTAGTGTTTCTTCAGGCAGCACCAATGCTCTGACAGATGGGAAGTCTGACACATATGGCTGTGAGTAAAAGCTCAGCTATGCCAAGAGGAGGAAAGGAAGAAATGAGAAGGGAGTGAACTGAAATGCAACTTGTCAGATCTGGAAGGCAAGTGGTGTCTTTTCCCATATCAAATTAATTGCTTCATTATTAGGAATCTCTGATGAATTGATTACAGCTCATACCCTAGGGTATCCATTTATATTTACATGATTTGATGCATAATATTAAAGCTACCTGCTGGCTGTTAACAGCAGTGTTTTATTTTAATACAAACAATTAAACCCTGTTGTTTAAGGAACAAAAATATACTTTTTCATAAACTGCACAGAAATTTTATAGCCTAATTTCGATAATAAAACAAGACTCATTTCTCTGTATCCTCAGAGACCACAGCAATGCTCAATGCACACTGGTGGAGGACAACTGTCCCTGCTAATAATTTCTTCCTCTCTGTGTCATCAACACAGCTCCCAGATGTCTGATGTTAATCTACCATGATGTACCTCAGAGAGACATTAACAACATGAGTACCTACCTCCTCAGTAGATTAGTACCTTCAGAGCACTGCCATCATTTAATATACCTAACTTGCTTGGTATCACAGATAGCAGTAAACTTAGCTTCCTCAACAAGGAAAATGGTCTATTTTTTTATTGTTTAATGACACTTGTCACACAGCAGAGAGCAGGGATTAGTGCAAATAATAGCTATGGTACATTTTTAAGGGTTCAAAGAACATTTTTTGCTTTCAAATGATTTACGAATCTGATCTCATAAATTCTCTGCATGGAGGAAAGATAAAAACATTCTAGATACACAGAAAAAGTCAATAACTGTAAGGCAAACATAATATGATATTGCAGTCCTTAGATTAGGACTGTGAGTCAATACTACTGATTTCCTGTGTTCCACTTCTATTTTTCAGTTGATGGTTCAAAGGATCAGGAGGCCTTTCTATTAAAAAATTCATGACTAATCCATGGAAGGACACAAAGAAAAGTTGGTTAATTTACATTATTCAGAAATGTGGGCACATGTCAAGTCTAGAAGAGGTCTCACCTCCCTTGAAAATGGTAGAACACTGAAGACTGAAACCAAAAAGGTTGATTTCAGGTTATGAAACCTAACAGTAGTTCCTTAATATAACAAAAACTTGCAGGAAATATGTGCTTATCTACACAATTAATTATCCTGTATCTTTATAAAAAATATATGCCCAAACCTAGCAACCTACATGTTATGATCACTGCTTACATGACAAACTAGTGCTTGTGCTGACATTCTAAACACACCATGAGAGAAGTGCAGTACCTCACTGGGTAAAAACTGGTTGGATGGCTGGGCGCAGAAAGTGATCTGCTGGAAGGCAGAAAGGCTCTGCCGAGGGATCTGGACAAGGTGGAACAATGGGATGAGACCAATGGCCTGAGTGCCACATTCAAGGCGCTGAGTGCCTTCAACCAGGCCAGGTGCCACATCCTGCTCTCGGGTCACAACAACTACAGAGCTAAAGGCTGGGGGCAAAGTGGCTGGGAAGATGCCTGGTAGAAAAGGACCTGAAAATACTGGTCAGCAATGGCTGAACATAATCCAGCTTGTGCCCAGGTGGCCAAGAATGCCACTGACAGCCTTGCTTGCATCAGGAATAGCGTGGCCAGCAGGACCAGGGCAGTTATTGACCCTTGTACTTGGCACTGGTGAGGCCTCACCTCTTGAGTGGTATTGCCATTTCTGGGCCCCTCAATACAAGAAGGACACTGAAGTGCTGGAACATGTCCAGAGAAGGGCAACAAAGCTGGTGAAGGGTCTGGAGCACAAGTTTTGTGAGAAGTAGTGGAGGAGGCTAGGGTTGTTTAGCCTGGAGAAAAGGCTCAGTGGAGACCTAATCACTCTCTACAACTGCCTGAAAGGAGGTTCTAGTGAAATGGGATCAGTTTCATTTCCCAGATAACAAGTTGTAGGATGAGAAGAAATGGCCTCAAGATGTGCCCAGGAAGGTTTAGATAGGATATTGAGTTTCTTCACCAAAAGGGTTATCAAGCACTGGAATGGGCTGCCCAGAGAAGTGGTAGATTCACCATCACTTTTGAAGTGTTAAAAAACTGTGGATAGGACATTAATGGACATGGTTTAATGGTCAACATGACAGTGGTGGTTTGTTTATGGTTGGAATTGATCTTAAAGGCATTTTCCAACTTAAGCAACACTATATTTGTATGAAAAATCCTGTCATACAACTAACAGTAAGCAATTACCATTTATTAGTTAAATCTCAGGTTACTTGAAAGAGCTGGAGATTTATTTATTATTTGGGTCCTTATTTTTCTCACTTTTTCAAAATTTGGGATCATAGAACACACCATATGTACTTTGAAGTGTTTTGGCTTCAGGAATTAAACCTGTATATCTTATTACACAGTAATCACTGGTATAAACCAAAAGAAAAGTGATTTATTGAATTGTAGCTGCAAGTGTTACATTGCAAGTATGGTCAGCAAGTGATAAGGCACAATTATTAAATTATTAGATGATTGTGTGTAGATGATATTACTACTACTTTCTGGAGAAGATGCTACTACATCTCTGCCACTAAACTTCATTTTTCTATAAACTCCCTTTTTCCAGAGAAAGGGACTTTAGGTTTTTTTCCACCCTGCTTTCATTGTTGCCCATAAAAACAGCCAAACAGCAGTAACTGTAATTTTTAGAACTGACCTGAATACTTTTTAAGACTCTAGTGCAAGTTACAGGATAAAAGACAGGAAGAAGGATATTTACCATGTTACTTGGAAGATGATGTGGTCTAGACCTGAGATTTATAGGGAACAGAAGAACAACTGCCTATCTGACAGGAACAAGTATCCAAGATTTCAAAAGGAAGCCAGGGATGTCTTAATTATACATTCAACTGGTCAAATCCAGTCAATGCAGCAGGGGGAAAAGCAGCCTCTACACCCTTCATTAATTGTAGGTAATAAAAGCACTGTAATTCAGAAGCAAATCAATACAAGTTTTTAGGGAGCCTGCTTTCCTTTTTCACAGTGATTGTCATGGTACTAACATGATAGAGTCTCTGTCTAGTTCTGCTTTCTCTTGTGATGCTCTGGTTGGACAAATGAAACAAATAACAATGCGCAAGTACCTGAACTCTTTCTCTTGATGAGCTCTTCACTATAGAACAAATCCAGAATGCAAATTAATATGCAGTAATGGTATTGGATTCTACATATCAAATCTTGTATAGTTACCATCATTCATCATTGAGACAAAACCAGTCAGGATTAGGGCAATTTGTATTCTCTGTAAAGTAAATCTTCAGAACAAATCTAGTTTAATATAAAACCCCCTTCTCTCCTATAGCACAACAGAAGTTTGTAATTTTTTATGCCAGATAATTAACTTCTTTGTGAGGCATCTAATTATTCTAAAAATAGATATGATTAATGATTAATATGATTAATCAGTGCATATTAAATAGAAACAATCTCTTTATAAAGGAGTACTCTCTAATCTAGATGTAATGAGCTACTAGGTAAAACTATAAAATTAGTATAGCCTGAAACAATATACATTATCAGTTATACAGTATGGCAACATGCATTTAAATTTCTTTGACCTGTTTAATGTGGGGGGGTGTCTTGTTTGTGCACGTGTGACTCGTTTTGCTTCTTATCCATAGCACTGTTGCTTTCTAAAATTTTGGTTCAAGCTTTTCTACTTCTGCATCCAGTGGAACACAGGTTCATTTTTAAATAACCTGGAGCATGCTTGCTGTCATCGAGACTGACTAAGAGTTATTAAACAAAACTTTTGTAGATTGTGCCTTTCAGACTACACTTCTGGATTTTGGAAGGCTCTCGATCTACTCTGTTACAGATGCAATATTCAGTGATTCTTTAAGAGCAATGAAATAACAGAGTTTTACAGTTCACAGGACATATTACTTCTCTTTGTCTATGTTGAACTTTCCAGCTGTTTACCTGACTTACCTATTTCAACTATCAGTTGGGGAGATAAGTTCATGACTAATATTTTGATATCAAAATCATTAATGAGAAACTAAAGAATTATCTGGATCCCATCTACTAACACAGCAAATGTCAGTAGCAAAACAACACTCCTCACATGCCTAAAAGGCCTCAATTGCTAAATACATGACTGTGGAGCTGGCTTTCATACATCTCCTCCCTACACAGTATCCTACTGTATTCATTCTGGTTTTGTGTATAAAAACACATGGCACATATAATACACGTGATGTGAGGAAGTACCTTAAACCTAAGCCCAAAATTAACAGGTTTTTTAACTTTACGTATTTCCCATGCCAAAAATGATCAGAATCTTTTTCTAAAACCAATGCAACAAGTGAAAAATTCAAAAGGCACTATTTTGATCACCCTCAGCATCATGTTTGTTGCCTTCATCCCAGTACAGGACTGCTTTTACATATGTTATGGATTCTAATTTTAATATTTTTATTCCACTGCTTCCCATAGGTAATTCTTCAATGCAGGAAAATTATTTGTTACTTAGACTGAACATTGAATTATTCTAACTAGCAAGACTTCTTTTCTTATTCTTAAATAATTATCTGCCTTCCTTGAGGTTTAAGTTAATGTTTGTGTGGGCATCTGATTAGCCAGAGCATATTTAATTCATCTAATCCTTTTTGTAAACCAGTCTTACAGGTCTCCCTAATCTAATTATAATTAGCCAGTTATTTTAATTGGGTGGCTATCTTGATATCATGTGCAGAGCTGTATTTCAATTTCTTTTTAAAGCAAAAAATATGCTTATGTAAGTCATCACTGAATCCTGCAATCTGACAGCTTCTTACATTTCGTACAAGAACTATATATAGAACAATTTCAGATGTAAAAATATTATTGCAAATATGGTTTAGAAATTTATTTCAGGTGTGAATCTACAAATTTACCTCTGCTGTCAAATATATTGCTGTTACTTATCTTCCAGCAATTGTTTCCAGACACTTGGACAGAGACTGCCACCCAACCCAATACAATCTTCAAAATATTACATGGGAGTGAAAGGTTTTTGAATTTTCTCTAAGGCATCAAGTGCATACTGCTGCAGTTTGGGCTTGTTTTTCATGAGTAATGGAGCTCTGTTTTGCTGCCTATGTATTCATTAAAAGAATTTTTTAAAAAAGCATTTCTAGTACAATATTTTCAAAACTAGACTAGATGGAAAATACTGAAAGACCATGTTTTAGTTGGTGGTGTTGGTTTGTGTCTGTTTATTTTCCTAAGATCCTTAGCTGACAAAAAACATTTTACATTCTCATAGGTCTGCAGATAAATTTTAAGTAATCCATAGCTGTACACTATATCACACAGGCTGATACAGGTTCTATTGTTCTCTGTTATCCTAGCTTATTAAACTTTTATTGCTTCAAACCCATACAGAAAAATTTTGAAAGCCAGTGAAAAGACACCTTTTAATATTATTGCCTTAGACCTTACTGACCAGAAAGCCTTGCACTATTTAAAGGAGCAAGTGTATTTCTTTTCATTTGATGATTAAATGCTTATCATGATAAATAAAAAGAAAGAAGGAATTTTAATTATGTAAAGCATGAGTAAAAACACAGTATTATCACAGTATTAACATCAACAGAAGAATGTTCAACATCTGTACTTTTCATTTCAATACTGTCACATTTTCATGGTTTGGCAATGACATTTCCCTGTTCAGTGCACCCACTGAGACTCTCCAAAAGCACATTCCTGCCTATTTTTCTTGCTCTCCTGCTTTATCCCCTGCCCCCACACTTCTCCCTGCAACAGGCTGGAGAGGAGAATTGAAGGTTAAAAGGCAAAGATCATGGGTTAAGAGAAGAACAATTTCCTGAAAACAGCAATGAAATAAGGAAACAAACAGTAACAGCAATGATACTAATGGCAGTGGGTATAAGAAAATTCACACAGAAAAAAGCCCCTAAACAACAGTAGACAGTACTGGGCAGCTCCCTTTGCCAAGTTTTGTCAACTGGAAGGAACCCTTTCTTCCTGGAAGAAACCCTTCCCCTGGCCCTGGAAAGACATGAGGTGGTATAAGATGATTTCTTCCTCCTAGCCATGCTGCCCTCTGGCTACTGCAAAAATTTACCCTATCCTGGCCAGAAACAGGACAGACATTAATGAATTTAATGCTACGGCAAGGTAGTTTTAGAGACAATAGATTAAAACCACAATATACTTCAAAGTAAGGGAAAAATCTCTTGTCATTAAAATGGGAAAGAAGAAGATTTGCTTGTTATAACAACCCATGTAAGTAGTGTACTAAATCTATACATTTTTAGAAAAACTATTTCCTTAAACAGAACCTATGTAATTTTTCCAAATAATTGTTCTTATAGCAGTTTAAATATCCTTCTACATAATTTCATAGGAAATAATAAGCATTTTGAACATATGCTTCCAAAGGAAAATACTGTGAATATTTCCTTACTAATCTAGGATTTAAAGCCACAAAGTCAGAGGTAACTTGTTGGCTTAGGCAAACTCCTAGGATAATATACACATATCACCTTAGATTACTGCATGACCTTCTACCTCCTCTGATCCCTTTTATTTTACTACTAAGAGTAAATAATGATTTTGATCAAGAGCATGCACTATCACCCGTGTTTTGCGCAGTGATGAAGTTATAACCTTGGCTCACAATTTTTTAGATGTCACCTTGAGTAGCAAAATAATGATTGACAATAGCTACAGATGCTCCAACTATACAATAGAATGCTGTGCACACTGTGGAAATCAATGCCACCTTGTCTCCCTACAAACCATTGTATACAATTTCCAAATCCAGCGCTTAGGGAAATAGAGCAAAATACAACTTAACGTCAAAGAAAACCAAATCATTTACATACTTTGGAAAAGAAGTGTGATAAGAAGGAAGTCTCCATTGTTCCTCATTTTCTCTTCTTTCTTTCTTCTCCTATTCCCTTTCTGCAGAAGACATGTCACTCAGATGTCAACACCAGAGAGGCCACTGCAACAACAAGATATTGCAAAACTGTAAGGACAGGTCAACAAGTTCTTTGGTGCACAAAAATCTTGAGTTATCACTGATGGAGAGCTCATCAGTGATGATAAATCCATTAAGATAACTAAGTATATGAAGTCAAATCCACAATATCATGATGTTTAGGCTGTTAGGGTGGGGTTTATTTGAAGGAGGGTTTTAAACATTCCCATGTAGAGATGTAGCAGATAAAGTCAAGATGATTAACCTCTTTCAGTTGCAAGTAGAAAAACTACCTAAAGTGGATTCAGAAAGGCTGAATTTTATTCTTTAATATAGGATTGAAAAAGGACATTCTAGCTGAATTGCAAGTATGCAGCAACATATAGAGTAGAATTTATGTATCACGTTGTCTGTAGAACTGTCAGCCTGGAAGAAATTTAAAGAGTAGGTGAAAGTTGTAATGTAGAACCATTTCCACTCCAAAGTATGCAAAGCATACTTTGTCCTTCAGAATACACACTGCAATTCTTTACTGCTGAAGGCTGGGTATGTATCGCACCTCGAAAAAATTTATGAATTCACAATTGAACAGAATTTCCATTTTCTGTAACATTTAACTCTAATGAGAAGTTTAATTTCTCATAATCTCAAAACCAACACTGACGCCTTAAAAATGGTTTACTTTGTCTATCAATAAACTGACTACCACCAGTAACTGCAATCCCACTTGATCCAAGGAAAATGCTTATTAAATAACTATTTTATTCTAGATGCAAAGATTAGAGACTCACAATATACTTTTCTTTGGGCAGATCATAAGCACTTTGATACCATAAGACTTTGATGCATAAACAGCAGTTTCCTAAGAAGTGCAAGATTAGAAACATGAAGTCATTCCATTTTCTGTTTTCAGACTGTATTAATGTGATGGTTTAGCACAGGTAGTTTTTTTGGTTTTTAGTCTTTAGGGAAGTTGTAGCAAATACTGACAGCTTGTCT
>JBBMKD010000102.1:84715737-84756136 GCA_037834095.1 Argya squamiceps
ACCCCAAACATGTGGAGGCCCATAAGCAGCATGGGAAATGGTTATATGGGTGAGAGCCACCAGGCCTTTTCGTGTGGTGTGTGTGTCCATAAGGCTCTAGAGAGACTTCTCTCCCAGTGATGCAGGATTGTGTTTAAATGGTTGCAACTGACTGAAAATCATCCTTTTCTCTCTGTGTTGAGTGGGAAAGTGAACAGTTTGTGGTATGAGAAGGGGTTGGTTCTCATTTTTTTTTCATTTGTTTTTTTTCCTTAGTGTGTGTCAATAAACCTATTTGTTTACTTTAAGTTGGGCCTGTTTGTGCCTTTTTTTCTCCCAAAAATCCTATCTCCCAGAGGGAAAAAATAGAGTAAACCACTACACTTGATTCGACGAACGTGAAACCACGACAGGTACCCTAATAAAGGGTGGGGGGAGGTGGAGGAAAGTAATAGAAGAAATAGCAATGTTTTGTCATAATTCAGTAAATTCACAGTGGAAACTCTACAAATTCAAAATAATACATAAAAGAAAATATTGAAAAATATCTACATGGACATTTAGAAAGTTATAAATAACATTCCAATATTATCTAAATTAATATTTAATTGCTCTTTGTGCATATTTTCCTAGAAACAATATTAAAAAACATCTTAATATTTTTTCTATTAAAACTAATAAGATCAAGCAGAAAAAAAGAAAACTAGTTCTCTAGTTTCTAAGTAATTCTTAACACACAGTTGTTCAAAAGGTGCCCTTTCCATACACACACATATGGGGGTTTATATTCAGTCACCACAGTCACATTGATGCAATCCTTTTTCTGTCTTCAAATACTGTAGCAGTAAGCAGCTGCAAAAACTAGCCACTTCTATACATGTATTATACAATATTTATCTATTTCTTCTATATCGTGACTCATTGCTTAAACATACTGATTTTCATACATTATTTTATGTTTTTGTTAGCCCTGTAGCCAAATAAGATAACAAGTCTTATGACTATGGAGGAAAGTGAAACCAGCAAACTCTTTTTGGAAAAGTGTCACATTTTGGGAATTATAGTCTTCAATTTAGTAGTTCTGCTAGTAAAATACCCCACACTGCTATTCTCTTCCCCTCTCCCTCCAGATGGAAGAAAAAAGGCAAAGATCACAGGTTGAGATAAGAATAATTTACTGGAAACAACAATGAGATAAGAAAATGAACAGCAACAATACTAATAATGGAAGGTGTAAAACAAAGAAATCATTTACACTGAGAGCCCACAATAAAATATTGACCAGCTCTTCCCCACCACACCAACCTTTTTCCCAAGTGGAAAGGAATGCTCTCCTTGCAAGCAAAAGAGAGAGCCCCTTTCCCCCAGCCCTGGCAATGACATAAGATGGTGTTGAACAATGTAATATCTTCGCCATGCCTTCCCCCACTGATCTGGGATGGAACCAGGACAAAAAGTCTTCTAAGTAGAATCAAGACTACAGTGGAAAGAACTGATGAGCTGATCAGAAACAACAATTACTGTGGAAGACATTTGAGACTATCAGAATACAGCACAAGTTTGTTGTACTGCCTGTTCCATTCATCAAAGCAGTAGAAAGTAACAAACCTGATTAGAATGAAAAAGGTGCATATTTAGCGTCAATGACAGAAATATAAGAAAAAAAGGCTCCAAAACAAAGCCAGAAGATAAATTCTGGCTTTCATATTTTATCACAAGCATGTGAGGATTTGCTGCAAGTAACTTGCCTGATAAAGGTTAATTACCTGTCTGTAAATGTGTTTCTGAGGAGACTTAGTAGTGCTTACACGGCACCACCAGCTGAATCTGCTTGCTCAGAGACATGAAGAAATCGTGACTAACCAAACCCATGATGGGCATGAGGCTTTCTTGCACCTCTTGTTTTTTTCCTGGGCTGATTTCCAATGAAATCTTATGAACTGATGCAGAAAAAAGCTACACTCATCTTTACAGCCAACTATCACCTGTTTAAGTGTGTACCAATATTCTCCCTAAACTGTCTTACTTTATGCAGGTCACAGTTTCAGAATGCTGTTTTCTTTGTAGGGGGTAACACACAGCACCACTCCATTATCAACATGTGGGCTGCAGGTTAGATGGCTGGGTAGTGTAGCACACACTAAATGATGTTCAAGCTCACAGTGTGAGATTTTTTCATGTTTCGTATTTACTCAATTATCTGAAAAAGTTGTACAGGATACTGCTGCAAAAAAATGGTATCAGAACATTTTGGACCCTTTTACATGATGCATGAAAAGGAAAATGTTATGATACAGAAACAATTTATCAAAATTAAATACTTGAACAGAAATATATTAGCAATAATGCAAACTGTAGAATTGAGAATTAAAAAGAGTTTCACCTGTAAAACACCTGGTGATAATTCATTTTAAAAAATAATCTCTAAAAGTTTCTAATAAAGCTGAATGTATCACCAAGGAGAACTAAGTGGATAACCACAGTGGCTTTATGACAACTGTACCAATGAACCCAAAACGCAAGTGGAAGATGGTTTCCTTAGACACACCTTGAAAGGTAACAGGGTGCCCTCTGGAATCCTCTTTGCTTAGCCTTAACAAATCTACTCCAAAGAAACATTTGGAACAATAATCTCTTCACAAGAGATTTTCTTTTCATTTTTTTCCTAGTATTTCTCATTCTGCTATAGAAGTTATCCATCTGACATGTCCACTTCCCAAACATGGCATAAGTTCTACAGAAACCAGAAAAAAAGAAACTGTGAAGAAAGACTCCCTGTGGAGGAGTCCTCCCTGAGAAGGTTCAGGGTGTTGTCAAAACACATACTAGTTGACTCTTTTCAGTTTTTAAAAAAGTATCTCAAGATAAGAAAAGAGAGAAGAGAGAAATATTATTCTCCAAGGGAAAAAAACAGGAGTAGGAAGTGCAGAGTTAAGTATAAGCCACAATCTAAGAGAACTGGGACAATCCAACAGAGGCAAATGGGAGGCTTGGACATAATCATAGAGAGCAGGGACAAGTCAAATATATTTGAGCAGGCTGAACAGAGACAGGAGCATCAACATATGGCCTAGTTTAACATTAACTGGGGCTAAGAGAATAAGACACAGACTTTCAAGTCCTGTGTCAAAGCTCACAATTTTTGAAAGGAAACAGCTCCTTAAACTTTTCTTTGGCAAGTGAACAGAGAAGCAAGAATGGGAGGGACACCAAAATACTGGTTAATTAAATAATTATGGGAAATGTACAAGTCTGGGACAGGTGACAGAGGAGTTTTTAAACTCTCATATTCTTTAAGTCTTCCTTGGTTATTTATTTTCCATACTTCTCCAATTAAACAAAATAAACATTCATTTCTGAAGACTGATCAGTACATACCAAAACATTAATGTGATCTCAAACTTGTTATATTTTCAATGTTTGAATGAATACCACATTAAAACATCTTTATCTTAATCATATTTGCAGCTGTTTAAAAAAGTATGTGAAATGTAATCTGGGTGTCTGGATTCTAAATACATGCCCAGATATAATTATGATTGTATCTACGCCCTCTCACAAATAGCACGTAAAACTGTATTTCAAATTATTAATCTCTTCTGAAAAGGCATTTTGAGAGACAGTTTATTATTAAGATGTGGTTTAAATTTTACAATCTAAAATGTAATATTCAATGGAATTATCTGAGAATTAAACTACAATAACAAGTAATTTAAATTCCAGACATCCATTTATTACATATTTCTTTTATTCAAGGATTAAACAATTTCACTACAGAGGGTCCTCTTACCTTCAGGATCCCTACTGATATGCTATGAGCTCCTGATGTGCTATTAGTGTTCTTCAACTGCATATTTATGTAATATCATAATTTGTTTCATCCGAGTATTATAATAAAATTTGATTACAACATCAGCTATGGAATTCAGACAACCATCTGCAGTTACACCAGGAAACCACTTCTGAAAAATCTCAAATTCATCTTTTCCATCTTTCTCCATTCTTCATTTTTGCCTTCAACCAAGCTAGAATTGCCTTTAGAATTTCTAGTCATCTGGCACACTTTTATATATTTTCTGATACAGATTTTCCAGCTTCTTCCTTTCTTGTTTAAGCTTTTTATTCATCCAGGTTTTTTGGGTTTTGTTTCTTTATAGTGTCATTTCACTCAATCTTCAAAAATTTCATCACCTTTTCCTAATATAAATGGCTTAATATTTCTTTTTTTTAATATTTATTTTGACACGGTATTTTACTTTCTTTTTTTTTCCCTAGAAATACATGGTTATTTCCTCAAACTACTCTGGCCATACAATGTTCCAATTTGCAAGCAAATAAAGTTGAGAATTCTTGTTTCTTCCAAATTGTTCTCTGGCAAAAAGAAACAATTTGTCCTTCTTTCCTGTGACTTGATGTGAAATCTTACCTAAATGGTTGAGCATAATTCCAAATTTGTAGCAGAATAAAACCAAGTATCTACAACTATCAGTGATTAAAGAGAAAAAGAAAACAAATGTGATTTAAAATAACCCCAGTACTCATCTCTGCATGCAGGGATCATTTAACCACCATTCACATCCCATTCAACATTTTTAATTTTGTGGCAGGCTGTGCCGAAAAGACACTCTGGCCAGCTTATTAATATTTCACATAGTTTGCAGGTAGACTGCTTCTGATCACAAGTAAAACCAGGCTACTACACCGTGCAATCAAATCTGTTGGGTATAAATTGAACTTTTTCCCATTCTCTTCAGTGATTCTCCTACCTACAGGATAAGAAAGATAATGTTTTATCTCTAGTATTTCTCTTCTAACTCCTTTACAACTTGTGCCACTGGACAAAAATGCTGAACCTTCTCAATTTATTACACTTTAATTTTGAGGTCTTAGTGGATTTTTATAGATCTATTTGAAATATATAGAATAGAATGGAATAGAATAGAATGGAATAGAATAGAATGGAATAGAATAGAATGGAATAGAAGAGAATATATATTAAAACAGTATATTATAATATTATTGTATTGTAATATTTCAATGTTAATATAATTGTAATATTGTGATATATTATAATATATACTACAATACTATAATATTAAAATATACAATATATTACAATATATATCTAATGTCTGTTATACAGAGATACTGTGCTCACATATATGTAATTCCATACCTAGTAATTTTCTCTTTCACCATGAAACTCAGGAAAATAAAAAAACTTTTACATTCTTTATTGTCCTTTTCCACTTTCACCTTGCTATCACCATTCTTACCAAACACTAGAATGTCTTTACATTGTGGATATTTCCACGATCTTTTGACTTTATTGCAAGTTACTACTACTTTCTCCTTTGCTTCAAAAACTGGACTAGAACTTCTGCCATATAGCCATGGTAATTGGAAGAAATTTAAGACCTTTGACAAATCAAGAAAATCCTTCATTGGGTCAGGAATAAAAATATGAAGAATAAGAGTGAACACAAGCCTCCTCTATTTCTCAGAGATTATTTGCTTTCCTCCCTATACAAGTTCTCTAGCAAGATCAGTTCCTAACTCTTGGAAAATTTCTTTAATTTTTTCTTTTTTAACTTAATATATATTTGTACTGCTCTAAATTGTTCTGATCTTTGGGAAATTCCTTAGATCCAAGTGAATCCAAATTTTTTTTCTCCCACAACATGCCCAAGACATCTTTAAAGCTGACAAAACATGTCCTTTTAAAAATATTTATCAAAACATGATGTAAAATCTCAGTTTATAATTTTCCATTTCCAGATACTTACAATATTGGAAACACATAACAGGAAACAAGGAATGAAAAGTCCCAAGGATTTTTTTTTCTTTACAAAGTGCTGCAGAAACATTTTCCATTCTTTCTACTAAAATAGGTTTCCTAACATGTACGCACAGATTACAGCAATTTTCCTTTCAATTTTTGTTAATCAACGTGGGAAAAATGTGAGTGATGCAGTTTCAATCCTTTGCTGTGCATTTCTTCCCTTCTTTTTATTATTCCAACTGTGTCACTCATCAAATAAATTAATCTAGTTTTTCATCTGTCTATCCATCTACCTATCCATCCACCTGCCCTTGACTTAGAGTGATGTGATTTTGCCACTAAGCAGTACAATTAAGTGTAAAAGTTATTGATGTACTACACATTACAACAAGCTATTTGTCTTTACTACTAACAGAAAAATATATTACCTCCAGTAACTGTTCACTTTTCTATTAAGTCTAACGACTGTGAATACATGTCCTAAAGTCATAATATGAATAATACATCTTGTATACTTACTGCTTATGGAAAACATTACATTTAAAAATTACTTACACTGACACAACTTTTAGGATTTAGAAAATACAGGCTAGGCAACTGGAAGTGCCTTAAATGACATCCAATTCTACATTCAAAGAAACATTGTAGTATTGAGTTTAGATGTACTTGTTCCAGGAAAAGAAAATAAAAAAATAAATAATGCAACATGTTTACTGACTGAAATAGAAAAAAAAATCTGGCCTAAGTAGGAATTCATACTTGTAAATTAAGAAAAAAACCTGTTTTAAAACTCTCTTTAGGACTAGTAGTCTGCTTAACTCTAGATCTAGATTAAAAATACATTAAAGTATGGCTAATTTCCACTGCCTAGGCAGTACAAAAAGTGTCAAGAATGTCCCTGCATTTTCATTCAGCTCTTCAGCCCTAAGAATCTCAATTCCAACTATTCAAGGGAGTGTGGGAGTAAAAGGGACATCTCCAAGACAGAGGGTGAGACTCAAAAATAGCTAGTCAGGACAGCAATCACTGTACTTCCTCCAGGACATGAAGAGGTGATGATCTCCCTCTCCTAAACTAGTATTTCTTAAAAATGTAATATGATCATGGCAAGCACAAACTTGTTCTAAATTTTAATATTCATGATATATATGTTATAGCACCAAAGTAGTTCTTTATCTTTGCAATTGCTTATGCTGTTGCTCAACGTCATCCAAAATTAAGTTTCATGTTTTTATGCAAAACCATGGTTAAAAAAAAACATAGATAACCAACAAAGGATTTTAACTGTTCGGCTCCTATCTAAGTTTTGAATTTCTAGTGACTTCATTGGTATGAGGGTTTAAATACATTAAATACATTTAGAGCTCTGGATCTTAGACTCTCAGTGCTCCCCTTATTTTCCAATTACACAATAAGAATGCAGCCAAAATCAACAAAAGAGACACAAAAACTATTAGGCATATACATTACACTTTCTTTTATAAAAGCCTTTTTTACCCCAGATTTTCAAAACAAATTCACAGGAAGTTCCCCCTGAATACAACGAAAATCTTTGTTGCTGTGCAGGTGAGCATGCACTGGAACAGTGCCCAGAGAGGTGGTGCAGTCTTCCTCACTGGAAGTACTTGAGGACCAACTGGATGCAATTCTGTGCTGTGTGCTCTAGGATGACCCTGCCTGAGCAAGGAAATTGGATCAGATGGACTGCTATGGTCCCTTCCAACCTGACCCCTTCTGTAGTTCTGTGAAGCCTGTCCCTTCCCAACACTGAGAAAAATGTCATCTCTGTCGAGAGATAACATTTGTACTTTTCCCAGGAAATACACTTAGGCATGAATCCAAGTACATATTTGTTAGTAAACTTGCAGCTGTTGAATGACTGTGGCTCTCTGTCTCTGCAAACACACTGGAAACTGAGCCAACCATTCCTAAACTAAAAAATATCTGACAAAGGTGGCGTGAGTTCTCAAGTCCATTAGCAATCCATGTGCACTACAAAATGGTGTGGATGAAAGGGTACTTTCTGTGTGCCCACTCCCAGCAAATACTTCATACAAAAGAAAATTTTTGAAATACAGAATGCCCTGTTTTCTGTCTTCAAGAAACAAAAGGGAAGCACCAATATGTAAGAGTGATGACAGGAGTTTCACAGCCCTGCAGGACCCAAGTTCTGTGGCAACCCAAGATCCATTATAACATGAAATTCACCACTGTTTCCTTAGAGAAGGGAAATTATCGACTACAGCCTGTAATTTTCACATACCTGAAGATTTCAATTTTATCCCTTAAAAAGAAACAAGGTAAAAATAGGGCATGTGCTAAGGACACCTTTGCTTAAAAGCTTTATTCTGTTTACTATGGAAGATTTTGCAAGAGGTGAGGATATTTACTCTCAGCATTTCTACTCAGTCTTATCCTTAACTCATATTGTTTTTCCTTTACTTATTTCTTCTATTCAAAATAAGTCAAGTTTTGCATCCACCTTCCTGCTATGTTCCTGGACAGTTACTTTGCAGCTCAGACAACTTTAAACCTTGACTGATTGCATAATCTTAGATAGGCTCTTAGTCCATATTTGCACTTGTAAGCCCTTTGAGATCATTAAAACTCAATTAATTCAATTTACAACTGAATCTGGACAGGTCTCTTGGAGCAGATGACCAACATTCCATACTGCTTGCAGCCATGTAGTGAAAAGCACATTGCCTTTACATTTCCCTGTTCTGTCTAGAACAGTGAATATCTCGCACAGAGAGTTAGAGTATGTCAAAGCAATACGCCAGATATTCTGACCTTTTGGGACCATAAGTCACTGTGGGAAGAGGTGAGACTCAAAGCAACAGGAAAGAGTCCAGACAGAGTGTCCTTATAAACTAAAAACAAGGAAAAGATACCAGATAAATTCATTTTCCACTGAAGCCAGGAGCGAGATTCTGATCCTGGTGAGACAGCACTTCAACAAACTGATTCAGGGCATAGTTTTGGGTGGTTTTTTTTTCATATACATACATTACAAGATATTTTATTGTTAATATTTAATTTCAATTTATTCCAATGTAAAATTACATTTCTCATTTCTCTACATGATTGTCTGAATAAAAATGGAAGAATATTTAATTTTAGTTTTTTCTATGTTAGCGCTTTGTGTTAGCAAAACCATTAAGCAAGAAACTTGGATGTTTCTTGACTTGGGACCATCTTTACTGTGAGCTGATTAACTGGAAGACAAGTCTATTTGGAAAGTCTGCAAACCGATCAAGAATTGAAGATAAAATTGTTAAAGACCTATTCTTATAGGACCAAAGATGTGTAATCATTGGTTGAATCCTAGCTCTGTGTCTGGAACAATCCTTCAGAATCCTTAAAAAAAACCATCCAATACTTTAAGCAAAGCTAGGTACAGGTTGATGCAATAGAGAAAGAACTTTCATCTTTGCAATATATTCACAGTATAAGATCTAAAGGCAAAAAGTTCTAGAAGAACTTTTGACATTTGAAAGTTTATATACAATAGCCAAAATATCATATCCTGTCACATCAGAAATGGATACTTTGACACGTAACAATGACAAAGCCAGCTAAGGCCACTTTCTTTTCAGGATTCGAGTTAGACCAACAGGATTTCATCAGTGTTTTTGGTATATATGACACCAAGAGGCTTAACTCCTCATGATAGATGACCACTTTTGAAAAGTTTTAAAACAACTAAAGTACCTCTAAACCTCATGTATATAGAAAAAAATTAATTGGTAAATACAAATTTACAATTAAAAATGTATAGAACACATGATTGAAATAAGGACATTTTAACCACATGATAAAATTTGCTGAAATGCAAATACTACTATGATAATATACTTTATGGTTTTATATTGTATGTCATTCTATGTGGGTTTTGCAGTTCAGAGTCTTAAAAATATTTTTCATTGTCTAATGAGATTCATCAATAATTTAATTAAAATCGAGTTTCTCTCACAATGCCAAATGTGTAGATTAACATGTTGGCAAAGTGGAGGTCTGAAAAAGCAACATATGTCAAGACAAAAAAAATTAAGAAAGACAAGATTAGTTTCAAAAACCCCTAAAACTTAAATTCAGCCAGCCTTACTTTAGAAGGATACAAAAAGACTCATTAACTTTGCTCATTTATATATTATCTCTTTACAAAAAACTAATTAACTTAAACATGTCAAATGTCCTCAAAACTCTATGATGCATCTTTCCTTCCCTCAGACTTTTTGATGGATCCTCAGGAATCATTCATTTACTTATAATGCTTCACACATGGAACAAAAAGACTTTTCAAAGTTCAATGCTAGGACTGGAATATTGCTGCACGGGATGTTTGTTGTTGTTGTGGTTGTTTGGATAGGGTTTTTTTCATTTGTTTGTGGGAAAGGAAGAAGTAAAAAGCTTTTTTTTCTTTTCTATGTCCATTCCTCTAAAACTATATTTGACAGATTGCTGTATTCTATTCACAAAACATATAGCAAAAGAAATAATAAAAAAATTAAAATAACTTTAAAAATTAAAAAAAATGTGGGTATCTAAGAGCAAAAGGGCACAGACATTACTAGGAAGTGGGAGAGGCAAACCCTGATTCCTTCACTATGTTCTAGTCACCTAAAGAGTATTAAGAAAATGGAAGGCTTTGTGTAGTTGACCTTTATCCTAACCATTAGATATTCACAAATATGCCCCATATCAGTCGGTCTCCCAGGGGTTCTGTTAAAGGTCATCAGCAAAAGTCCCAAAATTGTTGCATTTCACACTGGTTATTTACAATCATATCAGATCTGAAGCAAAAAAACCTCATTGATTAAGGTCATGAAATTTATGTGATTTCATAAAATATTTCACTCTACACAGGTCAATATGAAACACCAGCTCCAGCAGATTAAGACACTAAATAAATATGCTGAACAAATCCACATTGTTTTGCTATAAAGAAAGTTCAACTTTGCCTCAAGGAAAAGCACCAGTCAGCCAGTCTTCAACCAGGGATTACAACAGATCTGTTCAAGCAGCATTGGTATCTCTAAAAAGTAAGGTCAGAATCAGCAAGATTACCTCCTGTGAAGTTCTAAAGAAAAAGAGCTCTACTGAAGACAAAACAGATGTAAACAGAACTCCTGGAAACTCCAAGGAAGTGTAGCCACAAAAACTACACTCTTCACCAGGTAGTTGTTCTGTGTTACATAGTTTGTGATTTAAGGAAAGAGTGCTGAGATGTCCTGATTCCCTGATACCTGCAGCAACACAACTGAACACAGGGTGAAGAGAGGACCACATTTAAGTTTGACCCCAATAAAACAGATTGACATTCTCTCCTTTCCTCTTTATATTTCATAGCAAATGTGACATGGTGTATCAAGTGTCGTAAACAACTATTTTAAACTGGTATTTTATCTTAAATTGCCTCACCTTACAAATAGTCTGCTCCTAACAGTTCAGCATTATTATATTTGTGACCTTCATACATCGTGATTCCTAATACCTCCTACATGCCCCGCAGCTAATTGATGTAGAGAATGCAGAAGGCAGCCAAACAGGTCTTGGGTCAAAACTACACCGATCTGAGAGGTTCGGTAATAGGGGTCATAAGAAAAGCATACTGTTTCCAGAAATAACTGCAGAAGTACTTGTAATGTCTGAAATGTGGCAAATACATTAATAGGCATGGAACCATATCTTTCAGAAAACACTGTTGGAGAGATCCAGGGCCAAGGGTACATTATTCAATTAGAGCTTTGTATTAGACTGGGAAGAGCAGGAAGAAGGAGGGAACATCAACAGTTCCTAGGTTATGGTTTTCAATGTGATACTACCAGACTTGAAAAGCATTGGAATAATATATTCCAGTCTTCTCCATATTCCTAGAACTCAAAGAAATCACTTCCCTTGTTTTTAAGCTTCCTTATTATGACTTTGAATTTAAACTGTGTTTTACAAACTTAATTTGAATGAAATCAACAGAAAATCTGATTCAGACTCAGAACTCTAACACAGCAGCATCACAGTAGAACTCTTTCAGATTTTAGTTCAGACTAGTTCAGCATGCATGTATATAATTTTAGATGATCAACATATTAGAGTTGATTTTATTCTATTACCTTACAAGTGTAAGATGAATTGAGAAAAAAAATAATATGGTTTCACATTCAAAGTTCATGACAGACTAACTTGCCAAGTGTCATCGCCACTGACTTTATTTTCCCTCAAGCCTCATTCATACCAACTTCTTGGATTTTATTCAGGTATAAAATTTGCATTTAGATTGCTCTCCTAGAGGTAAAAAACCCCAAATAAACACACTCTGAAATCCTGTGACTTCTTTTAAACTCATTGTAGCAACAATCATAGTGAAGGCATGTGGTTGGAAACAATTTAGTTTATCAATCTTCATTTCAGCATTGCCCCTCTAACCAATCCAGAACTGTTACTATCAAGTATTATTTTATCCCTTCCTTACCCAAATTGCAAACAAGACAACAATGGTCAAGAACACAGTTCATGTTAGGAAAGGTTAGATAAAATTTCCTTATTTGCTAAATATGTAGTAAAGTAAAATAAATTTACAAAGATTAAAATAAATGTGTGACATATAACAAGGGAATAATCATAAAACTACTGCTATTAATATAGTTTCAGGAGGAAGAAGACAAATTTATATTGGAAATAAAGAACAGATTTACCATGTTTTAATTTTTCAAATGTAGACATTTTATAAAAAAGGATAATAATGTGACCATATAACATTACAAATGCAGTACATAATTTTTTGTAGTCCCTGTAAATTCCATCCTACAAATCTTTACCCCACTTTTATCAGTGGAGGAAATCTGACAATTGAATGGTTTTTGAGTCATTAACTCAACATGAAATTTTTATTAGTTAGTTCTTCTCAATACTTTTTAAAAACACAAATAAACCTCCTCTTGGAGTGTACTTCAGACACCATAAAAATAGGCAGCAGACTGTAATATCCTTTTTTAGTATTTTTAAAATTTCAGAGGCTATGAATCAGCTATATATGAGAAAACACAAAACACTGGAAAAAGCCCCCAGAACTTCAGCACTTAATTACTTTGGCAGATTGAATTTCTAGTATTGCAAGCAATCATTTGGAGGAGACTGCCTCCTTTTAAAAGAGATAATGAAGTAATAATCTGTTAGCAGTCTGATCTAGGACTACATACAAATGTAAATAAACACAAATAAAATTCTATTAAGCAATGAAATGAACTGAAATTACAAGCTAAATGTAAAAATTGGTGACACACACATCTGTTTGCAGAAAGGGAGAAATGAGACCTCCCTTTCCTACAGAAATGCTGGTCATTGGAACTAACAAAGAGTAGTGAGAGAGATCACGCATTCTTTAAAAAGAGGGCTAAGTGAACAAGCACAGCCACCTGTAACTGCCTTAAAGCCAGGCTCAAAATCTGCTAAAGTCCACAGAAAACCTTAGCCCTGAATTCTGTGTTATCTAGATTAACTCCAAAGGCTCCACCGCATTGTTGAGACCTGGATATGCCACCAGCCTCCAGTTGCCCTGTCTAGGCTGTAGCCCTCCTTCTCTGCAACCATGTCCTCCTGAACATGGAAGAACATAGTTTTCCTTCCAAAAACACCCCCAAGAGCAAGAAAAATCACTGTTGAAAAATTACTGTGGTTTTGGTAGACTTTGGATGGTTACAGGCTGGCCAGGACAGCTAGGGCCTGCTGGGGAGCCCAGGGGCCTGATGGTTGTAACCTACCTACAATGAAAACAACATGACTTTGAATTATCCCCTTGGTGTATACACCTCTCTTTTATGCCCAGTGATTTAAGACAGTGCCCTGAAACAACAATTATAGTAGTAATTTACCATTTCTTAATCTTATCTAGGGTGAGCTCATTAACCAAATTCATATTCTGAACACATCAACAGAAAACATTTTTTTTAATATTACAAGTTGTAGACCAAAAGGCCAACAATAAGCAAAAAGGTACCAGTTAATCCTTGACTTCCGCTTAATACCATAACACTTGTTCAAGGCTGTTCACTGTTCATTACTGATTGTTCTCTGCCATCAGCACATGGTGGTTGTGCTGGTTTTGGCTGGGGTAGAGCCAATTTTCTTCACAGCGGCGAATAGGGGCCGTGGTTTGGGCTTGTGCTGGAAACAGTGTTAATAACACAGGGATGTGTTTATTATTGCTGAGCAGTACTTACACTTGCAAAAGCCAAGGCCTTTTGTGCTTCTCGCCTCACCCTACCCCACCAGAACCTGGGGGTGGGCCAAGGCCTTTTGTGCTTCTCGCCTCACCCTACCCCACCAGAACCTGGGGGTGGACAGGGAGGTGGGAGGGGAAACAGCTGTGGCAGCTGACCTCAGCTGATTCAAGGGACATTCCCCAGCATTGGGCATCATGCTCAGCATATAAAGCTTGGGGGAGAAGGAGGAAGGGGGAGACGTTTAGAGGGATGGTGTTGTCTTCCCAAGCCACTGTTACATGTGAAGGAGCCTTGGGAAGCAATTAATTAATTCCTTGTTTTGTTTTGCTTGCATGCACAGCTTTTCCTCCCCCTATAAAACTGTCTTTATCCCAACTCATGAGTTTTCTCTCTTTTACTCTTCTGATTCTCTCACCCTCCCCCATTCTCTCCTCATAGGTGTGCAGAGAGAGCAAATGTCCTAGTGGGGCATTGCTGCTGTCTGGGGTTAAAGCACAACACTTGGACAAGCCATTATTACATGCTGGACACTGTAGTGGTGTGGTTTTGGTTTTATACACACAGTTTTCTGTGTGTATTTATTCCTTGTTTTATACTGTTTTTTATAAGTTGTAATGGTTTGGTCCATGTACCCCATGTTTAACCCTTCATGGTTTCCCCCGAGTTATAGTTATATGTCAATCATCAGTTAAGGAACCCCTGAGTCCTGTCAGTCACTTCGGAGCCTCTCCCTGTGTCTAGAAAATTCCAGGGAGGGCATCGAGTGATTGACCAGGATCCAAGGAGTCCCCTCCCTTGGATTATTGATTGTCATTTACGTATAGAGTCACCCCCTCCATACCCCTGATCGGTTCCCCACTGTATGCTTCCCCCCTTTTCCACCCCCATACTTAAGGTGTTACACAAGGAATATCTGTGCTCTCATGGGCAGAGTTTCTGGTGGACACATGGTCCCATGTGGGCCTCAGTAAACTCCAGCAGAAGTTCCCCATAAGAGTCCTTCCTTTATTCCTCACCATTGCTCATGCTGTCGTTGAGGCAAGGACCCTCAGGATCAGGGAAGTATCTCAGGATACCAAACTTCACTGCAGCCAGTGTCAGGGCTGGCCAGGCAACACTGGACACGGGTCCTGAGACACACCAGACTACTGCAGGACACCAAAAGGAAAAGGAAAGTACTGTTGAACCTAATCAGCCCATTCTCTCTATATATAATTACCAGAAGTATCGAATAACAGTTATATTTAACGCAGACTAAATCTGATGGTAAGTAAAAAATCTGTTCAGAGTGGGATAAAACTGCTTTGAACATGTGCCACATGTTGTTTTTGGCACAGAAGCATCCACGATGCAGCACACTAAAAGTACTTTTCACTCTCTCAAGAGGAAAGCATTTATCAGAAGTAGCAGTCACAAACTCTGAAAGTTGTGAGGTTGTCAAGAAAATGCTAATTTAATCAGGTGCAGATTTCCATATGGTAGAAATTCACCATGATCTCAGTTCAAATGCTTCAACAGTATTCAGAACTAGATGTAAAATTGTGCTGTAAATGAGGTGACACTTTGCCACAGGTTCATCTTTCAAATAATGCAACACTTTATTTGTACAGTAATTAAAAAAAAGGAAAAAAGAAGCAGAAAACAAATGGAACCATGGATATCAATATAGTGCTTATGACAGCTGATGGGGGACAATGACAAGGCTGCCCAATATTCTGAAATCTGATCTAGGCAACAAAATGTGTGTCTGCATACACAAATACGTATACTCATGCAATATTCATATCCAGTATGCACACAATTCATAAGTCTTACATTGATCTATTTTATTCTTCATTACTCGCCTCTTAATTTTCTACTACTGCTTCATTTCAGATTACTAAACATGCAGAAAGTGCTCATGTACTGCAGCAAAAACCTGCAATCCATCACCTGAAGTTTCTTTTTATGAATTTCTATCTCCTATTCATTCCATCCCTTAATCAAATCTGCAAGTGCCACCTCCAATTTCTGATTAAATATTCCAATTACACAAACTTTTAAAAGTGCCCCAAAGAGCAAGTAATTCTTCCAGCTGCTCTTTTATTACTTCTTGTTGCTTGAGTCCTGCTCTGAGCTATTAATGAAATAGTTCATCATTTAATTAACTGGACTGATTGACTGAAAATTTTCTTGGCTAATAAGGAGAATGTTCTAGGTGAACTGACACAAAATCTCTTTCAAGTAGTTCAGCCATTTCCTATGACCACAGATACTAATACATTCTGTCTCAGTACAGAAGGTAAACATGCCAACGTGAATACTACAGAGGGTGAGCTATTCCTATCTGTAAAACCAAAAAAATCTAAACAATTTGCACTCCAGAATTCTATGCAGGAAATTTTTAGATAACACAGTTCTTGTAATTCACCTGGCTGAACGAGAGGAATGGGATAATCTTTCTACAGTGTTTTCAAAAATGGCATTTTAAAAATACATAATGCAATTGGCATTGTGTTTGCCTTCTTTTTATTTTTTATTTGGTCATCCAAATACATGTCAAATGAGGCAGAAAGCTGTGCTTAAAGACTTAAGCTTACGTACAAGTTCAGAAAAGCACACAAGACTTAAGGCCTAAGAGGAAACCTCCAAATTAAATGCTTGAAGTTCACCATTTTCTTAACACAATGACCAAAACAAGATCTATAGATAATATAAAAAATCAGGAAAAAAGTAAAACTGGTTAATATAGAAAGCCTAAGTCCACATACTCAGATAAATAATTAAAGGAAAAGGGAAGATCTATGGAGCCTCAGGGCTTTATGCCAAAAAAAATTTAGTTTCTAATTCATCTGACGTGAAATATACCCAAATTTGCCTAAACCAAAACCTTTTGTATTTATTGTTTAATAAAGTGATGTTCTGAACAATTATTTCCTTCAGAGTTTGAGTCTGGCTTTCTTCTTCCTCATGTTGTGAAGAAAATATTTTATTTTCAACAGAACTTTGATAAAAGAATACAGAGGGATTGATTTTAATCATGTTATTTTATTTTTTTTTTATGTCTAAATAATCAACAGTCTTGGAATTCAGCATCCTTCAAAGAATAAATTCCTAACATATCATGTAGGTTAATACTAAAAGCAGATATGATATAAACATGAAATAGTATTTATCTTGAAAAATAAAAGGATGAACATATGCATAATAGTTCACTGCAAAAATTTCATTAAAAGAACATCAACTTGCATTTGAATTGGAAACAGCTTTAAACTAATCTTTTAGAAAAATTTTGTAAAACCTGCTACGTCTCAGTGTGGAATCTTCTAAATCTTGTAAATGAATGTGTTTCTTTAAAAAATTTTTTTTATATTTATTAGATAGTACAATTCTGAATATCCAGAATACATTGTTTTTACATTCTTATATTTTCTGTTTTACATTAAAGGACAAATATTTTAATTGGCTGTGAGTTATCACTTTGTATAAAATACTGTTATTCTGTCAGAGTATAGCATGTGAACATGCAGACAAGCTGTTAATGTAAAACCAGAAAAAAATTTCCAAGTATGTTTATGAATGTTTGGTTTTGATTTCTAGTCCTTATTCCCAAATACAAAATTACCTAGCCTTTAGCGTCTGCAAGGGCACGTGGAGGAGAATTCCTATTGACTTCAACTAGACTTCATTAAATCGTCATTTACTTACTTATGAGATAATACTTGTGTGTAGAAGTCGCTCATTGGATAAAAGTTTCCAATAATATAGATGGTAATGGACTTAAGGGGAAATTCCTAGAGGATCAGAACTCTGGAGGTCAGAACTGCTATCCAGAACACATAATTTTTGAAATTTCATGTTTATGTAGGGAAATATAGGATCATCGAGGGAAAACAGTAGTAGACCTGTGATGGGATGGGAACAAATTAAAAGGGAAAGGACTGAAACAGCCCCTTCCAAGAAAAGGAAAAGCTCAAGAGTAAGAACATCATTTTTTTAATGCAATATGTTTCAGCTAACCCAGATGAAAACTGAAAATGCAGGTTTCTTCAAGCCACATTCCTTACCCCAATTTTTTTGAATGTCCAGAAAATGCTCAGAAAAAACATATCAATTCTTGTCTCTGCACATAAAGCCAGTTGGATTCTAAAGAAGGGCTACAGAGGATTTTTTCTCACAGAATATAAGAAAAAAACGTACCTTCTTCCAACCCTCAGACTTTTCAAGAAATTTCTCAGTGTATATTATCATTAATTCAGCCACACACATTGAATACAAATTTGCTGCAGAGTAGTCTAATCCTCTGTCACTTAGCGTGATAGTGACAAAAAATCTCTAAAATTATGAAATAAAAGTTGCCATTTGAGGAGGGGGGGTGGAGGGAAAGATATGATAAATGCAATGTTTTACACTTCAAAACAGAAAACCCTAGAGATTTTAAATGATCCAGGGAATATAATCCTCCCAAAAAGACATTTTAAATAGAAGTAGAGAAAATGCAATATGTGGGAAACTTAATTAAATATAGAGTACATGTCTCCAAGTTTTAGATAAAGTTCCACGTTCATTTTTCATAGAGATTAGACCATTGAATTGCGTGAAATCTCTGTGGATTACTTAAGACTTCTATGGCTTCTAGTGATTTGCTTTGAAAGAGAACCTTAGAGTCAGGCAATATGCAACTATTCAATAAATACTGCTTATTTTACATTGACAAAACTATCATAAATAGCAGTGAGACCTTAGCTACTCAAAAATACAAGGAGACCAGTTCTTTAATGTAGAGACAGACTCCTCAGATGAAGCAAGGCAAGGATGTATAATCCTGTCAAAAGCCATGGAAGCCCCCAAGAAAGGAGCGTGCTTCAAGTTATATCATAATTAGCTCTGCCTTCAGAGTTACAGTTTAACTTGATCTTCCAGCCGCCAGAAACATAGATACTTTTGTGTCCAGCCAATCATAAGCTGGGGAACTTGCAGAACTAAACTTAGGTTTATGACGATCAGGAAGCTCACCAACACTCCCTTGTCCCTGTAAATTTTTGGCATTCTTTTAGTTCTTAACTTTTCTTTAGGATGAGAAGCTCTTAGCTACAGTTGCCTACAGGCTAGGAAGTTTATGCGAGGCCACCACTTAAGACATCCTTCTTGAAAAAGAGAAAACAGTCGCCCCTGAAAGACAAGCAACTCCATTTTAAGAGAGGCGGTTTAAAAAAATAGGAATAATTGTTCCTTAGAGTTGCACTGAACACTGAGGAAGTCCAGGCAAATTAAACTAAGCTACATGTCCAACTTGTTGACAGAAACCAGATCAACACTAATCCCATCCTTATTAAATTACTCATTTCTTACATGCTGTCTATCTGCTGTAATCTTTTTTTCTCACAGCTTATTCAAAACATTGGTGCTAAAGGCCATCCCCCATTCACATCCTTCTGGCTCACTCATTAGCTCTTACAAAAGCTGTAAATTTTCTTTTGAACTGTGCACTCCAAAATACCTTTTCATCCTAATTTTCCATACATACACTGCTTAGTATTATCTCCTCTGCAAACTCACTCCACCTTTACACATCCTTCAACTATTCCCTGTCTCTGCTCTTGGTTGTGTGCATTTCTGTGACAGTTTCTAAGTTGTTGCACTTTCCACACACACGTGACTATCCTAAATACACTTAATCAGTAGTTGTAGCTCCATTGAATGGTTTAGGTCAGAAAAGTCCTCCAAGATCCTTGACTCCACCTGATAACCTACTGCTACCAAGCCCACCACTAAACCGTGTCCTGCAGGGCCATATCCACATGTATGAGCAGAAATACTTGGTTATTAATTCATGTGACAATGGTAACTACTAGCTGGGCCTCAATCTAAGATCAAATCTTTAAATAAAGCCTGGTGGGGTGGATGACAAGCTGTAATTTATTTTCTAATTTTATCTAGGAAAAAAATGACTTTTGCAGAGGACCAAGTTTTCTTGGATAGTTCAACATACCTTGGATGTGCTTTTGACCTCACTTCGCATCCATTCAATTACCAGTGCAACTGCCAGTTTGATAAATCAAAATTCAGTGATAGGCAATCATGTTCACAAATCATGAGGCTGAAATCAAAGTTGTCTAGCCTACAATTTCTTGACTAGTATCGTCTGTAGAAAGAACTGCCTTTCCTCATATTGCAGGACTGAGTAGGCTGGCACAACTCATTTGTCTTTCGTGCTTTCAGAACACAATTGTGAGGAAAAGTTAAATTAAATCCCAAATGCACCTTCAACCCTTTTGAGCCTAGAAGCATATTTGAATTATTCTGCACAATTTGCAGGGGTATAAAGGGGGTGGGAATTTTGAAGGATTAAAACTGAAAACAAGAATGTCTCCTTTGGCAACAGAAAATTTTATCCCCTTATAAGCCAAAAGAATAGACCTACAGTCTCATCAAATGCAACTGTATAGATTAAGCTTGGAATTACAGACAAAAGAAAAAAAAAAAAGAAAGGAAAAAGGATGGAGGTGGGGTCAACTTTAAAAGCTGTCTTGGAATTTATGGATTTCATAGTACATTAAAACAAAAATATTTCCCCTGCCCAGTACTTTACCACTTTTCCTCTTTGTTTCATTCTTCTTTTTTAACTTATAGATTTATTTTTTAAAATGTGAAAAACAAACAAAAATTGTGTTGAGATAAAATACTGAAGAAAACACCTCAGGAAGATGAAATAAGATGCTAGAAATAACATTTTATTAAAAAAAACCCTAAAACATGCTACCTAGTGAGGTCACTCAAAAACTCCCCAGAAAATCAACCAATTCATATAAACCATCTTCCTTTTAGTAATCTGTATTACCGAGCCTTCATTTCATTCCTCCTCTTCACTGCTTTGTGAGACTCCTCCACATTTCCATTTTTAGAGGAAGGAAAGGAAAGGTCCTTTATGTGCCACATATCAGCAAACCAATGACATCCTGCACCCACTTCAGATATGTCACCCCTAAATCCACTTCCTGAAGGGTTTTGTTTTGGCACTGGGTTGTGGCTTTTCATTGTTTTGGGGTTTTTTTGTTTTGTTTTTTATTCAAGGAAATAGACAGTTAAAGAAATTTTAAAAAGTAAAATTATCAATGGCAAAAGAACACACTGAGTAAGTGGTGAAGCTAATTCCAACATTATGGTGTTCATTTAAAGGACTGAAACAGATGTTCCAGTTTAAAAGAATGTGAATAAAACTAAAAGAAAAAATATTGCTCAATTGTGTTTATACAAGGAACAATCATTAACCAGTAATCATTAATGCAGCCTGTATTTATTCCTTATATTCTACAAAGATATTTAGGAAATATAAAAGTTACATTTACCCATGTCAAAACTGAGAATGGAAGAAAACACCATAGCGTGATAAAAAAACTTCATTAAAATTTCATTGAGCTCTGTAGAGTTTTAATTTATGGCCTTCATAAAGAAAATATCTTTGTACTTCATATAAGAAGCAAGTATTGAAAGACCTGAAGTTAATTATACAGTGAAATATTTTAATATTACATTGAATCGATTATACTGCTTTAAAAAAGACAGTAAAAAATGCTTGAATTATGACAATAGAAAATTGAGAAACAAAAACTAAGCCATGGAAATAAGTTTAGAAAAATAGAAGATTAGACTAAAGAAGCCCAAAAAGCAAAGCAGAGTTTGAAAATGTTCAAATGCTCATATTCACATTGAACTAAAGATTATTGTTCAGATGAGGGGTGATTTATTGGAATGGTATCTTATAGAAACATAACAGTATGACTGAAACTTGTTGTGAAAATAATTCCATGGATTATATATCTCTTCTTAAAGAAAAGCACTTCAGATGGGGAGAGCTGAAGTGAGCAGAATTTGGGGATTTTTTTCTGGAAACAAAACTGTAATTTCAAAGCATGCACAAACCATTACTTACTCAAAGTTACTCTGCATTTCTCCTACTACAAGAGTATAAATTTTAATCATGAAGCCCTAGACAAGTTACATGATGTAGCTTCAAAGTGAAGGAAGACTTTCTGTAGTGATGACAGTTTACTGTGCATTTTCCATTAAAGTCGGGTCATGTCTCACTGTATTGAGTCACTTTTTGAATGTGTGGGAATCACCAACTGTTTTTCAGCTACTCAAACTACAAACAGCTAGAGAAATACACCACATTTCTAAAATGTAGTGTCAGACACCAGATCATGGTTAAGAGCATGCCACTAGCTTATTTTTAAGTGAATATCAAGACTGCATTTTTCCTATTGTATTTGAATTGTGTTCCTCACACAACTTTTCTTCATTACTGTCTTCATTGTCTTCCTCTACACAATTAAGCGAACAGAAAGAAAGTAACCAATTGCAGACAATGTATTGAACATCTAAAACCATTTACACTAAATTTGTGTTTTTCAAATTACAACAAGCAGACTTAAGGAACTAATATTTTACATTACAGAAAGATGTGACTGGTTGACAGTAAATATTTAATATTTCCTTTAATGTAAGACAGTAAGTCTGTACAGTATTTGGATTATTGCCCTCCCAATTCCTTCTGTCAATTAAAGCTAACAAATGCATATTATAGATTACTACCAAAAATTCAAATATTAGTCCAAATCCAAATTATTCTTAGTCAGACAGAACATTAATGCAAATCTGTATTTATGAAAAATCAGTTTCTTACATGGCAGGTTGGCCCTCAGTTGTCTCTTTTAACAGTCTTTTATTAATTAGGCAGAAAATTGTTTCAGTTTCATAGATCAACTGCTGCTCTTTCTTTATTTTGACTTATACTTTTAGTGGTGGCAGGTGCACTTTTGTGAGGTTACCAAGTCCTTAATGAATGTGGCACCAATAATTACCCAAAGACCTGGCAGCACACTTAGCATACAAGAGCACACTTCATCATGATGAACAAATGAAGGTTTGTATGATGTTCTGTCATTCAGATTGACTTTATGATAAGAGACGGCACTCCCCTCTATCTTTTGAATATATTAGCCACATTTGAGTACATTTGACAGAGGGAGCTGCCTTAAATACATTAATTAAAGTCTTACAGGTTTCATTAAAAAAATAGCGGAGTAGATCATTGAAGAATAATTTATAACTTAGGTCTTTGTGTAATCAAATGACAACCCCCAGACATTAAGTCAGCACGTTGTGTTTAGTATGCTGCTGTACACGTATGCTGTAGTTTCTTCTCAGCCAAATATATCAGGCAGAAGTGCCGCAGTGGAGACAAGGAAGAAAAACTAGGAGATGAGGAACAAATCCATAGACAACCAGGGATGTTAATTCTGTTACTCGTGCAACAGCTTTGTTTGACTTCTAACAGCTAGCTCTAGGAGAAACACAAAATATTGAAATCTCTCTTTTGGAGTCAAGAAGAAATTTGTCATTCTCTGAGTCCTGAGTTGGACTCTAACCTGTGTATTTTCTGTGCTGCACAAGTCTTTAGTTATAATTGTGTCAGTGAGACAAATGAGTTTATGATAATTAAATACACCTAGTTCTTTTTGTTACCAATTTTGAACCAGAGTTTGAATACATGCTGTCTGTAGCAGCGTGAGTTTCAGGTTTTTGAATTTGTATTGTATTTTGTTATTTGTCTGTAATGGTATGTTCCCTCCCCCCCATTCCTGTCCCTGATGTACCTGGATTCTTCCGGATGTAATCCCACCCCCATTCTCTCTCTCTCTCTCTCTGTGGAGAGAGGGGCTTTGGTACAGCTCCTTCCACGTGGGCTGCACTGAATAAACATCTTCCTAACCCAGAGAGAACAGGATTCCTTCTTCCAAGCCTGAATCCATGCTTCAGCCAGCTAAGCTGAAGAACCCACGAACGGTTTCGGTGGTCTAGGGGAGCCCCCCACTAAAGAAACCACAATAGCTGTCTGCCTTGGCTATGCTGATGCTTGGTTGTTCATTATTTTTTCAATAACAGGAATGAATGATTTATTTTTTTCCTCCAAGAATGCTGTAACCCCAGAGCTCACTGGGTGTAAATGGAATTGTGTTTAGTAAGAGAGATGCTGATGAACAGGTTGAAGCTTACATTGTTTGAATGGAAAGTGACTTAGCAGCACTGATAAAAGAAAATATAAGCGTTATAACCAGCAACCTAATGTCTGCAAAGGTGCATATTAAAAAATAGAAAGACATTATGCAAGTCCTAAAACAAATACAGAGGAAATATTGCAGAAGTATCTCTAGTTTATTCTTCCCAGTAAAAACCTTGTGAATCACAAAGCTGAAAGTTGTGCTGTGCCATTGCAAAGATGGCAGTTGTTAGCACCAGTAACTGTAGCAGCAATAAACCAGCTTTATTAAGGTATTTCAGCCCTACTGTTCAGAGTGATTTGCTCTCTGCTCCTTCCTTTGTACTTAGGTCTACTGCACGGGTTGAGGAAACCCCATTCTTGGAGCTTCTCAAGAGTTTTCAAGCCATTCACTGTGTCTACACAGCCACATCTGTCCTGACCAAGCACTGGAAATATTCACACATTCGTTTGTCAAATCATACTGAAAAAATAAGTGTCATCACCCTAATCAGTTCTAGGTTAGTAGCAACAAGGAAAAAAACAAAACCAAGCAAAATAAAACAGATAATTTTTGACAGTCCATTCAACCAGCACTTGTTCCTCCCTAAACATTTTTTTCAAGACCGTCATCTACAAGTCTGATACATTTCACTTGTAGAGGTCTTGAATTCTCTTCTTCTTTGCACTTTCTTCAAAATGTAAAATTTTGAACATAACTCACAACAACAAATAACTGCATTTAATCAAGTGATAATGCACTGAACTGAGCAGAGAACAAGGTAAGGGAGGGCCAAATGAAGGCAAACTTACTGCTGGTACTCTGGGAAAGGGGGAGCAGGTCCAACACATTGGCAGGAAAGGGAGAGAGCAGCGGCAGAGAGGCAGAGAGCATAGCACTCCAAATGTCAGAGTGCCTTACTACAGTTTTGAAGCTAAAGCCTGCAGAATCCAGTTGTGATAAGAAAATGCCTTCAAGAGGAATGAAAGCCTTTTGTGAAAAGAGTCAGCTGAAGGACAAAAGTCCCCTTCAACCAGTTAATGGAGCAAACTAAAGAGATCCTAATGAAACAAGAAAGAGTTCCTTTTTTAACTTTGAATGCTATATTTTCATCAAGGGCATGAGAAATGCAAGAATAATAGCAGTGAGCGGTGCAGTAGAAGAACAGGAGAGGACAGGTCAGTGGTAGACAAATATTGAGACTGAAATGCAGACTCTAGAAATGCAAATTCCAATGAAAATATATGTATTTTCAGAGCCAAATTAATTATTGTCAAAGTCATGCATGCATACAATGCACAGGCTCTGTCTTTGATTTCTGTAATGCTAAGAATGCAGATTGTTGATAAAGATACTGGTTGATACAGAACTGGCCCCAACACTGAGCACATCACTTCTAGGGAACATCACTTCCGACCAGCTGCCAGGCAGGTGCAACTCCATCACTCTCTGGGCTGGTACATCCAGCCAGTGTTTTACCCAGAGAATAGTGCACCTGCCCAGAGGGATCAAGAAGCTGATTATAAATAAACACTGCATAGAATAAATCATATTTGTTCAATTCATATCTTTAAAAAAAAACTGAAAAATAATCACCAAAATGCTGAAGGAATGAGTGTCTTCAATACTTTCTACTTGTCAAAACTATCTGTTTAATACAAGAGTTTAATTTCCTCCAAATTTTAAGAATAAAGAGAAACTAGCAAAAAGGCCAAGCTAAACAAGAAAGACAAACGCAACACTAAATAACACATACTGTGTATTTCCCCCCATCAAATATGTCATGCTTGTTTGTGAGGAAGGGTAAACACCATGGCAAACACTAGAAAAGAAGCCCAGGCCTGCACCTTAGAACATTTGAGAATACCTTCACCCCTCCAAAATGCCTCTGCCACATGTGGTTTGGGACACCAGGAGAGAATGAAAATAGATAAGAAATTCAGTTGCCCAAAGCTCTTCAGGTTTGGCCTTCACTGTTTTAGCACAGAAGTGTGGTACACAGACTTTCTCCCATAGCTACCCCTTGTCCTTTCAAGCGTGCCTTTGCAGCACTAGTTTCAGCATAAACAGTTTTGTGGATTTCCCTTCATCTCATTCTCCATCTCTGCAGGGAGCTATTTAGTACATTCACAAAACACAGCAACAAAACATACCTACCACTTCTTGAATATTTTACTGAAGTCTGTCCCTTATTCTCTCTGCAGACAACAGAAAGTTTTCCAGTAGCCTACAGACTTTTTTAGTTACAGATGTTGTCTGAGGCACTGCAATGTTTCACTACTAAAACACAGTTCCCCTATAGATAAAGCCCTTGAAACATCCAGTATAAAAGAGAAAGAACTCTCTCAGGAACTTCACTGGTTATTGTCTTCTTTATTTACTGATTTTTTTTCTGGTGCTCTATATGTGAACATAAACACTGTCCTCTAAAATATATAGTAGCTTTGTAAGGATAAAGGGACAGGTCTTGTTGTCTTCCTTAGTGAGATATTTTTTTTAGGTTTGTGTAAACTTTGCCCTTATTTCACAAAGAACACAATGAAAAATTAAAGGTATAATACTCTTCTGATGTGCTGATACCACTTTCCCATTCCTGATTATTGCCCACACCCAAATCCTGTGTTTCTTCTATAATTAACAATAAGCAGTAGAAAGCAAGTTCTGCTGCAAAAGAGACATGTTCACTTCCTACATGCATGGTAACAACCTTGAAAACCATATTTTAACTGGAAACTTTTGTGTTTCAGATCCACTGAAGCCGGATGAAAATGTCTATTTTTGTTTGAGTGCCTTCATTGAGAATTCAGCAGCTTCTGGGCTCTCTCACAACTGAGAGTTCAGAAGATTTGAATACATCTGGGAAAACTTCTCCCTATTCATGCAATGACCCTCTCATGCTGCAAGAGAAGTTGTCTCTCATGACTATTGTTCTATCAGGATTATTGTCTGGAGAGGAAGAATGCCATTTGTATTAAAAAGTAGCAAGCTTGCCCCCTAAATTGGGTATCTGGCACATTCTTATCCATTCCTACAGAGAGAGAGCCATGTGGGCCCAGCAAGATGGTGACAAGCAATCTCTTAGGCATGATTGTAAGTGGTTCATTTTCATTCTAACAGCTGGAACCTCAAAATATCCTCCAGGTAAGCTGGCAAAGCAGCATTTTGTAACCTTTCCAAACTGAGTCCTACTCATCTTTTTCTTACACAGAGAAATAGGTAGGGAAAACACATACAGCAAACAAAGCTCCATGCAGAACTCTGATTATTTTCCACATTCCCCCTGATTAAGTGAGTAAACAGGAAGATGGTTGACAGAAGATGGCTCAGATACCTACTCCAAATACTTCCTGAGAAAGGGTTCTCCTCAAACATAAAATGGTACACCCAATCTAAAGCATGGTAACCAGCTTGAAAACCATATTTTTACTGAAAACCTTAGTGCTTAAATAGCTAAAAACAAAATCTCAAATGAGAACAAAAGCAAGCTTCGTTGTTAAAGTAATACGGCCAGCTCCAACTCCCCTTAAAGCTTGCAGACCTATTATGTTCTTTCTGCTTTCTTTTCTTATCCTTTTCCAGTATTTGCAATAAAATCAAGCACTGCTCTAAAAGAATTCATCCTTGCCCAGCCATATTCTCCGGCTTTACTTCTTACTCAACTCAATCTATATTTGTAGCTCTTTTTAGATCATCTGTTTATGTATAAATACAAGACTTTGTACTCAAGAATAAAATAATCTTATTGGCAAAACTAGCATGTGGCATTACATCAGATGGAGTGAAGAACAAGTCAATTATACATTGCTTTGCAGGCTAGAATGCTCTCTAGGTCTTATGCACTATCTTCAGCTGATGGGCTGCAGGTTAACACAAGCCTTTGAAACCTAATGCTGCCCTTCACAGAAACTGGTGAAATCACTTCACCATGAACAAGAACTCATTTGGAATTCTGTTCCATTTGTCCTCTGAGTTACTTCTTTTCCTCTTTGAGTTTCCCAACTAGTCTTAGTCTTGCTTTATTTCCTAATCTAGTTGCCGTACCTACTGTATTGCCCCCCTTCTGGCTGTCTTGCTTCCCCAGTGCCTTCTCTCCAGGGCTGCAGGTCCATACTCAATCAGCTATCCTGCTACCCTTTCACAATGTGTACAACGTGGCTCACACAACACAAGTTTATACACTCCCAAACCTACAGGTACCTGTGGCAATCAGGCTAGAATTGGGCTGCTGATGTGCACAGATGTGTCTGCTACTCACACTCATTGACACCACCACCACAACCCCTCATTGCCCAGTAGCAAGGCAAGAGTAAATATTACAAAAATCAGTCCCTTTCATGCCTGGTACCAGTTTGGGTATTTAGGACCACAGTCCAGGCTATTCGGACAGAGGAAAGTGCAGCAGTATAACAAAACAGAGCATCTAACCTCAACAAAAATAAAGGTTTTCCAAGGAATAATAGCAAACACGACAGCCACCAAGCAAAGCAGTAACTCTTAGAATCATAGAATGGTCTGGGTTAGAAGGGACCTTAAAGATAATCTTCCAACTCCTTTGGCATGGGAAGGGTTGCCACGACTAGATCAGGTTACTCAGAGCCCTATCCAACCTGGCCTTGAACACATCTAGGGATGGGACATCCACAGCCTCTCTGGGCAACCTTCCCAGATTCCCAGCTGTTTATCTCCTGTGTTCACAATCAACTCTCCAGGTACTCTCCACACAGCTTGACCTTCCAGACAGCCAGCTTTATTCACACTGGTAAACACAGCTCTAGAACTAAAGTTGCAGATTCAGATAAATGGGCTTGCTCATTACTTGTCCTTAAGCATTTTTAACACCTTTTTTCACCACAAAACACATCACAGAAAAATTTAGATGAAGCCTGTGTGCCTAAAAAAATTTTTTTAATTAATCTTACCCTTGTCTGGTTGAAAGCAAAAGCCATGTGTTATCAGCACCCTCCTCTTTTGAGAATGAGCCCTTCTACCCTTCCTTAAAAGCAGCTGCTGTTAGAAGACAAGAAAGCTTTGTCACACACATATGCTGCTCTTCCATTACCATCATCTGCTTCCCACTCAAGTTAAGTGTTGAGAATATGCCTCCTGGCACAAAGTGTGTTGATTTTTCATGGTACAAAGAAGGTTCAAGTAAAAGCAATAGGATAAGGCTCTCAGCTTTCCATAGCACAAATACAGAAATTGTATTTCCACGAAATGTTTTGTCAAAACCAACAGAAAGGGTTTTTTTTAAATCTCTTTTTTCATGTTGTTGTTTGGCTTGCTCAAATCACACTTTTGGAAGTGTCAAGGGCAGAAAGTATAGATCTCGTACAAAAGCAAACAAAGTGATCTGCAGCACTAAATTAAAGTTGACATTAGTGAGAAAATTGATAATAAAACCTGTTTGCTCATCAGGATCTGAGATATTTTAAAATAACCTGACTCAGAGCTGATCCAGCTTCTGATTTAGACATGCCAGATGCAGATATCAATTAATACAAGTGATACTGCTTGATGGGGATTTAAGAGAAAAAACATCTTCTAACACACACTTTTTATAACAACAGAATTTCCAGAAGGAAACTTCATTTATATTTCCCCTTCCACACAGCTATTTAAAGCACAGAATATATTAAAAAGCACTCACCATAAATAACTTCTTAAACAAAAACAACAAACATCTCCCCCTCATCATAGGAAATGTGTATTTTCTGATGTACTTCTTGGAGTAATGTATAGAAAATACAAATCCAGGACCAACTTCAAATATTGCAACCATTTCCAAAATAATAATGCACTTCTCCAGGTTATACTGTGCAAATAAAAACACCAGCTTTTCCTCTTTTTCTACTGTGAATTATAAAATTTTCAATACTGAATGTTGCACAGTTATGCACAAAGTGAAAAACAAGGTCATTTCCATGAGCCATGGCAAACACCCAGAGTAAGAACTTTCAAAGCCATGTCATCTACTGATGTCAGTAACAAAATAATCATCCTACCTACATAATACTAGTTCTGGAGTCAACGACTTCTAGTGAAGGTACAAACCTTTCTCCCTTTCTTTCCACGTGGTAAATGTTTAGACAAATGACTTCTTCATCACTTCAAACCTTGTTCTCTTGTGCACAAGAAAGTCAGTGTAATTTATTCCTTTTTTTAGTTTATTTTTTTATGTAGAAGAAAGAATGAAATTATCCAACAACCCACATAGACTGCCTCACTGACAAAGAAACAAAAGATAAGCATTAATTTCTTGTAAGAGCCTGACTTAACATACTCTCAAGTAACAATGGTTGAAAATTTTGCATTAAGTTGCTTAGCAGACATTTTACAATAAGTAGTATTTATACCACAAAAGCTGCCTACACACTAGTTTTCAAAGGAAATATGATTAAAACAAGTATTCAAAAATACCCTGGTTGCATAATATTTTTTCATTTACTCATTCAGCATACAGGTGCTCTGTGGATATTGCTTTCCATGCAGCTTAGGTTCCTTTAGCAAACACCATATGGAATACCAACCAATTATCTTCTTATCTGTCAGCAATGTTACAGTTAGTTTGAAGTTTGGAGGGGAAAGACTATTATAAATAACTTTTTTATTTAAGTTTTAATTAACCTTTTAACTCTAATAAATAACTTTTTAAATTATTCCTTTCTAAAGTGTCTTTGTTGCTCTAGTCAGAGGAGCACCTCCTGGTGCCAATTCCCAAACTCTCCAAATATCAAGTACGAGACAAACAGAACAAATATCAAGTACAAGAGGTCAAGGTATCTCTATGGATCGCCATGGAAGTTGAGTTAAAAGTATGGACATCAAACAGTAACCAAAATTTAGTACAGTAAAGGACTGGAAACCAAATCCGTTTATATAAGTTATTAACTTGAATATTCCCTATTCAGATATATTCAGATATTCCCTACCTTTAATTGTTGCCCTTCATCCGGAAGTGCTGTTCTAGTAATCTTCTCTTCCTAGGCTGATGTTTCATCAGCTTTATGTTTCTCCAGTCTTGTGTCTCCTGAAACTTTACTTCTGTGTTTACAGAGCAAGGCAGTCGTTTAAGTAAACCCACAGTGTGTTTTATCATGACATTATTACACCACAATACCAATGGGATTGATAAAATCAGTGTGCTCACTGCATATCCCTGAACATTTACAAAGTCAATTAGCTTGCCTTGCCTATAATGGTTGCCTGTGCTTCAAACCCAGTATCCTGAGACTTCCTGTTCCTTCTTTCCCTGCTCAGTTTCTCTCAACCTAATTTTGAATCACTTGAGAGATATGGGAGCAATGAACAACCAATGGTTGTGGAATATAAACAACTCAATTTAACTTGCTGATGCTTAAGCATCCTCAGTAAATAGTAACTATATTAATTAGCCAGAATTGTTTTCAGTGCTGTACCAAATGAGCTATCAGTACAAAAATACAGAGCTCAAGGCAAAGTGGAAGATGGTTTTTTATTCCCAGCTTTCTTAATTTTTTTTTTAAATTTCACCAGTCACTAGATTTCCCAGCAACAAATCTTCGTAATAATTAGGCAATGATACATTGCTAAGAAAATGGCTTTAACAAAAAATCACCTTTAACACTTAATCATCTTGAAATTTTCCTTCCTAGGTACCAGTTTTATGATTTGAAGAATACATTGCAATATGTCACCATCGTGCACCTCTACACAACATTTCTGTTCCTGGTTGAAGGCTGGTTTTGCAGTCTTTCTGAAAAAGCTTCTTTTACACATATCTGAGTTAGGGAAGGAAAATGAGTAAAACTTCTTTCATTACACAAAAAACCCCACAAACCCCAACAAACAACAGACCAAAAAACCTAGCCAACAACAACCAAAAAACTTCATCGTCTCACACATAAAACTTCTTTCAAGTGTCCTCTTGGATGATTATCTCCAATAAAACATCATTTCTAATTAATCAAATACACAATGTATTTGAGACTATGAGAAGAAAAATAATAAAGAGTAGCAAAAGCATCCAACAGGGTATTTTATTTTACTTAATTTTAATAGATAAATGTAGGAAAGTTTCCCTCTTTTGCCCCAAAGCATTATCAACTTTCTGAAAAAAATTTTTACTTGAAATCCAACAAAGATTTTTTCACTTGAACCCCCTCTCATGAGACTCAGGGGTAGGGCAGCCAAAGCCTTTATTTGTTGTCATATTCTTAACTGGACTTTGTTTCCCAGCTCGGAGCTCAGCTGCTCAAGAATTTGTGAAGCCAGTGCCAGAAAAGAGCCGGCTTCAGTGTAACAAAGATCTGAGATAAAGAAAATGAAAACAAAAGAACTTAAAACTTTGATGCTCTTTCCTTCATATCTCCAAGATGTGACATCTCAAGACAGATATCTTTATTGTCTTCATATAATCCCATGCTTCCAATTTTTCCTGCTGTTTCTTTTTTCCAACTGACCAATTAGACTATTGATGATTCTCTTGCTTTTTGTATTGTCCTCAAAATCTGCAGTTTGAAGATGTGATAGAAATGTCCTGTAAATGTATACATCTCAAAAATAAAACCTGCACAGAGTGTGATTTCAGGCACGAAGGTATTACCTGGCAGCCAGAGTAAGGAAGTCGTGTGCAAGGAATATGTCCTTGTGCCCAGACTGTCAATCTTTAAAATGAATGGTTTCAGAAAAGGGCTCCAAAGTATTTGACATGCTAAAAAAAAAAAAGACTTAAAAACAAAAGTATTAAGTAAAGCTACAGAGGGAAAAAAATGTAGCATCACACCTGGCAATCATCTGTACAGACTCATCCATCACTGCAATACCACTCCAGCTGGCTTTGCCATTGGGACGAAAGATAGAACACCATTAATCTCTCCAGCTTTTGAAGCTGCACTGATCAATTATGGTTTCTGACAAACAAATCAAAACTTATACTCAATTAGTAGTTTTCCAGTATAACTGCTGGAAGCTTCAGAAAAACTTTGACAAAAACAAGTTTAAGATTTATTAGGAAAGCTTTTCAAGCTCAAAGTACATGAGTGAAATATCTGGGTGGGAAAGAAATTATTCAGATTCCAGTATTTTGCATTCCCTTATATACATAAAACTACACAGAATTTAGGGGCTTTTCCATTGCTGACATGAAAAGTTTCAAAATCTTCAAATATGTCACAACAGTGTCATTTTTCCAGCTAGCTCTGATGTCAGTTTTCACCAAGCTGCACAGTACCAACATCCAGCTGACAGTGACACTCCTGTTATTTTGCTGATATCTCTGCAACAGAGTGTGGAACACAGCGTGCTCTGCAAACATGGAAATAAAAGAAATTCCTATGTTAATGAGTGGAATTCAACTTGACATAACCAACCAGGATCAGTGGGACTATTCTGACATTGGTTGTACACACATGTCCATAGACACTGAAATTTCCTAATATATTTAATTACCAAAATCTTTCAAATCACTAATAGCAAAAAGTTTATGATAACTCAACATGGTGGAAAACAGACTTGCACTGAATTTCCTATGTGCCAAATTTTCATGACATTTAATATTGCAGATACATAAAAACAAGCGTAATCCACTACATTCAGCCTCAGCTGTCATGCAATATTTAAAAGTCAGACTTTTGTACAGTTTGAAAAACAAGTCTGCAAGTGAACAAACAGAGAAGAAATCTCTTCAATTTTGACTTTAAATATAACTTTGTTAAAACAAAATAAATCCAGCAAAATATTTTTTCCTCGCATATTTTGTTAGGGGGAATCAGAAAAATTCAAAAGATGTGTTCAATTATTCATGATCATTAAAAAAAGAATGAACAAGAAATCTCACATCGTGAATACAGTTGTCAAAGTTAAAAGGGGAATAAGGCACAAATTGGCAAAGTGCACATAAGGTACACTTGTCTGAAAAGAAGAGAATTCTAAACAGAAGGCAGAAAGACCAAGCCAAATGCAGAATGAACTGCTAAGTCAGTCAGATCCTGTGGGTTTAATACGCTGAAAGAAGTAAAAGTCAGCAAAAGTATCCCTGACATAATGTCAACCAGGATTTCATCAAAACGAGAGAAAGGGAGGGAAAGAAATACATTGTAGGAAGATGTTTCCTAAACAAGATTCATATCTAGCAGTTCTTCTTATCTGAAGTACACTACTATTTCAAACAACATACATATGTGAGATCTCAACAACACCTCCTCTGGAACATTCTGGAGGTCAGAAGTACGTACCACAGAGTTTGCAACTAACAGGCCACATTGGCAAACATTGAACTGCCCTCCCTGATGGCTGCACAGATACTGAGAACTGACACAAGCACTGTGAACTGTATTAAGATTTTAGTTAAACTTAACTGTTGTTTTTATAATTTTTTCAGCCAAATATCCTTCACCAAAGATTTCATGGAATCCCATAATACAAAAAAGCACACTGATTTTGTAATATTTGTGTGTTTAGTAGAACAGGAGATATTTATTAGTGCTTTTCTGTCACTGCATCACCACCAGAAAAACTGTCCCACTCCACAGGAAAAAAAAGAAAAGGGTTACTCAACACAATATTCAGTATATCATGTTACTGTTGGGTATAGCTGTGGTAAACCTATCCCATTTGAGGGTACAGTGTAAGGCTAAGAAAATGAAAGCAGTCATGAAGTGGGAAAGACAATGAGTACTAAAAATAAATAGGGATTGATACACAAAATCTCAGTTCTGGGAGAAATTTATTGTATCAAAGATTCTACAAAAACACATAGAAAAGTCATGAAAATCAAATCAGGAAAGTGTTACTTACAACAGCATATCACAGAACTGGGCGGACATACCACACTTGGAACAATTATACACCTCTGTACAGTGCTGCATAAATATCCCAATGTACCCTGAAACAGCTCATCTAGAAGTTTCCAAAGCACAATGACAACTACTGTTTACGTGGACGAGGGATTAACAGGATTGTTAACAGTGGGGGAATATAACACCACTGCTGAAAATGAGTACATAAATTTCAAATGCCTGGTGCTGTCACAGGCTTTGAAATTGGCTTGGAAAAGTCCTAGTTCAGCTGAAGTCCAAAGAATTGCACAGACTTGGACTGTTAAAGGGAAACACAAGAGTTAAAGAAAGAGCTTGTGTACTAGAAGTGACTCCTAACACATCCCCACTGAATAACAGGAAGAAAGAGATTACTTTTATGCCTTCCTATAACAGCTGCAGACATATACTGGCTCACAGTGCTCTTAAATATTAGGTAACAAAAATGAAAAAAAAAAAACAAACAGTTCTCTTTACCAAGGCAAGCACCACACATAATCAACTGTAAGCAATCTTTTTATGGAGAGCAAATTATACTAACAAGTAAAAACCCAAGATTGTGATGGCTTGGAGGGAGGATAATACATTGCTGAAACCATTTTACATAAGTGACACAACAAATGTCAGGAATGCAGGAAATTTTGATTTCAGACATTAATTTTTCCTCTTACAGAAGACATATAGGGGATTGCTAATGGCAGTGAGGAAGTTAATATCAGACCCTATTCTGATGAATGTACTTAAATCAAGCTTCTGGGTTCAAAACAGAGATAACTGAAGTTTAACAACTAGTGATCCATAGGACTTACACGGAATTATCCTTCTTCCCCGAAATACATCAAACTCCTATGTAGTCTGTGTTGCACATACACCTTATTGAATTTCCCCTCTGTAAAAGTGCAAAATTTGATTTGGTTTGCGTTACAGATTGCAATATCTTCCTAAAAGAACAAAGCGTATTTTACAAGTTTGTAGGAACGCTTAAATATTGATGGCATCAGCAAGAGTCATTCAACAAATTATTTTCCTGTTTCAGAATCAGCATGAGTAAATGCAATTGATTCTATCATCACAGAAAACAAGTTTGGGAGAAGAGAAATACATCTCTGACTCACTGTTAGCAGTTATCTGATCAAAGATAAATCCCTGAGCTGTTTCCATCAGAGACTGTTTTGCAGTCATCAAGATTTACTTCAGTAGGCAAATTACATAACTGTATGGCAAAACACATAACTACAGCTTTTCAAGTTCACAAGTGACCACTCATGAAGAATCCAGGAAATGTGTAATTTTCTTCTTTTCTCCTAGGGTTCCTGCCTCTCCTCCTCACGCGTGTTCAACTTAGCCCTAGTCAAAAACACTGTCTTGAAAACCAGTAACTAACATCCACTAGAGATTGTAGTAAGAACTCTGCAGAAGACTTTAGAGTCTTTAATAGGCAATGCCAGCTCTACTTGTTCTGATATCTTGGGAGAAACCTGTATGTTGTCCTGTGTAGCTGCTGTCAGGTAACCTGTCAGGGTGCCCTGTGGCAGTCCATGTGACAGACTGGTGGATATTATGAAAAGATAACATTCAATCTCTCTGAAGCAGGTTCATGAAGAAGGCACAACGGAATTTGAAAGAGGAAGAAGCTCTCCGTGAACACGTTCTCTGCAGCATGCTATGGGAAAGTCCATTCAGGATCCATCTGGTGGACCATGAAAATGCAGTTCCCAGCATCTGAATAGACGTAAGATTTACTTGCAATCTGTGTTCCTCTTCTTATTCTATCTTATTAAACCAGGTACTTTATTGCTCCATTCATTGTCAGGTCTTTCTTACTGAGATCCAAAAGAACCCTGCAGCATTTCTCTCTCCCTCTCATCCCCCACCTCCTCACAGAGCAGAATGAAGATGCAGATGCTATTCACATACAGAAGTTCTACAAAAACAAACATCCTACAACTATTCATCCTCTCAAGCTTCAGTACAAAAACAGAGTGCAGCTTTTGCTTACCCATAAAAATAAACTGAACTCTGCAGAGACACTAGGATATATATATGTGTGTGTGTGTGTGTATGTATGTATGTATATATATGTATATAAATCTCTATATCTGCAAGAGTTTAAGATATCCCTTCCAACTGACCAGAGATTACTCTTCTGCCAGAGATGATTGCTTTGTAATAGGAGAGATGGAAGTTCTGGCTAACCTGGGGATCATAACTTCTAAGACTAGGGTAGCCATCACTGCTGCTGTAGCATCCCAAACTACTGTAATATTTTTATTTTAGGGAATTTAAATCACAGCTCAGAGAGATGAAGCTACTGATTTTATTTTTTTTTTTTTAATGGAAAACAAGGGGGAATATGCCACCCACAGGTGAGTTTTTCAAATTCCTCATAAAGCCCCCTAAGCAATGCTACTGGTTTAGCTGTCCAGGAACATGGAAAACAGAAACTGTTAGAAGTAATTGTAGCTGTTAGAAGTGATTGTAGCAGAGAAACATGATCCTGTTTTTTAAACAGCCTGAGGGCTTTATCAATCACTCAAATTCCTTTAAAATTTAAAATTACAAGAAACCAATGGTAGCAATGGTGTATCAGTGGTTCTAGGTTTGACGTTTGTATTCAATAACTTAATTTTAGCACCAACAATTTTTTTTGTTTTCTATTGTTTGGAAAGAACCACTGAAAATATTAGGAAGAACCTACTATATATGTAAATATTCACCAACTCCAGTTACTACATATAACTCATATAAATAAGTTCTTTTTTATATTTCAGGACAGATTGAGCAGAGATAGGTGTTCCTTTGGTTAGTTTGAAAGTGTACACCACACACACAAAACAAACAAACAAAAAAAACTAAGACAAAAAGAAAGCAGGTACAAATATACAGCAAATGTTTTTCCAAATGTGAAAGTTCACCTCTAACACCCTTCTCTTTTATAACAGCTGTGGGGTTGTGCCACCCAAGAACCAAAGACATTTTTGTTGTTGTTATAGAGACACTTTCTAAATAGAAAACTCGGAAGGCAGAAGGTGAGTCTTTGAAATAGAAACTGCAAACCATGATGAATACAAATAATGGGTACAAATACACAAGTAACATCAGCAGTTTAACAGGAAAGAAAGCCTAAATATTTCATTACTATTTAGTGCAAAGACAGCAAGAGGGGCGGAAGAAAAGATGTACTGATCTATCCTGCCTCTGTTTCAGGGTAAATATCAGGTATTTATTTTAGTGTAGCTGGCAAAATGCCCACTGGCTCTCCTCGTACAGAAGCTGCTCCTGAGCTACCCAGGAGTCAGTGTAATTTCCAGGGTGAAGCTTTAAGACTGTAAAACTGCAGGGGAGGAACAGGGATTGAACATCTCAGACAACTGTACCATGGGGGCAGGAGGGAAAACTGGAGCTGGATTCCTTTTTCCCTATTCCAGTCTAGGCTTCTCCCATGCATCATCCAGAGCCCCTCTCATGTCAGTTTTTTTCACCGTTTTTCTTAATTTTTTTAATTAATTCTCCTTAGTCTACTTGAAGAAAAGGCTTTAAGCAAGAGCATTTCTAAATTCTAAATTTCTAAAAAGCCAATTTTAAAAATATATTGAGAGTTTTATTTCCCCACTGACACACTGGCTTCTGTGATTTGTCACAAAGATTATCTCTGTCACATTGTGTGACATAATACAAAGAAGCTCAGAAAATGTGGTGTGACATGCCAACTAATGCATTGAGCCAGTAGGGAAATATAAAAGCAGTAGATGTTTTAAAACTTAGTTGACTTCTTTCTGCCTTGCTCCATCCCTCCTCTCATGTGAGCCCAAATGGTTTCCCTGCAAATTTGCGAGAGTCATCTACATTCAAGCAGAAAGTTCTTCTTGGAACAAACAAGTGTTTTCTAAGAAACCAAAGTGCAGACAAGTGATTTGTATTTAGTGCAGTCCAGAGTCTGAAATCACAAGTACAAAGATTCTTCAGGATGTGGGTAAAGAAAAAAGCTACCAAGAACAAAGCCAGATTTGGAGAAGATCGATAAATAAAATTGCAGTGTGTAAGCAGTCATCAAACAAGGAGAGACAGGGAAACCTGCAGCATCTGTGGGCAACATAGTGCCATGAAATCAAAGATGCACCCTAAGAAACTGTTCTTTCTTTCTTGAAGTAACCATTCCATCCTGCTCCATGAACAGTTGCATGATGCAGATAGATGTACGGTTCCTCATGTCCACAGAGCCAGCTGAAAATGGGTTAGTCCCCAGAAATTTAGGGGCACAGTTGATAGGCTGAAAGCCTCTTTAAGACTTAGAACTATATAATATCTAGAGTAATAGAATATGAATGTCTTCCAAAACAGTACATAAGAAAATGTACTGCAATACTACAATGTCATGTGGTAGGGTCTCTCAATAGCAGAAAGTAATTTTATTACCAGATCTATTTTGAATGGCAGCACTACAGTGTTATCTTTATGTCCTTCCTATATCAGCCTATTCCTGTTGGTTCTGTCATGCTAAGAGAAAAAAAACCAACACAATATATTTCTCATCCTTGACTGCGAACATTCTTGGAGTTAGAGAAACCTATTTTCTGAAAAACTGAACTCAGAGGTTTGTTGTAACACTGTGATCAGAGAGTGTCTTTCTTTTTCATATAACCTCTTTTAGAGTATCATGACACTGGATAATAGGAATAATTCTAGGATTGAGATTCCATTATTATTATGCAGTAAAAATATTCTTAAAGATAACTTCAACTAAATTTGAGGATTATGTTTAAATGTGGACAACCCCAGAAATTGGACAAAAGAATTTAGTCAAGCTTCAGGAAGAAATTCTCAAAGCATTTGGGTGGTCAGCTGGAAAATTTAGTTATTGTACGTCAAGAACTATGACATGGGTAATACCGTATTCATAATAGAAATCCTAAAAATACTTAGAATACAGGAATCAGTATGCTCTCTGACCTAAATTCCATTTCCAGAGTATCATTTTATATTAAATGGGTTATATAGATGTTATATATAGGCTCTCTCATAATAATGTCATCCCTTTCCTATTTTAGCAGTAAAAACTCTGTGTACTTTGGGGACATATGCAGAACATAACATTTTAATCACTTTTTCTCTGCAAATTTTAAGAGTATAATCAAAAAATCATAGTTAAAAACACCCTCAAACCCCAAAGCATCCCAAGCTATGTCTTGATTGAAGCAATTTTAACTTCTAATGTAATAAAATCAGATTTAATGGTTTATATAAAAAGAATGAGGCAGTGCAAAATATCATTTAATGTACAGTATATTTTAGGAGTTTCTACTTAGAAACATACTGTGTTTCTTTTTATTTCTAACTGCAACTCTCATTTAAAGAAGATCGCCTTAATATGTATATAAACACTTCAGAATTCATATGAAAACTTCTATAGAGGTGGAAAGCAACATTATTGTTTTGCTTAGCTCAAAGGTGGCAGACTTTGGTATCACTACAGAAATCATATTTGAAATTCAGTATCAGCAGTCCTGTAACCCCAAGAGTGTCCAACACCATAGGCTGGACTTCTCCTACACACAATGTGTTCACAAACAGAGCATGGGTATCCAAGCTGGCTGCAAATCT
>JBBMKD010000102.1:84756194-84842530 GCA_037834095.1 Argya squamiceps
CTTCCCCTCCCCCCCCCCCCCCCCCCCCCAACAAACAAACAAAAAACCAAACAAAAACAAACAAACAAACAAACCAACCAAAAAACCTGGGACCCCAATTTGAGACAGAAGCAGCATGAGGGAAGGTAGGACTGCAGTTTATAAAGTCATGAAAGTGAAGGATAAACTGCGATTCAGGAAATCCTGCAGCACAGGAATGAAGTGGTCGCTTGATAGAAGCAGTGCGAGAGAGACAGCCCAAAGCAGATAAAAGTGTTTCTTTGGACAGTGAACAGAGACTTTGCTGCCACAGAAGGCTGTAAAGGCAGACAGTATCAGAAGGTTCAATGACAGATTAGCCAAATTCAGGAACATGGTGTGCACTAAAAGGACTGGGCAAGGATGCACCGTCTCACATACCTGATAAAGCTGCAGATCCTGAAAAAACACAAGGGCAAATGACCAGAGAACATGTACAAGTGCACAAAGCCTTCCCTAACCCACATCTCCCACTGTCACCATTGGAGATGGAGTATGAGGACTGACAGACAGCCACTCTGAGCTAGGAGAGTATTTCTTACACTTTTCTGTCATCAGCTGGGACCCCTGTCAACAAGAAGTAATTCTATCCAATAGCATGCCCTCTAATCACTGTGGTACTTGTTATAGAAACATTGACCTTCTTTTCACAAAGAAGAAAATAATCAGCAGCATCCATGATTATTTCATATAAAAGCCTTGACGTTAACAAGAAGTCTGTTTTCTCGCTTGCCACACCCTAGAGCTGTTTTTAACTGGAAAGGATATCACTCCTTATTTCAAACCTTTTTGCTGACAGAGGTGTTTGAAGTTAGAAATAAGGGGTGACCCACCGTAGATATGGAGGAAAAAATTCCTGAATTATCCTGTGAGACACACCTTTTCTCAAATGAAAGGTGGTCTGCATGACAGTGGTGGTCTCTTCATCTTGCAGCAATTAATTCGGCATTGACCACTGAAGAACTGTACAAGTAACAGGAAAACATCTTGCTTTCCACCCCATGTAAAGTTCTGAAGACACAATTGAAGGTTATTGAAATCCAAATCATTTCCATGGGAATTGCATTAGGTACATAATTCTGGAGTCAGTTGTACCATCTAAACCCATTAAACTGCACCGAGAGTGTAACTGAAGTTACACTCATACATGGTTGAATGTAACCCAAGGAGCAACCACAAAAATTATACTTAAAAGACATGGTGAATCCATATTGCAAGTGAAATTAATTTTGCCATACCACAACAGCAATCTTTCTTTCAAACTAATCAATGAGAGATGCATGTCCCATCAAATCCCTTTCATTTTTATACCCCCATTTCCCTCAAAGACAAATGAAAGGACAAACATGATTTCACTAATTATGATTTTAAAATTAACTAGGAAATGCTTTATGTTTACACCATAAATAAAATATAAATATAGGAGATCTGAGTCAAATTCACCAAAGACTTGGAATTTGTGGCACTTACAAGAACATTAAAGTGTGAATTTTTTTTTTCAAGTAAAATACATAAAGCATACATTCTAGTACAACATTAATTGCAGTAGAAATGGTATATGCAATAATAACATTTGAACACAAATTTTCCCATTCTGGTTTAGACAACCTGTCTTTTGCATTGCCGTGTACAGTGTTTTGAAAAGGCTTAACAATTTAATTTAGAAGTTTCATACTCTTCCAATTAAAGCACACAGTGCTAAGTGGCAAATCTTACTTCTAAACTAAAATGTACTGAACAGCACACTTTGCAATTAAATTACCAATTTAATGTGAAGAAAAAGGAAAAACAACCAACATTTTTCAGCCTTTCCAATAATATATTAATATTTACGATCTCTTCATTATTTCCTGGTTTAAAAGTAAAACATTTTCAAAATGATGTTTTTTCTCAGCTTATTTAATCATGTATACAGCTTAATAAGAAGATAAAGCAGTCAAGCATATTTTTTAAAAGTGTTCAGATTCTATAAAAATTTCTAAAATTTGACAAAATGAACTGATTCTGTTGTACAATACAGCTCAACAGAGAAAAGCATCATGTTAATCTCTCTGCATTCCTACAGGAATATTCAGTAGGGATTATTCATCTCTAAGGAGAAAAGTAATTCTTTGATAATGATGAAGTAGTTAGCAAGGAGACAGACAGATGCATCTGTTACACTGATTTCTAATGTGTAACACCTCAGGCCTGAGAGGTGGCTTCATGTGAAACTTGAAGTTCAGCAAAGTCAAGTGCAATCTCCAGCACCTGGGTTGGGGTAGTTCAAAGTACAAATACAGGCTGGGCAAAGAATGGATTGAGAATAGCCCTGAGGAGAAGGACTTGAGAGTGCAGGTGGATGAGAAGTTCAACATGAGCCAGCAATGTGCACTCAGAGCCCAGAAAGCCGAACATGTCCTGGGCTGCATCCAAAGCGTCGTGGGCAGCAGGGTGAGGGAGGGGCTCTGCCCCTCTGCTCTGCTGTGGGGTGAGAACCCACTGCAGCGCTGCATCCAGCTCTGGGGACTAAAGGAAAGGTATTGACCTGTTGGAACAAGTCCAAAGGAAGGACACCAAGTCAATGAGAGGGATGGAACACTTCTCCTATGAGGACTGGCTGAGAGATCTATGGTAGAATTATCACTGCTATACTTGATGCAACATCCAGAAGAAATTTTAGTTGTTCCTTCTTCATTTAACACTCGACAGCTGTCTGTAAAGACACTGAAGGAGTCTACCTGAATAAGTGTTATATAAGCATTATACCTTTTTTGATCAGAAAGATACATTGTCTAGTAGAAAATTTTCCTTCTTTCCTTGGTTTCATTGGTCTTTGGAGGCCACCCCTATTCTTCCTGCAATTATAAGAGAACAGGCATTACCATATTTATCATACTTTGCTCTATTTAACAGATTTAATTTCTCATGCTAAAAGGGAAGCTACAGATAGACTATAATACAATATAGGTAAAGCAAGTTGGTTTGGTTTTGTTTCATTTTGTTTTTAAGAAAAAAACACATTAAGTTTGCTTAATTGGAGATAAACCTTTTAAACATGTAAATGAGCAGTTCAAAGCAAGTTCAAAATAGCAGACTACGTCTATATATTATATATGCATAAATACAGGCTAAAATTGCCAGTAGTCCTTAACTGTTAAAAGAAAGGAGACCAAATTAAATTATATATGTCATACAAGTTAAAAAAGACACAATAAAAAAACATAACAGACTTTTTCTTTGGCGCTCAAAGAACACATCAGAGAATAAAAAAATTATCAGATACCCTGTCTCAGAGAAAAACTGATCACATATGCAAGTCAAATTGGGCAAAGTAGTTTAGCCTTAATGAAAGAGGGAAATTGATAATATTGGCACATTTTACAGCAACATTTTCAAAACAGGACACTGCAGTATGGAAAGTAAAAATGCTTCATTTTTGATATTTTCTAGATAAAATATTTCAACTTTTCCAAGGATATGTCAGCAGGTTGAATACTTCCCAATATTTTCAGAAGTTAGAGTAATTCAGGAAAGGAAAAAACTTTACCCAGTCACTCATCCCATATTCAATACAAACTAGATGAACACTTACAGTGCAAGCATGAGGACAATATAAGTCTCAGGAAACAGTTCTTACATTTTCACCAGAAGTATCAATTCAGAGCTCTGTGGCCTTCTATGGAAGTCAATTCCCACTTTACAGTGTACCTCCTACTAAAGCTACCACTTTTGTGATGAAAATCTTCTGGTGTTAGTAAAGAAGCATATAAATTTCAAATTACTGGTTGTAGAAAGGAAAGGAAGAAACAAGTATCATTTTCTAACTGTTTTGGAAACATATAACTAAGAGCAAAAAAGGAAATTTGCATTTTGGTTTACCTCCTGAACCTAAACATAGATCTTGATAATTGTTTCAATTGTTTCCTTTTGTTTCTCCAAGACATTTTCATCCATTTTGACACAAAATGAGACAAAATGAAGCCCAAAACATGCTGCATTGAGGGGAGCTAAAGAAACAGTGCACAGTAAGAAAGCTGAAAACTTTCCTTCTCAGGAATTTGTAGGAAAAGTCAATGGAAACCAGAGTTTGGATTAAAAAAACTGCCAGAAACAGCAACAGCAGTGATAATAGCTTTATTCTTACCCTGCAAAGCCTGCTGGTTCACTCTGCATGGACAAGCTAAATACCACCAACAGTAAAATACTGCCTACAGAAATTGAGAGCAACACATCTTACAACACCTGTGTTGATCATACCCAAAAAGCCACACATAACATCTACCTCATGCCTAAAATTATACACTACCACTCTGAAAGCATAGAACATCTGCTTGAAATTAAGCTTTATGGAAGAAAGGAAATATAGGATGAAACTACCCATGCATCAGATTCTTTACCAACAGGAATATAATAATTTTCAGCCACCAACATTCCCCTAGTGGAAAAATACGCAACAAAATACAAGTTACTGCTAATTGCTTGCTAAGCTGATGCTATAATTGTTTTGTGAGAAAGTGAATGAGGATATGTTTGTGAGTCTCATGGAAAACACAGCTAAAAATATTTTCTTCAAATAAGTTCTGTTTGGAACCAAATCATGTTATTAAAGTCTCACTAAAAGAAATCAGTTTTTATTTTCTCACTAAAAGAAATCAGTTTTTATTTAAGTGACAGGATGTAATCTGATGGAAATGAGTCACAGGAGATCTCACATTGAAGCAGAGCATTCTGCAGGGAGAATAAAATGAACAGGAAAGAGTTCATATTTAGAATTATCCACTGAGATCACAACACAAGGAGGGGTAAAGTGTACAAAATGCAGTGTGAACGGATGCAATGTTTTCAGTACACAGTCTATTAAACATTCCTATATCTCCAGAAAAACAGAGCAATTCTAACAAAAGATGGGTATGTTAGTGGTTTTATATCTTCCAGTTAAACACTGACTTCTCTAATTTACAAATGGATATGGGCATAGAACACATAGGTCGCAGTTAGAATTCAGAAAGCCTTAGTGAATTTTCTCTTTAAAAACACAGAGCTCCTGTTATACTGTCAAAAACAAGCAAGTCAAAACCTCCTTGACTTGAGAGACTTCCACTACTTGGTTGACAGGCTGTAACTGGCACATTTCACTTTGTGTGTTCACACATAGAAATCGGAACTCACAAAACTATAAAAAGAAAGACCCAAACCTTCCAATAACCAGATGGAAAGATGGCATGGATAAGGAAGCTATTCCTGTTGATAAACCTCAGTTGCAAAAATTAAGGCACAGCCTTGAAAAATACCAAAGAACTGTAACTCTGAAGCTGAATGAGACCATATGTTCTGGCATTGCTGGAATAGTGAAACAGGTGGCAGTAATACAGGTGTTTCAGCATACAGCCTTCAGGGGATATTTTTGGCAGTTTCAATCAAAGAAGCAACCAGTTGCTTACCTTTTTTGATGCCAGAACAAAAAACAAACCCAAGAGCAGAGATACATAACTAGCAAAGAAAGGCAAAAAAGTCTCCACAACTTAATAATTAAGTTCTGACAGACAGCAATGCTGAACACTGATTTTGCATTGCCATCTTTATTGAGAACACCAAAGACTTTGTTAATGCCAGGGAACAGTAAGCATGGGAAAATAACAGCAGCTTATCAATCCAAGTAAACAATATTGCAGCCCTTCCTCAGAAAAAAACCTCAAACTACTATTTATGGGAACAAAATTATTCTTCTGAAACAAGAAACATAGGCAAATAAATCATGCTAGAATTAATCACAAGTCAAATAATGTTTTTTGTTGTTGCAGAGTTTTTACTGCTACATATGTAATTATTGCTTTTTTAAGGGAACTGCTTTTTCCTCCTTACTCTGAGATTCTGTTGACTGTCTTTCTTTGGTCTAGTTATTCCCCACCAAGGACTTGCTGTTAAAACTCAACGCAACAATTTCTTTTCATGATGTCATCATGACTAGAACAAGTCTTCTCTAGTCCACATGCTGGGATTAAATGTATTTGAATCTGAAATCTTCAAACCCAAAGACTTCAAAACATTAAGTCATACAGAAACTTAGAAAAAAAACCACGCAAGGGCATTTTTGAAAACAAATTCTGAGGAACAATTGAAATTGGTTCTTTATCAAAGAGCTGTCTACATATCTCAGTTTAAAAAAACAATAGAGAACAGACCTACTAGAAAATCCAGCAGTTTTCTGTCAAAATTTTGTTCTCTCTTACTATAATACACAAAAAAATGCTGGTTCTTCCAGGAAGAGAAGACAGACATTTTAGTAACTATTTTAAAAATGGAGGAAGGAAAAATAATCATAAAAGAAGTTTAGAAAAATGGTTATGACTGCATTGAATAAATATTTTATATAGTTTGGGGGTTTAAATATAGTTTTATAACTCCTAGATAGGAGTCTTTAAAGGATCTAATAGAAGAAGCCTCACAGCAAACTGAAGATACTGCAAAGTATGAGGAGTATCTAAATTATGCAAACCTCCATAAATTCTCTGAACAACAAGAGACAAGTTTAAATGAAAATATACAGATTTTGCCTCTTTATGTTAGAAAAGACTTTGCAAGCTACATAGAGGAAGTGAGAATTTTCCTTCGACTTCTTAATGAAATTGCAATATAAGAAGACCAATACTATGAATCACGATGAAATGGGTTTGCCATTCCATCTGTTCTGTACTTTATTTTGTGACAGACTACTTGAGCATCATTCAACAAATCTGGAACAAGGTTATGACATTAAAAGCCACTGGAAGATCAAGGTTAACATAAAAAAAGCATTTTTCAGAAGTGTATGATAGTCCATATTTGTAACTCCATGTTGAAGTTGCATCTGAAAAAGTTAAAGTTCAGTAATGTGAATATTAACATTTCTGCAAAACTATGCCTCTTTCCTGTTTGTTGAATATTTTTAAATTTAAAGTTTTGTTTTCATGGGAGGATTTTTGTTTGTTTGTTTTCCTTAATCATGGAAACACTAACCAGAAATAGGAAGTAAGAACTTAGAGAAATCATTTGATGAAAAGACTTGAGTATTTGCCCTCTGAGGCCAAATCCATTGCACCACAAGTTCCAACAAAAAATTTCAGGATAAATGTATTTCTTTAGATAGTAAGAGAACACAAAGTAGGAAATATTTCTTGTCAGCGCAGAAAGTTGTAAAACTAAACCACTGAGAACTCATTTCAGCTGCTTAAAATTTAAAATTAATACATGTATAGTAAAGGCAAGACAAGAATATGAATTATATGTGCATATGCATAAGGTATACTATACATTTTAAAACAATTTGAGGTAGTATCTATTTCTTTTTGTTTTCCTTGGTATTCATTATGACATTGTATTCAACCACCTTTTGCTGACCAAGTCTCCCAGATCTCTCAGGATATGTACCAAAATAACACACCATTAAGTTTTAAGGGTTGGTTTATCTTTTTGCTTTATTAAAATCTTTTTTCATATATATGTGTCACTAGACTGAACATCAAGGAATGAAGAAAGGAAGAGAAATGGTACAGCTTATCTACTAAACTAGAAAAAAAACCTACTACAATCTTGATAAAGAGTGCTGCCAAACATACAATGTCAAACAGGAAGGAAAGTCTTGACTATGTCAAGAACAGAACCTGATCCTGAAAAGACCTCCTAATTAAGCAAAGATGCACCTTTAATAATTAGCATCTCTACACATTTCTCAACTGATCTCATTACTCATTTTTCTAATTTCTTGTTCTTACTCTCCCTTAAGAAGATACTGACTAAAAAAATAATGCTGCTTCTCGCACGTTTCCCCAGCTTCTGTGTACCCAAAATCATGGAAGAGCACAAGCTTCACCCTGGAAACCTACTTTCAGGTTCCAATTCAGAAGCTGTTTGCAGTTCTTCAAGCACACCCAAAAAATCTGTTTTCTAACCTGGTTAGGCAAGAAACTTGAAACAGCAGTGAGAAGGTTTGTCCTTAAAACTAGAGCAGAACAAGAGCAAATCAAGAGCTGTGGAAAGAGATGGCAGGAGAGAATAGAGGCAGGGGCTGGCATGGAAGATGGGAAGGAAATCCATGTAATTGCACAGGCCTAGATAAGGCAGCATGCAAGTGACCTGGCAGCCAGGATGGTTGTGGAGGGCTCTCTCCTTATGCAAAAAGACCCATCACCACAGAATGGTTTGATCCAAGGGGATCTAGAGTCCTTTAAGGTAAAAATCTCCCCCTGACACCTGCAGCAATCTGATGGTGCAGCAGTCCCTGATGCATGGGCTTTGTGCCATGCAGGCTGGAAATAGTCATAGTGCTGCACAAAAACAAGGGAACCAGTCCTGCCAATATTTGGAAGGTGTCATCACAGCGGCCTCCTGATGTCATAAGCTACCTCACTGCCTCCTGTTCCAGGCCCTATAAATACAGGAGGGTCCCAGTATCTGGCTTGCAATTTGCTGAGCTTTGAGGCCCTTGGATGCCGACCATCACTGAAGAAGAGACAGCCTGGAGCAGAGGGACTGCCCACCTTTGCATGGCACACCAGAGTAATGGCTCCCAAAACCACAGCTGAAGTGGAAGCAATGTGGGAGGAGTAACATTGTCAAGAGGTTGTGAGGGGACACAGCCAGGACACCTGACTCAAATCCACCAAAGACACATTCCCTATCACATAACATCAGCTATAAAACTGTCTGGTGGCAGTTTTCCCAAAATAGCCATTGCTCAGAAACAGGCTAGGTGTTGCTGTGCCAGTGGGAGGTGATGAGTGACAGCCTTCACATAATTTGATTTGTTTGGTTTTCCCTTTCACTGATTAAATTGCCTTTATCTCAAGCCACAAGTTTTTTCTGCTTGCCCATCCTGCTGTGGAGGAATGAGCACATTACTGGATAGGAGCTCAGCTGCTGGACATTTCAATCCACATTTTCAAACGGAGAGAATGTGGGGGTTTTTCTAGAGATCAAAGCTATAGGACTTAATGTAAATATCAGTCTAAAAAACACTAAAAACTCATACATCGGTATTTTTTGGTGTACATTTTCTTTTAACACTCTGGCACAAATTTAGGATAAAAATGCAAGTGTTTCTTTTAGCAGACACCTGATCTGCACAGCTGTCTACTGTAAATGTCACAAACTACTGCTGTGACAAAGTCAGCAGAAAGACATGAAGCTTTGGAATAATTGGGGCATAACACCATCTATAATCTTTGGAGTTTCTTCTCCATTAAGCTAAAAATTTCATGAATTCTCACCTAAAGCCATGACATGTAACTCTGACCCTGAAAACACTCAAGCTAGATAAGGAAACTAGTTCAAGACTACTACCTGAGGCTTTGTGATTAATAAAGTCTGGGGTATTTTTCTGTATTTTCTGCAGCATATGTCTTCAAATGTGAATATTTGAGAAACACTTGCTGTACCATTTTTAAAACGTCAGAGACAATGGGATGATTATATGAATAGCAATTCCATTTTCAAGTGAGCCTACATTAGTCATACAGGCTTTATTTCAATAAAAGGATGACTACTATATGCAGTGCTTGCCTTACTTATGATGCCTCCAAGAAAACATATCAGCATGTATTCTGATAGAAAAAGACACAAATCCTATAATTACCAGGTGAGTTTTGACTTCTTTTTTACTTCATCTTTGTTTTCTTAATACAAAAACATATAAAATTTTCCATCGGAAACTTCATTTTTCTGGTCAGTGAAGAATTCACCAGCTTTTCAGATTTATAGGCATATATATACACCACTACTCACCTGAGCATTCCCTTGTAGCAATACAGTTTTTTGGTTTCCATCTTTTAAAAAGCAACTCATAAATAAAAATGTATTGCAGACATATTTTTATTTATATTATGCTTACAACTGTCATTGATTATGAGGAAGATATTTAAGTTCACTTTTCTTCATCAAACACTAAGTTCTTAGTCTGTGGCAAAATGAGAATGTTTGATGGAAATATATGGTTTAGTGAATGATCTATCAAGAGCATGAAGAAAGGAATTATTTCGCAGTTATAGGCATATTTACCCTGAAAAGCCAAATGCATCTTGCCAGACCATCCATCACCATTTCTACTTCTGTCCACAGTGTAGAGATTGGTCTTCCTATTGCCAGTTCTAGGTCACTAAAAATTTCTCATCCTGTAAAATAACAAAAAAAAAATCATGAAAATTGAAGCCATACTTTAAAGCACTAAATTATATTAGCTGTTTGACATCTTTTGCAAAGTAAATACTCCCATTCTGTAATAAGAGCATTAATATCGCTGAACTATCTAAAAATTATTTTGCATTTTAAAATGTTGGTTTGAAATGAAAATACATAATGAACCATACTCCAACCTTGATTAGCTGATATGGAACAATTTCTGTCACTGAGGATAAACAAGCCAAACAGTACCTGCCTGACTACCTGTGATCCTGTAGGGTGCACATACTTCATCCTTTACGTAAAAAACAAACAAAAAAAATCCACAGACCAAATTTCTGGTTCACTATATACCTTAAATACACAGACTATATGCACACACACATAAGTTGTTGTTTTGATGTTCCTCCATACATATCGTTAAAAACTCAAACATGGATGAAATATGAAAAAGCAATATAGCTTTACACTAGGAAATAACTCTGCTTTAATTAGCCTTTCCAGTAACTCCTAGTGGTTTAATATCATATAAATATTGTTCCATAGGGTTGTTTTTGAGAACTGGCAAAGCCTGACTGATTAAATTTCCCATAAAAACTCCCAGTATCAATTAAGAAAAGAAAAATATGCTCAAGTAATTTAGAATGAGAAAGGACTAGTCTAAGAGTGCTGTGTCACCTGGACTCCAGTGACATTAAAAACATTTGTTTCTTTTGCAACTATGACATATGGTTGCCTTATGCATGCCAATCACTTCCAACAACTATGCAGCTTTAAATCATGAAAATTTCAGGAAAGAAAAATCACACCAGAAAATCACAAAGAGCATCTGACCCATAGCACCATAAGTCAGATTGAAGAATTTATAAAGAGGCAACCAGTCTCTCAAGAAGAAACAGCAAATGGCTTCTACAAGAATTTTTATGAAATCACAGATGGGTTGAAACTGGGTCATGTGCTCCATACTCCTGCTCAAACACAGTCTCCCAGAGCCAATTTCTTGAGACCATGTACAAAAGGCTTTGGAATATATCTCCAAGAACAGAGACTTCATAACAGCCCTGAGCAACCTGTGCCAGTGCTCAATCATCCTCACAGTGAAAAAGTGTTTTCTGAGGTTCAGATGGATCGTTCTATGTTTCAGTTTGTCCATTCCCTCTGGTCCTGTGACTTGGTACCACTGAAAAGAACCTGGTTCTGTTTTCCTTGAGTCCTCCTTTCAGGTAGTTATATCTGCTGACTATTTCCTGAGCCTTGTCTTCTCCACACTGAACAGCCCCAATTCTCTCAACCATTCCTTGCATGTGAGATCCTCTATCTCCTCAAGCATCTTTGTGGACCTTTTCTGTATCTCTAGTGTGTTCATGTCTCTCTTGTACTGAAGCATCCAAAACTGAATTGAGCACTCCAGCTGTGGATTCACCAGTGCTGAACAAAGTGGAGGGAACAGCTTCCTTGACCTGCTGCCAGTGCTTTGCCAGTGGCAGCCCAGAATATCATCAGCCACCTTCACAGCAAGGACTTATGTCCTGGCTCACATCCACCCAGTGTCCACTAAGGCCCCCAGGGCCTTATCTGCAAAACTGGATGCCCAGGGTTGCTCCTGCACAAGTGTGGGACTTGACAATTCTCCTTGATGAACCTCATGGAGTTCCTGTCAGCCCATTTCCCTAGTCTGTCATCACCTCTCAATAATTACCCTGGCCTGGGGATTTCTTGTTTCTTAGATCAAAAATGCCCACGGAACAGAACACCAGGGCAGACCACACATGCCCATGAATGCAGCTAATGCATGTACCAGGTTACCTTTAAAGAATCAGTTATTCCAAATTTCAGGCTACATCTTTAAATGTGTTTTCACAACTAATTATCACATGTTTCAAGGAAGATAAACATGTACAGACAGACTCAGTGATCTGTTGCGGTGCATGATTAAGGTTTTTCAAAGTTGTATATGTGTTTTGTTTATTTGTTTGTATTGGTATATCCCTTTCAACCCCCCCACCCTCAATTCCCTGTGGTATCACCCTGGAAAAAGAACGTTGTCAATCACCCTGAAAGACCTGAGGGAAATGTTCTCCCATTTGACCAGGTGCTCAAGTACCCGCCTTTCCCATTGTTGTGTTAAGCACCTCTGTCTTGAACCACCCCCTTCCTCCCCGCACCCCAGCATTGGCCCAAAGTCCTCCCCTGCTCAGGGGACACCCTGAGTATTTAAAGGGAGAACCAAGGCCCAAAAGCTGCTCTGGCACGTGGAGTTCACTGGAATAAAACCTCTCCAACCCATGCCTAGAGTCCGCTCTTTCTTCCAAGCCTCAGACCACACTACAGCTTGAGATTGAAACCTACCAAACTTTCCTTTTATGCTGGTCCAAGAACTACTGCTGGCCAGTCAGCAGCTCAGAAACCAGTGCAGTCATCTGAGACCCTAACCAGTTCTGACATTTTTAGATAAGTTAAAGCATTATACTCAACTTCCTTCTAGAAGGTGATGGAGTTATTTGCAGTCAGGCAGTATGTTTAATAGAAATTTTATTACAGTCTGATACCTTAGAGTTTCTCACATACATGCCCTTGTAAATGCACATCTTAAGCAAGAATATATCAAATAATAGCAATTAGAACAAGACAAAAAAACCTTTGACCACCAGCATCCTGGTACAGAACTTGCTACAGTAAACTTTAGTAGAGTATAGGAAGGAGAAAGTAACTTACCTGTATGTGCACCTACAGAGGAGTAGAAAAACTCAAAACACATTCTTATAAAACACGGTAAAGAGTCACTTTTAAGAATGTTCCTTAATTTGCTCCCACAAGCAAAGGTTCAAGTACTTGAAACGTGAGTGAATATTTTAACCTGAATGTCTGAAATAAGAACATGAAAGTCAGCCCTAAACCCAGATGCATAGTGTAGTGTCTAGTAATATTTTAAAATGCAGTACTTTTAATTTTCTTTATTACATTAGGCTGTTATGTAATTTCACTTCAATCCATAATGTTTTTTGTTGCTATGGAACATTGAGGTCATCTATTATTTTATTTGCAACTAAGGCCAAGATGTCCAGTCACTTAATTGGATAAGCACATGTCAGTGATACTGACCAAATTTGGATCAGCCTCTAAAATAATCAATAATCCTGAAGCAGGAAATCAAGTCCTAATCCTTTTAAATCATTAAGAGTGTGACAACCAATTCCTTCACAGGACATGCATTTTATGTACTTGGTTTTGACTTAAATTGTTTTAAATCTATTATAGGAAATCAGGTGAGGTGTCAAACACCAAGTGGTAACAAAAAAGACGAATAAGGGGAACCATAATATGATGTAATATGAGGCATGTTATTTGATGCTACTATATTTGTCACTCAAACTTGGCTCTCTTGAGCTACCTGCCAACAAGCAGCACCAACAAATGCTCAGGAAACTGTTTCACTCCCAAGCTTCTTTTGCACCACAAGTATTCTCATCCATTTCTATCATTGTATTAGGCAGAGCAGGACACACCAAGTAGATCAGTATTATAGTAGGTGAGAAGACTGGACACAGAGAGAATATTTTAATGGGCTAATTCTTGCTTTCAAATCTAATAATGTTTTCTCAGGCATTGCTTATGCAACCAGCAAAGCTGTACATTAGTTTAAGGTGATGGCACAATATTACCACTTTTCCTCTTGGCACAAAGCAGGGATATTTCTAGTCTGTACAGAAAATGTTGGTCTAAATTTACAGCATTTTTTTGCAATGCATTTGCAAAACACAGACCTTTTCTGAATCCCTCTTCTGAAAAGCAATATCTCATTCTTGAGTGGGCTGAAGATTTTAGTTTTCATCTCCTCTGTTAATTAAGCACTAATGAAAGTAAGTGGTAAAAAGCCAGTTTTTGAGAGCTATTCAGGAGCAATCACAGTTTGAACAGTTGATTAATGAAGCATTAATAATCTCTTTTAGTATAAAACAGCAAGGAAAAAAACACCCAATTAAAAAAATCCCCAAGAAAAGTAGATACTATTTTCTAAAATGGTAGCAGAACCAACAAATACAACTATACAGTTGCACATACATACTGAAATAAATGATTTTGAGAATTTGGAAACTAGAAAAGGCTTGAAAAGATACCTAATAACATTTAAATGTCAGACTGGAAATAAATATCCAATGACTCCCCACATTTTAGATGAACAGCAGCACTGGTGTGTTACACATGGTATAGCTATAAAGCATAAGATATGGAATTTGGTCAGCACAGAGACTGTACACAAAGCCTTTATGTAGCTTTCCTGTCATGCTGTCCATTAAAGGATTAATTCCAAGTATTTATCTGCTACTGCATCAGTTTTTAATCTTAAAATTGTCATGTTTCTACTGTTGATTTTGTAACAGTTAAGTCAGATTTATAGCACAAACTTCCTTTTCCTGTACATTATCAATTTATGCTAGAGGTTCACTCAGATGTTTGTCCATCTTATTCACAGGAGTGGATGAATCTGGCAGAGATACTGACTCAGTCATGGAACTGAACAATAAAATTTAGCCTGGCCCAGGGATATCTATGGCCACTTTAGCAGCAGAGTGGCAATTATGTTGGGCACTCAGGGAGAAGCATATCATCTATGTAATGTCATGGTCCCTCCAAACAGCTTTTAAAGGAAAATTTTTGTCACTTTCTTTTCATACATGTGCCTTAAATTAGAAGTAGGGGAACCTGTGCTCAATGGAATGACCAATGCTCACTGACCAATGGAAAAATTATGTTCTATGCATGCATTGAAGATACATAACCATTTACATTGTCATCTCTCTTGGTTTTTATATCAACCAGAAATGTTTATATACAGAGTTTTGGCTCATGCTTAAATCTTAAGCACACCTAACATTTATAGCAGGTCAATTGTTGCTAGCACTCTCTAGCATAAAGTGGAGGAAAACTGAAATCATACTATTATTGTGAGCTTGTTTAAAAGGTACAGCCTGGTGGCCGAATTACAAGGAGACAAATGCATTTAGAGAAGCTCTCTCTTTTCTGTCTCACTTTCCTTGCATTAAAAATAATTTTTAAAAAGCACATATAACAATACAAGCAAAAAACATGCTAAGACTACAAAAATGCAGTAATAGTGTACATAAATCATATTCAGAGATACAGGCATTTGTAGCAAGGTAATTGTCTAACTATTATTTTTATTGTTTATATTAAACTAGTCTTTCACAGTTGATATTAGCAACATTTTTGTCTTGCTACACAAACTCTTAACAGCCTAAATTCCTAAGAACTTCTCAAGCTAAAGAAAGCAAGTAGGCCAAGAAAAAGAAAAAAAACATGAGCATCCTACGATGAATTGGGTAGTTTGACATGAGATAATAAATGCAAGCTGACCAAGGAAACCAGGTAACCCTCACCCACAGGTCCACCAACTACACAGCCTTAATTGAGAATGCCACCAGATTCTCCATAGAATTAAGACCTGAAAGTTAGCACACTCAAGGCTATTGCAGGTAAAAAAAAAATCAAAAACACAACTCTGCACAAAAATTGATAACACATATTTAAATAATCAGTCAAACACTAGCAAGGGGGCAGTTTGGAAAATCAAGTTTCAAGGGTGCCTGTACACATAATAATCATGCAATAGGTCAATAGGATTATTTCCACTGATGTCAAAAGCCTGTGGATTATATCCCTTATAGAAAAGTGGGTTTTCCGATAGTTAAGATGAACGTCAGCTCTCTTTATTCTGTTAGTTAACAAACTGCTGACACCAGTGCCCAACTTTCAGCTTAACAATAGACAGGCTCATATCAGCATGATGGAAACGGCATAAAATAATTTGGCAGTGGACGGCATAGCTTAATTGTCATCAGTAGTCTTATGTCAAGTATGTTCTAGACAAGTATTGGTGATCTTTGGCAAAGATACCTTTCCTGAGCATCTTAGCTTTATGTCATGTGATCAAAAGCTCATCTGTACACAGAAAGAGAAGCACAGAGAGATAACAGCAGATGCAGAAACCTGAATAATAAATACCCTGTCCCGGCTCCTCCCATGCCCATCAGCTGTCCATCTCCACAAGTCAGGATGCGCAAGGAAGAACAAGCACAGTCAGGAACCCAATGGCTGTCCCAGGAAGAGTCATCAGCTCCATAATCCAGGTGTGAAACCCAAGATGAGCTAACAGGAGATAGCTCTCTGGAGCACCTTTTGGTCTGAGGGGGTCACTGTCTAAGGGCAGAGAATATATTTTAAAATATAGATGAAGAGCATTACATGCATGTATATAGTGCCTACTTATGTTTGTGTGGCTGCAACACAATCTCAGGCTTGTTTTTTCTTGGACCTGAGGACACAGACCTGCCTCATCTCTATCAGGATGATGGATTAGTCTCCCACAATAATTTAGCATTTTCTATGTAGCAAGTTAGGCTCTGTACATTCCTATCCCTTTCTGTTTCCTTGTCCAAAACATCTGTGCAAACATTTTTATTTCCAGAAAGTTTGTTGACAGGATTTTATGAGGAATAATACTTCCCCAATACACTGTGTACCCAAAATATGTAGCATTCAGTTATTACTCTGCAGGATTTACAGTTTTAGAAAGAAGCAAGCAGTGAAAATCTGCAGATTTAGCTCTTGAAAAAGTCAACATTATTCAGCAAGATGCTTATCAGGGTAATTATATACAAGGCTCCACCTGGGCCCTAAAACAAAATAAATTTAAGATGACAAAGCGTGAAAAAGATGTACATATCACTAAGCATTTGCCTACTTTTGGTGAATAATACCTTGTCAAAATAAATTTGGTTATTTTCAGAGAACTGCAAAGCTCATATGCAACAGTACAAGAGGGTGTTGCTCAAGACTCTGCAAATTATTAGTAAAATAACGAGGGTACAAGCTTTCTAAAAGAAAAACATCTTTTCCTGGAACATTTGGTTAATCTTTATCATTTTTTTAAAAACAGCACAACATATGTAGAACAACACACAAAACAAGTGGAGTTTTATGGAACTTTTTGTTTCTCTCTAAAGGTAAGAAGGTTTCAAAGGACAAAAATAACAGTTCTTTTAAAATAACATGTTCTTTGTTTGCCAGTCAAACACAATACATGCAAAACAAAGGCGTAAAAAAAAAATCTATGTTTGAGCCAGGAATTGATGGCAGATCATTAAATGTCATTACACTACTAAGTCACTGAGTTATTAATTAATTCTTTTTTAAAAAATCTTTTTTCTTCATTCAGTCTTCTTTTGTAATTAATAATTATCAGTTTCCAGGAAAAGGAGCACACTTTATGTCCTGAATATGTAATGCAGATTTTCTCTGTTGTTTTACACCATAATTATTCTATGTTACAAAAGCCTGTTCCACTGGATAAATAGAGTTTTGTAGAACAGCATGATTTTTCCCACTGATTGCAATGAAGAACCTACAGTCCATAAATGAGCTAATGATCTTGGAAACTGTATTTTAAGGAGTCTCTCTCAACTATGAATTAGTCAACACAACATAAAAAAATCTGTTTTATAAGTTAGAACATAAAGAAACTGATTAAAGGATTCTCAGAAGGCTACATGCAAATAAACATCTTTAGTGAGTTTTGCATGATATTAAACCCCAACCTCCAGCTTCAGTTGTTTCAAGGGACTACACAATTTAAACTTTATGAGAGTGAACAAACCAGAAACAAGCTACTTTCAACATTTAAAATCATATTTTTTAAGGAAACCCAGAAAGCACAACAGATGCTTCACTGAAACACAGACCTGGTATAATTATTCTTTCAGACTGGGTGTCTTCTCTGCCCTCTCTCATCTTTGTGCCTACTCTCACCCCCTCCACAGAACATGAATAGACACAACTTATAACCCATCACTTTCACTATAACTCAGTTTTAATTATTCTTGTCCTCACACTATTTTCCAGCCAGGAAGACAACTGTAAAACTGGACTCTCTAAATTCCAGCTGTAAGGACTCCCACCCAAAAATACAAAACCCAAAAAACAGTTAATGAGGTTTTTAAAGGGCTTACTGTTGTTAATTTACTCTTAGACACACAGGAGAAATGCCAACAGGACATTATTCTGCAGAGGTCAAAACAACAAAAAATATTTTACTGGCAACTTTGGAAAACCAAAGAACTTTGGCAAAATGTTTAGTGCAACATTCAATCAACATAAAACGCTTCTTAAAGCCTCACTTTGGCCCATCCAACTTAGTGAACTCTAAGCCCATTCAATTTTAAGTTACTCAAAAATTCCTAGGATGGGGAACTAGAAGAAGAAAGAGAAAGAGAGAAAGGCAGAAAATATGTAGAAAAACACACTTATAGTTACCAACTCCTGGCAGTGTTCAGATAGAAATTCCAAGAGGAGGTAGAGTCAAGACATGCTTGCCACATGTTTGGCCTAAATACCCCCTTGGCCTTCCTGGGCCCTTCCCACAATTTGGAATCCTGGTCATTTGGCCACTCAGGAGCTGGGTTAGGGGTTCCAGAGGTGGGTGTGGAGCATTGCCTTGGTGTGCCAGGGATTGGCAGGGACACAGGCTTCAGGGGGGTGTGGTGTATAGGGTGGTGCAGCGCCCACCACAGGACCTGGCCCTGGCCCCACATACATGCACCCCAAAATGTCTTGAGAAATCAGTCTTTCCAGTCTCTCACACCAATGTGACTCAATATTTCCCTTAAAATGGAATGCCTCTGTGGGTCACCTCCACAGTGGCTTGAGTATCCACCTCCACCACCACAGTGGCTTAGGTATCATCCATTTTTAGTGGAAAAGAAGTAAACAAATCAGGAGGAAAAAAATCTTCTAATCCAATATGACATTGGTGGAGCTGTCAGCCTTCATTATGTTCCCAGGGAATTATTTCAGCTATCAAAAAAAAATCTATTTCCTGTGTTTACTTGGTCAAGTACAAGTAAAACCCCGAAGCATGAAGAACAAAAATGGCCACAAGACTACCTCTGTAAATACCGCCTATACAAAGTACAGGAAAGAAAACACAGGATGCCATTTCTTTGTCATCATTAGACACAGAATTGCTGATATATGAGTGTCCTCTTTTTTCTTTGTCTTCAGAGATGTATTGAAATGATGATATTGATGCAAAAAAGAAACAATAGACTCTTGCCCCACTTTTCAGAAAACTGAGTGTTCTACTACAGTCAGATGGCAAAATCAATAACCATCTGTACTAAAACACTGGTTTACATTTCAGAACCACCCATAAATCAACATTTCTGAACAGGAGACCAGTACATTAGTGAAGGGTTAGTGATAATTTTTTGCAAACCCATAAATATTTTTATAGGCATCCACAGGTGAATAGTCTTAGAACACTCCAATCTTGTAATAGTGACAACAGATTTACATCAAATATAACAGAGTAGTTTTTGAAGTGAGTTACGCTCCACTTGACAATATAAAAGAGAAACAACAGTCTAGAATGCACAGGAGTAAGTGGTAGTATTCACTTCTGTGAACAAAAACAATGACAGATCACCAGTCTTCCACATAACTATGGGGAAACTAGCCAAGACAGATGTTACTACTAAGAAAAAATACACAACAAATCTTCACATCTACATCTGTTACCTGTCATACAGCTTCTACTTTTTGGCCTTGGATGCCAGGTTTTCAAGTTGGGTTTTCTACAGAGATTGAAGGAATTGCATTTGGGCACAGAGGGTAAAAGGAGAGAATTGTTCAATAGCCAACCATTTTCTTACATAAAACAGGGAGGCTGAAGGTTAACATTAAAAAAAAAAACAAAACACAACAAGAACAACAACGAAACAACATGAAAAAAGAAAAAACGTTGTTTTCACATCAAATAATTTCTTTAGAACTTTACAACTGAAATGAAATTCTGAGAAAGTATAAACTTATTAGGAGCCACTACATGTTTTGCACATTGCAATCAAAAACGTATTTAGAATGGAAGCCTATTCAGTTTATTAACTCACAGCTAGAGAAAAGTTATGGAAATTCTGTCATGTAACTCCAGCTTTGTAAATATCTGTAAAGTTGCTGTAAAGGCAACTGCAAACAAAAACTCACTCTTATTTTAATCATTAAAACACAATTAGAGTTTGCAGGAGAATGTCCAAGAGCTGGAAGTTAAATATGAAAAGGAACATAAGCATAGATGTGTCCTAAATAGAAGTTACTAAATAAAGAACAGAAAAAATAATTACACAAAAATTTCCTTGTTTTGTTTCCCTCTATCAACAACAAAATTAACATATAATCTATTTTCAAAGATTGTAAACAATATCACCTTGCTCAAAGCTACTGTTATATTGACAGCATTAGTCATTTTACTGAATCCCTCCAAGTTCTCATATTGGTCTCGGTGATAATCCTGGAAAAGTATATTTTATTAAAAGCAAAAAAGAAACTGTTCCAAACCAATTGTTATCCATAAACAAATTTCATTATTTCTCCCTGTCTCTAGGGTCCAGAGTATAACAGTTCAATTCAGTCCACAGTAGAAAAAAGCAGTGATGCAAAATTCAATTCAAAATCCAAACAAAAATTTCTTTTAGCACATTGGTCTTAACAATCCTTAAATCCTAGAATGAACTCTTACTGATCAGCTATATGGCATTTGTATTCAACCAATGCATGCACATAAAGAACCAAAACAGATATCACTGAGAGTTTCCAGTATAAATTCAAGGGAATTCAAGTCTAGCCTTTAAAGACTTGAGGTATAGCCTTACCATTCAGTAGATAGAATTGAGTTTTATGCAGTTAATGAATTTGGACAGTGGGTACATCAAAGCATTCCCTCCTCTATCAGCATTCCTTCCACAGGCGGCTACTGACAAAGTTATTTCAGAGATTAGAGCCATGCATTAATGAAGACATCATTACCTGATAACACAGTCATTAATATGTCTTACTGGTAATTATTTTTGTCATTAGAAAACAATGATCTATGGCTACAAATTTTAACAGGAAGATATCAGCAAAAATTACTCTGATCTTGTATTAAGCACACAACAAATAGAAGTATTTCACAGGGTTTAGCCCCTGCAACACGATACTAGCAATGATTTTATAAACTTAGAGCAAATAACCTACAGAATTTCAAAGACTAATTCATAAAATTTCTTAAAGGAAATCAAATCCTTAAATCTTTGAATCAAAACATTGTATCATAGAATAAAGACTTCTGAAGGGAAATTATTTTAGCAATTTTGTTTTGTTTTGGTGGTGCATAATGCAGTGGGGCAGCTGTGTTGAATGAGACTCTTTTGGTTGACTTCCATGGACTTTGGAATAGATCCTTAACTCTATTGCTGTTGTCGTTTTGATTTTTATTCCATATAACACTGCTATGGGCCAAACACATTAATAATGTATAAATAGAATTATACCACAATGCAAATGGACACAAACAATAACCCCAGTTAAGGGTTTAATTCAAAGCTTGTCAAGTCAACAACAGAATCCCACCTTCTCAACAAACAGTGCTGACAAAATACTACACCCAATAATTAGAGACAGAAAGGAAAATCCCTTCAATTTCTGTTTCTACAACATGATAAATACTATATCACCATAGTCACACTTTAGGCTTACTGTTACAGCAAGTCTGCAGCCTGCCACAGCAGTTGAATTTGGTCAGAAAAAGTGATTGAAAAAGAAAAAATGGTTATACTGTATAACCTTGGGGTATACAACTATTTTTAGAGACAAATATTCAGAAGGAAAATTCCTATTACTAATCCAGCACATACTCTAAAACTAAAGGAACATTTATTTGTGAGCAAGAAAATGTCCAATCTGCTCTTAATGCATCTCCATTCATTTTTCCCACAGTTTGCATACTCAGTTTCCAGGATCTCCCCACTCTTTTTTTTTCCTTTTTGATTTTATGTCAGTTCTAGAGCTTCTGTTCTTTTCCCACAAGTCATCCATGTATCAATACATCTATTCCCCAAGGTGCCTCAGAAATATCCATTCTGCAGGAGAAATAGTAAAATTGGCATTCTGATAGTCGAGCATTGGTCCCATAAGACAGATTTGACATAGCTTTGCATCCAGAGTATTCACTTGCTTTCAGACACTATCAGCATGAAACACATTAGCATGATCTATTTGCCTGTCCCAGCCCTTTTGAAAAGCTACAAATGAACATGTACAGACCTAATCAGTCTCTAGGATTTTAAAACAAGTCACAAATTCCTTATATCCATATCTTTCATATAAGATACAGGCCAAAATTAAGAATTTGGTGGGGGAGACAGACCAGGTAAATCTGTAGGGCAGAATTTTTATTACATCAATCACAAGCCTTCCCAGCGTGAACTTTAGAGGAAAGTGAAGATAGAATCAGCTAATCCATGATCCAGAGATGGCAAAAAGGAATATATTGTATCTTCTAGAAATACATGCAGCCTTGTTTTTATTTACTTCTGAAGTGAAGCTTGGTAAAGGAACACTGAAGACAGAAGGAAGATAAGAAAGTAAGGGTAAAAAAATAAAATAGAGCTGAGATGTCAAATCTTACTCCTAGTCTATAAATCAGTACCAGAATGGTTTCAACCAAAACCTTCCCTAACATTACAGCCCTAGTCAGAGAAACATCATAGAAAGGTTTTGCCTTGTCAGTTAAACATGAAATATTCTGTTCATTTAATATATATATCATGTTAAAAAAAAATCTTTCCTGTCAAAACCATGTCAGTAACAAGTCTACTTACCTGTGAAAACAAATATCACACTGCCTTTCAGATATGTTATCAAGCTGCCACTTTTTAGTCAGCAAAAGTTGTTCCCACCTACACTTAATATCTCATATTTTCCATCCTTTTCTCAAAATTAGGCTAGCCACTATTTTCAGAAGAATGTGGGGTCTTTTATTCTTGATTCTAATGTTTGTTCATTATATCTTACCTCAGTGCTCTTAAATATTTAAACAGCAAGAGCTATTTGTAAACAAGGTTATAGGTTCTATTTCAGGTGTTCAAAGACTGGAATAATCACCATCAGTAAAACTGTAATGCTAGAGAGAGTAGGGGGATATTTGTGTATCATCTGAAATCTTAGCCATCTTTCCTTTTCTTCCAACAAATCCTTATTACAGGCACACAAGTTATCCCTCAACCCACATAAATGTAGTCCCATATACTGCAAGGGTATTTCTATAAGGAATTAAATCAAACAGATTCTGAGAAGAATACACTTTTTTTGACATCATAATGAGGTCAATGGATAATATCAAATACTATTTAAAATACACTACAAAATGAAAACTTAGCTCTTTAAAACACATCTGCTGCCTCTTCTTAAAAAATCACTTGTCCCAGAAAAAATTGTTTTGTTTTATATTATAACTTGTGAGTGGACTAATAGTACATTAAGGGAGCCAATATGCATCTCCCTGCACAGTAGGAGCACTCAGCATATACCTGGGGGGTTCAGTTAGTTTGTCTTCCAAACATCAGTGATTTACTCACATCCATTCTTCCAAGCACATTAAAAGCTAATCACCATTACTCTTCTGGAGAAGAATGGATAAAGTCACTATGGAGAAAAGATTTCCTCCAACTGCAGCATTTGAATCTTGATATTTGAATGGAAAAAATTATGCCACTGAAAAGTCAACAAGGCAAAACCACAGTTCTTACAATAACACCCATTAGGAACAGAGAATTGTTTTTTATTTCCTCTGATTAAACAGTAAGAAAAAAAACAAACAAAAAAGGTCGTTCAGTGAAAATCTGGAACTCACATAGGTGAAAAATCAACTGAAAACTCCCACATAACCCAAACTCAGTTATCTCTCCTAGTCCCCACAGAAAGCAAAAAGCTAATTACAATTACTAAGAGTAGTCATTCTATACCGTGGTTGCACAGGTTCTTCTCATGACAGAATTCAAATTCTTCCATTAAACCTGAGGGAGTTCACACACAGTGCTCTTTGGGACAGAGGTGACTCTGAAATTACTTTCTGTTATACAGGGAATTATAATGCAAAAGGCCAATCCAGGGTTTGATATCTGCTACAGCTATAAGCTTCACAGAATAAAACCATGGACAAAACCAGGCTGCTGACACATCCTTTTATCAGGAAGCAAGTCATAGCCTCATGTTTAAACATCCATATTAAAGAAGCCATTAAAAAGAAGGAAAAATAAAGGGGCTTTTACTACCTTTTCCTGACTAAGATTTAAAATTTTATAAGGCTAAATAAGGTGCCTAAACAGGAAGAAATTGCTTCCACTGAGATGATTGAGCAAGTAAGGGAAACAAACAACATGCCTTTTTTAGCCATAAAACTGCTATCAGTTCTCATTATTTTGAAAACTGGAAACATTCTGTTATAAAATTTTAAGCATGTTCTTCTGTAAAATTTTACAAATTGGATATTGTACTTAGAAGTGGTCTTTTAAGGTTTGCCTTTTTGGTTCGCTTGTTCTTTCACACCAGTGAGAGTCTGCCTCAGCAGAAGATGAGTATGGAGCTCCACCTAAAGGCACAAATCTAAAGCTCTCCTTGAGAAATGTGACCAGCCAACTCACCAAAATTTCACTTAAAGGAAAAAAAAAAAGAAAGGGTGGAAAGTTTATTGATTGCAATGAAGACAGAGCAAATGGAGAGAAAAATCAAAGTACCTGCAGAGCCAGGAGCAGTATAGCTCTACCTCTATCACACTGCACTTCAGCTAATTATATCCTTGGAGTGATTATCTTAGCTTTGGTGCTAGATCAACATGACTACCAAGCTGTACCCGGGTAATATGGTTTTGTGCACTAGAACACTTAATGGGGTGTACATTCTTTGGGTATCTCTCTGTGAAATCCCACTGCAGCCCAGCATCAGCCTCAGATGTTTCCAAAAAGCAGAAGCAAAAATGAGACTTATCTTTAACTTTGCACTTCAGCTCTCTCTTGAGCTTCTAGAAACCAAAAAGCCCAAATAGTCACATTTCAATGGTGCCATTTTACCCCAGACTTTGAGCCTACATTTTTTCAGACAAGAGTGGAACATATTAATCTGTGTGCTCAGCTCCAGTGCTGCAAACCTCAATATTACAGTTCTCCCATTTGATGAAATACTGGCTTTGCAATTCCTCAAAATAAAACTATTTGTATTGGTTTAATTTATATTCCTATTATCTATGCAGAAAACATGCTCATTTTGTTAATAAAGACAATTAAACAAAGAGGTAAGAAATAATTAGATGGATAGTACTTGATCTGTTGAGAAGAAACAATAAAACCAAGCTGGGTTTTTACACTATTGGACATAACTGGTGAAATGCTTCACAGTTGTGCTGCCTAAAAGCAGATCTAACATCTCCTGTTATCCATTCTTTGAACTGCCTGATGTTGTACTCATGGCAGAATAATATGTACGAGACACCATTCACTCTGCATAGACTTGAGCAGTTGTTGCAGTTTCAGAGTTCTGAAACTCACTGGGCATCATGAGTGAGATCACTATTAACAAAGGTGTTAACCTTATCCATACATTCACTAATGAAATGCAATTATCGAGAAAAGATGTGGCAGCTAAGTGCTGTCTTTGTTCATGGCATTTAACAAACATGGCATGACTTTTTTTACTTTTACAGGTGTGTTATGTTACCAAAAACATTTGGGACTTTGACCAAGACTGGCTAAGCCCTTAGCACCATTTGTAAGGTGCTAGTATCTGTATGCAGAACTTCTTCACTCTCCTAATGTTTACTCTATTCTCCTGCATTCTCTCAAAAAGTAGGTTCACATGTACATGAAAAACACCCGGGTGAAAAGCAAAGCATCTCGCTAGTTTGTCTCTCACTGAACACATTTAATGTACAATTCACAGATGATAAATTCAAAGGGGTCAAAGGGGTCATCTAGCTCTTAATGCTATCCTCACTCTTCTGTTAACATTTCATGCTTTATGATAGGAAGTTTCTAAACTTACTGACTTCAAAAGGGAGAGAATAATGAAAAATGGAGAGAAGACAAAAAGAGATCTTTGACCAAACACCAAAATCTATGGTTAAACACCCATGACAATCACAAACTAATAGAAAAGGATTTCAAGTAACCACAGGTTGGCTACTGTGGCTGGACAGATGAATTTTTAAAAAGTGTGATTTTTCATTGCAGTGGCAGGTGATGAGAGCAATGACTTCTGTTCTCTGTGCTGTGAACATTGACACCAGAATCAACACTAACTTTTTCAATTCTATACACTGCTGCTCAACTAGAAAATGAAAAAAAAAAGTTAGGCGCTCCACATCTTTCCCAAAGGAAGCACTTTATAGTGAAAAATGGGAAATAGGGAGTGACTTCTCAGACAACTCATCCCCCTTCTATAGGGCTGCTTTAATTTACTCAATTAATGAGGCATTCAAAGATATGTCAAAGAGCTGCAGTATCCTAGGGACACACCTCTGCACCTTCAATGTCAAACAACATTGACACTTGAGCATTGTTACTGACTAAATATCACAAAACGAATGAAAAATGGAGATGGAAGACAAGAGCCATGAGAAACGATGAAAGCTGATGAAAACTGTGCAAAAAAAGTAAAATTAGAGCCAGAGGGGTATTCCAAATATCAAGTCAGAAAAGCAACCATCAGAGAAAGACCACAGTACTTTGGACAAGATACGGCAAAAATGGTCAACTGCAAATTAGAGGACTGGCAAAGAGTAACGGTGGCAAGAGGATCAATGAAAATTGTTATACTGATACAATTCAATAGTTGAAGAAAATTGCACCCAAAAATTAAAAAGTCAGTCATGAGATTACAGTAAGGACAGAGCAAATAGAAGGATGGGAAATAAAGGGCCCACTGGGAGCAGAGTAGGCATTCGGTATGGGAGCAGGAAAAGCAGATAGCTGGGATAGGGTGACCAAGTTACAATGCAGAACAAGGCAGTAGTGGAAATAGATAGCTATGCAAATAGGACTTAGATCTGTAGTTATGTTTAATTTCTACATTGTAGATTAAATACATTAAATTTTATAAGTATTTCATTAAATATATACAATTTGAGATAAAATTTTTGTTCAGAAGATAGTCGTTATTTTTTTCAAGTGATGGATATGAACTATAGAACTAGAAGCAGAATGTTGCACATTGAGGTAATTCCTCCTTTCCAGTCTTTCTCTTTCTTTCATATTTAGTATACAGCACAGATCCTTCTAATTAAAATTAATTTAAAACTGCTTCTTAAATTATTGCATGCATACTTTGCTGAAGATAACAGTAAAGTACTAGGATGTTTAACTGACACGCAGAAAAAACCCAGCAACTTACATATCCTGGAATAACAGCTCTTTCTCTTGTGCTAAAATACAAGCTCTTCCCAATTTAGTATAGCAAGAGATTCAGTATTCTGAAGATAAGTTGCAGGACAAAGTCCAGAGGAACTAGCACTGTAGATGACATTCAGCCCCTATGTCAGAAAAAATGTCTGAAATCATAATCAAACAGGTTGCCTACTGCAACTATGAAACATCATTCAAATATCCTGAAGAGTCAACAAATAGACCATAATAATTCCAGAGACAAATATTGGTGCACAAATTTCCCTATTGTTTCATTTCATCTTACAAGCTCCTTTAAATATTAATATTTAGACCTCGTGGGAATTTACACATATGCCCTCTTGCTATCTATCCTTTTCTCCAAAAGTACTATTAAATGCTAAGTGTATCTTGTTCAACCTCTTTCAAAGTTGAATGACTTCCAAAACAGACACTTAGAAGTTTTATTTATGAAAGTAATCACGTTATACAAAGCACCATTTCCTAAAAATATGCTCTATTGTACAGATGAACATTTTCTTTTGAAATCTGTGCAGAAAAACCTACCTGCTGTGCTTTATTACAGAATCCAAAATTATCATGAAAATAAACAAAAACTTGGTTGCCTTTTCAATTGTGTAGAAGCTTTCAGCAAAATCTGCACTCTCGTTTCAGGAATATGGTTCACTCCCCTTTTCCCTCCCTTTTGCAAACTTCAGATCAGTTTATATATTGATCTTGAAGACTGATGTGACTCTAAAGGAGTGTGTCACGTCTGTACATGAAAACTCTCCAGCTTGCCAGTGCCAATAGTAGAATGCAGATTGCCCATAGAAGTTGTAGATGTCTCCTGCAACCTGGTCTAGTGGAATGTGTCCTTGTCCACAGCACAGGGGTTGGAACTGGATGATCTTTAAAGGCCCCTTCCTATGGTTTTGTCAAACTATGGCTTTATGATGACACACCACACTGAATAAACACTGCAGATGATTGTGCCAAAGTTTAAGCTACTCCATCTGAGCCCAGCACAGTAATCCAGCTGGGTCCACCAGATGCTCTCAGCCAGATTCACTGGAAACAGTACCACTGTTCTTCCACTGGTCAAAGCCTCCTTCTTATCTTAGCCTCCTTATCTCTGTATAAATACTGAAATCATCTGAGGCATTGCCATGCAGGAAACATATTCTGTGCAGGTAAAATGTTCTCCAGACTAGCAGGTTTGGGAAAAACAGTTTTATCCTGAGCGAGCACCAGATGCATCAAATTGGCAATCACAAAGTCACTGTGTCATAGAGAGAAGAACCATAAACAAGGAACAAAAAAGAGTAGTGGGTATCAGACTTGATGCCAGAATGCCATTTGGCAGGCCCTTTGTTCACAGACTTGTCAGTGATTTCGGACATCACTCACCCCAACAGAGCTTTATTCCTCACTCTGCTTCTACACATGCAGTTACTGAATGTGTTACACTGAAACACCAACATAGCAAATTTTCCAAAGAAAGACAAACCATCTCCCTGTGAGTCCTGTTTGAAATCTGGTGCATGAACTGATTCCCAGTCTGCCCAGCACAATAATAAAAGAGGATTTATTTAGATGTTAGAAGAAATAACCTGTGTTCCGAGCAGCAATGCACATGGGAAGAGAAAGAGTTTGCTGTTGTCACTCATATGTATTTCAACAGAATCACAAAGTCATTAAGGTTGGATAAGATCTCTAAGATCAAGACCAACCATCAGCTAGCACCACTACCACTTTCACCTCTAAACTATGTCCTCAGATGCCATATCCACACATGTTCTGAACACTTCCAGGATGGTGATGCCACCACTTCCCTAGGAAGCCTGTTCTAACACTTGGTCACTGCTCCCATAAAGAAATTTTTCCTAATACCTAACTAAACCTTCCCTGACATAATTTGAGAGCACTTCCTCTCAACCTCTCACTTACTAGGAGGGAGAAGAGACTGAAATCCACGTCACTACAACTTTGTGTCAGGTAGTTTTAGAGAACAATAAGGTTTCCGTTTCCTCCAGCCTAAACAGTCCCAGCTCCCTCAGCCAACTTCTCATCAGACTTGTGCTCTTCACCAACTTCATTGCCCTTCTCCAGACACATTCCAGCAGCTCAACGTTTTTCACTTGAAGTGCAGCCTCAGCAGTGCCTTGTGCAGGGGGACGATCACTTCCCTGGTCCTGCTGGCCACACTAATTTTGATACAAACCAGGATGCCATTGGCCTTCTTGGCCACCTGGACACACTGCTGAGTCATGTTCCACCTGCTGCTGATCAGCACCACCAGGGTCCTTCTCTGCTGGTCTGCTCTCCAGCCACTCTGACCCAAGCCTAGAGCACTGCAAGGAGTTGGCTATGACCCAGGTGCAGGACCAGCATTTCATCTCATACAGTTAGCCTCTGCCCCCTGTGTCAGCCAGTCCAGATCCCTCTGCAAAGCTTTCCTAACCTCTAGCAGATTAAAACCCCCAACAAAAAAGGGCCACTCATGGGGGAGGCCTATAGTTTATTTAAATTGAGCTCTTAACACCAGGCGTAGGACTGGCCCTCTTCAGGTACATGGGCTTCCTCCCCTTAGTGGTAAACTGCTGAACTGAGCCCAACAGCCCTTAGCCGGCAAGGAGAGTCTTCACTGAAAGGAAAAAGGACTAAGCATGAAGAGTTTATGGCCTTCTGGGACAATGACTGAATAATGAATATGATTGTCTTCCTTATCTCTGTTGGAAACCCTGTTTACTTCATCTTATGGTATTATGTCTTGCTCTCACAGAAGGCACCCTTGAATTCCATGTGCATCTAAACAGAGTCACAGCTGATGGGCCCTCAGGCAGGACCAATGTCTGACAGAATAATTTTTAACTTTAATTTTAGTCTTCCATTTCTGGCTTGATGAGGGGAAAAAGCCTAAAAAATCACTCTTGATGTCTCAGGTTTCCTGAGACTCAGGCACAAATTTTCTTAGGCTGAGTACAAAATATTGTGATTAAATATCCCACAGATAAAAGCTGTTATGCATCGTTTTCATAATACGTAAGTTATTATATGTAAAATTATATTGCTTTAATTCACAAAAGGAAAGGGATAAGTAATGGGACCTAGAAGGGACAAAGTCAATAAGGAGGTAAATATGAAGATAGAAATTTGAGTTAAGTGTTTTATTGGTGATGTATACTGGCATATAATTACTTGAACTGATAATCCTATTTTACATATTTAGGTGTGTACTAATCTTTTTTGCTTTAAGAATGAGACAATAAAGCAATGTTTGTACATATAAGCACCTGAATCACACCAAATAATACTGACAGCTTGATTGGGAACAATAACAGAATAGCAGACCTGTGGGACTGAGCTTCATGCTGTTAAAATGTGAATTCATACAATATGTTGCTGCTGTGCTTGCCTAACATTAAGACAACTTTGCGGATGTCAATTTACCTGCATAATCATGCGATAATTTAGTAAAATTAGCATGAAATACTTCAGTATCTCCATGTAGTTAGCTCATAATTGTAAAGTAAATATGTACTTGCCGAGGTGTTTTCTTGCCCTGTGGTCTCATAGTGGCTTTTTTTACTGGTTTATTATGTGTATGTGGGAGGTGTTGAAGCAGAGGTGTCACAGAAATGTTACTCAAAATACTGATGAAGGCAAGATAATACATTGTGGAAGGAAGGAAAAAAAAAAAGTTAAGCTTCTATATGCCTTCCTGGACTGTAGTAAATGAGTTTATTCCCTTTGGTAGAAAGACAAGCATTAAAAAAATAAATAAATAAATAAACAAACCACCACTCTAATTAGATTTATTTACAATCTATACAAGTTTATGTTAAGTCCTTACAAAAGAAATACAACATCTAAGAAGAGCAGAGCTGATATAGTCTTGATAATTGATAAATAGATTTAATTAAAAATCTTTTGGCAATCACAGCCCTCTACTTTCCCAAACTGCCATGCTAAGATAATTCTCAGCACACAAGTTTTATCTCAGCTCCACCCTCAGATCTTCTGTTTACTCTGACCTGTTTTACATAAGTTTTCCCAGAGGTGCCTACAGTGGCTGATGGGCTCCCTGGCTTCTCCAGTGAGAGGGCTGGAACCGGCTGTGTCCAGAACAGAGCAAACAGGGATAATTTCCTTCAGATACATTCCTTCCTTCTCCCTGCAGCTCCCACCTCCTCACTACTAAAAACCCTACTACCTAGAGCCAGTATGGTAAGATATACTTCCTTCTGACACCAGAAGTTTCAATTTCCCTATACTTCTATTAAAGTACTTCTAATAAAACACATGTACAAACATATACACAACAAGGAAGTGCAATCTTTTAAGTGAAAATATAATGAGGTATTTTCCTATTTTCCCCAAAGGGAAAAACAAGATTTAAACAATTTTAAATGGGACCAAACATCAGAATGTCAGATAGTTTGTTTTTCAAAGCCAGAGGTAGCTGCTGTTGTAGCTTTGCAGTGAGCACTTTTTAGGAAGGTACCTCTCTCCACCTTCCTACCAATAAGAAAGGTAGGAAAATTCATTCCACTCCAGTCACTGAAATATCCTGCTAATAAGCCAAACCACACTCATGAGGGGGATGGGGGGCAGGGCGGGTGGTTGCCTCTGTTCATATTGTCAGCATGATACCTTTTTTCCACAGGAGACTTTCAGAGAGATGATAATTTGCTTCCAGCATAGTTTAATCACCAAAGATTTATTATTCAGCACATCCTAATTCACTCCAAAACCGTGACTGTTCTTAGCATGGTTTACAAAAGCTGAATCTGTAGCTATGACTTAGTTTCAGGCAAAAGAGTTAAGTTACACAATAGCTACAGGCATTAATCAACCAGATCTGAAGCATGAGACTAGAAAATTAGGATATCTGAAAAGAACTGGTTTTAATTAGTTGTAGCTCCTCTGTAATTCCTGACTATATTGATTCAAGTAAACAACAACAGAAAAAAATAGAAGCTGCCTACCGACAGATTCTATGCTCAAGACTTTTGGGAAGCTAGCAATATATATCCCAGATGCTAACACCTCATAAATAAGCATTATTAAGAAGGACATTTTCAGGTTAGGTATCCATCATGAAGCAGCCTAGTACTAGGACATCTAGAACACCAACGAGTTTGTATTTCCAGGCTGTGTAAGCAGCTATCCCTAAATACCACATGACTAAATGATGAAGTTCTCCATCTGTAATTTCTTTTCTGCAAATAGATGCTGCAAATGAAAGTAGTTAAGGAAGGAATAAAATCCATTTATTTTACAGTGATAATCTTAACAGAATCACCTCTGCTCATACCCGACAAAAATATTTAATTTGCCAAATGTTGAAGGCATTTGTTAAAGCAGTTCCACAACAGTTTAAAAGATCTCATAGATAACTCTGTGAGGCTTCCTGTAGCTCTTTGTTGGCCAATGTTTGCAATAACTAAAGCAACACACACTTTGGCATTCCAAGAATGTCTTTTTGTCTCATTCTTTATATGCTTCTACATTCATTTTTTTTTCCTTCACCTTTGGCAGTACTGAGACATAAGAATACTCAACTACCTTAATGAACATTTGAAATTTGTTTTATTATAGTATATATTATTTTAACAGACCAGTCTGGGACCTAGTTCTAAAAAAAAATCATTCTCCCTAATTGCTTAAAATTTATTTGACTGGGAGTTAAGTGAATTTCTACTTATTAGGGAGGATCATCATAGTATTTCTTCCCTTTGGTAAATGGAGCTCATTTAATGTCATTTGCCTATCCAGGTGTATACAGAGAACTAGATAATGTCTTACAGCAGAACTATGATAGCAGAATTCTACAGGAGCATAGAGATTGAATATGATTTTTTTTTTTTTACATGGCCAGCTTTATATTAAAGGTCTTTATCTTTCTGAATACATTTTTTCTACTGAGACATGGCTGAAAATAAATTTCACTTATTCAAAACAAATGACTCAATTACATCCCCAGGAAAGGTGCCGTCCTAAAAAGTAAAGAAATTACATTGGAGCAACTGTAAAATTACAACCCAATGTGTAGAAAAATTATTTATTGCGAGGATAACAAAAGATGTACAAATCATTTTGGGAATGCAAAGAAGAAAAATAGTCTTGGTGCAATTTGAACAAAATTGATATTCAGCATCGATTGCTAAACATTCAAATATTCTGTACTGATCATTAATAACAATCTCAGCCTCTGTTCAAACTCTATCAGGGGATATTGCTTAGCATCGTACAACACTCTAAAGAACAGCAAGAAATGCACAATGGCTTTTTTCCATTTTCTGCTGCCTACCCCTGTTTCTTTTTTCCACTTTTAAAGAAACAAAAAGCATTATCAGCTTGATTCCATTTGCAAATTTCAGTGTCAGGAAATAGGGCCACCTTTATAGCTGCCTCATGTCTCTGGAAAAAATTGTCCAAAGAGGTTTTCTGAGAAAAAGCTGCTGCAACATCTGTGCAGAACAGTAAAAGAAATCTGGTATAATGGTTACTTTTTAATTTCTCTACACTCTCTTGCATCCCAGCCAAACTGCTCAGAAATAGTCCTCCTTTCCTCTTCTTACAACATGACTCTTAAGTGGTTTTAGAGGAGGAGACTACAAAATAATCCTTTATACAGTGCTCTCAGACTGCAATATCTCTTTTTTATAAGATGCAACAGGAAGAGGATAGAATTTGCAAATATTAAGGAAGAATATTTTTATGACAGACACCATGATGGAGAATAGTTGTGTCTTATTCTCTATTCCCTGGAGAGAGAAGTCATGAACTTCTCGGTGTTTAATAAATCCACAAAATAGTAAAATCTCAACCACTTTTGATGCCACAGACAAAATTCTCATCAGGTTTTGGAGGCAAGCTTTTACTCATCAACAGCAATCACTGCCAATCTGTTCAGCACACCTAGTAGAAATTGTGATTTAGATGTTTCAGTGCGTTACCTGAATTTTAGGATCCCTATTAATCTACTGCTTTGTTTTTAGACCATGTTTTTAGGAAAGCTCATTCTTTCAAATTAATTAATTGTTGTGTTTCAGCTCTTTTAAAATAGTTTACTCTGATCAATATTAACCTTTAAACTTTTATTGCACGTACTTTTTGTTTCACTCTTACACCACTCTAAAAATCAGTTGATTTGTGTTAGGTATTGGCAATGTACAGAGGAAGCATGCAACATGTGTAAAGGAAAAAGTTATAAAGACAGAGATAAATGCCATCCAATGTCCCCAACAGAAATACTTGTAGTTCAAAACCAAACAAATTGGAATTACTTGGGAAAAAACCCACACACATCCTAGACTTTGAAAAAATAAGAGGGAAGGATTGATATTGAATTGGTGATTGAACTTATGAATTATATTGCAATGGGAAGTGCTAAATATAGCCCTCTGTAGCATTCACAGTGAGATGCAAGCAAGATATTAACATTACTTTTAACAGTTGGGAAAAGTCCTATGCCTCCAAATTGCCTCAGTGCACATGATGTGTACTCTTGAAGAAACTGGCAGGTATTAATCCCTACTGTGCTAATAAGAAGAGATGCCCTAATCACAAAATTAAATTTTTATTTTGTGACTAGTCTGCAATTTAAAGGTTGGTAGGGATTGCAAAGGGAGGAAGAGGTGGAGGAAAGAAAAGAAGCATGGAAGAAAACAGAAAGGAAAATGTAAATGAAGTAATACTATAAATCACAGAGTTTCTTGGAAGCTTTCAGTTCAAACAGAGTAGCCAGAGGTTCATTTAAAAATTATTACTGAAAACTTAAGAAAAGAGAAATGGCTCTGAAGAGGGCCATCAGTATGCAGGGGTAAAATGAGGCTTGATAGTGCTACTCATCAGTAGAACTGCTTTTAAACTGAAAATTCAGCTTGGTACTTTACTTGAAGCTAAATTATGTACCACAACACCACACAGATATAAGCCTTCCACACTTTTCTAAATGCATGCATCTTCACTTTTTTTCAAACTGTTACTTAAAAATACAGTTTACAAGGAGACAGTGAAATTAAAAAAAAATTCAATTTGGAATTAGTAAAAGGTAACATTGGGCAACATGACTTGTCATCAATAGAAACACTTATTGTTCAGGAAAGCATCCCCTTCACAAGGACAGCACATTCTTAATTTTATGTTTAAACTCTTAATTAGGCATGCATATGGTACTAGCTCAACAGAAAAGACAGCTATAATCCTCTGTTTCAGCAATTTCCCATATCCATGTCTAAGGCTGCAATATACCTTCCTTATTCCTTCCACAGAAAGGTGAATAACTTGACTTACTGATACCATGGAAACTGTATGGAATGCATCAAAAAATATACTGGTATTTACCAGCAACTTCACTAAATTATACTGGCCTTTTCCTCCTGCCAATAGCTGGCAGAATGTGTGTTCTTTTATGATATTGAGGTCCAGGGCAGGGGAGTGACAGAGGGAGGATGATGGTAAAAATGGGTGTTGTATTTCAGGGAGTCCTTATATTTGCCACAAAAAAAACCACCACAGAAGTCATGTTGGTATGCTTAGTTTTGTTCTGCCACTTGGATGTCCTCATGAGCAGGCTAAAACTAAAGTTCCCTATCTCATGTTGACTGTGGTCCATAAAGCCTTGAAGTCATGGCTGAAAAACAGCACAGCTTTGGCAGGAGACATAGATTCTTCCCCCAGCTAATTTATGTTTTCCCGAATTTTATTTAGACTAAAGCCCAAGGGGTAGAAAGCACAGACTACCAATTCATTTTTTATGTGGGCAGAAGGAAAAAACCAACCAAAGCTTAGACTCCTGCATCCTGAACTAGTGCGCCACACACTAAAGAGAGGAGACTCAGAGCCACTGGATATCTCTTCATCCTTCCAATAGGCTTCACAAGGCAGGGAAAAAATAGCTGCCCATCCCCAAAGGTATGACTGAGGTACTCATAAAAAACAGTTTGGGGCTGTAAATAGGCAACTTCAGTGTTCACCTGTACCAAGTTCCCTTCTGCAGCATTTCTTCTGATCTGACTTGATAACTTCTCTCTCTACATCCCCTTTTAATAACTGTCTGTTGTAAATCCTCAAACTTCCCTGTTCCTTGAAAAGTGATTTAAATCCGGGACGCAGGTATGTAAATGCCATTTTTTCCTTCAGTTTTATTTGAAATGTTTTATTTTCAAACAACAGCAAGTTAAAATAAACTGCACAATGTAATATTTTTTTCCTATTGTTAATTATATTGTTTCCATATCAGACTTTTTAATATGTTAGCCTTACTTATGTTGCTACCAAGGGAGAGTGGTATGGAAGACAGCAACATGCCTATGGCATATGGAAATGGCTGGCTGGCTTCTGTCACATTAACACAAGGTCATGTGTCTGTTTCGTCACTGCTTAAACACTGTGATCCCAAAATACCTTTGTCCTTCATTCTTTCATAACTTGGTGCTAACCATTGACTGCCCTACATTCTTTCAGCATTCTACTGTTGATGTTTCAGCACCTGTTACAGACAGGTATGGAAACCACTGCTGTTTACACAGGTATTTTGGTGCATGTCTACAAAGCTACATTAAACCTGAGATGCCATTTCACACCAAATCATGACACTCCATCCTATCTCTTCACAGGTTTTCTGAAAGCAAAATCCCCTAGATGGCATTTCCAGACTTTACACTGAAGTCTGCCTGTATATTGTACTCTGAGATTCAGTATCTTTAGACCAGCACTCTCTCTTCATGAGGATCAAGACATGCACCTTGCCTTTCTACCATTACATACTGCGCCACCTCTCCTCCTGACTGACAGTCTGTTTGCAAGGCAAGACACAAGAGCAAACACTTTGTCTTGAAAGCAGTAATACCAAATCTGACTTTCAGGTGTCTTAGTTATTAGAATAAATTCTGCATTACTGAAGCAGGGTTAACACAGTTAGGAACGTCTGGATGCTTGGAGACTGCAAGACAAAGTCAAAGGTGTTTGAATCCAATGAACTTAATGCTTCACTACATTCTCAGTCAAGAAATCACCTCAACAACTAATACCAATCTCTAATTGGTAACTGACAAGTTTCTGAAGCCTCTACACAGCCTCAATATCCATAAAACCTTCTTCTATGAATAAATGAATAAAATGTCCTTAGGTACATTTGCATGTTGTTGACGCCCTTGGTAGGGATTAAATAGATTCTACTTTATTATGGATAAAACTAAGACACTAAAGTATGTATGCTTCCCGGATTGCACGTAACATTTCTCACAACTAAATGGAGTAAGAACTACAAAGGAAATTCAGTAACAACATTAATTCAATCCATAGAAAACCTTGGGGAGGAACAGAGGGCAAACAATTTCTGCATTTCAGGCCCCACTTTGCAAGTTTTACACTGTTAGTGTAAAACCACAATAGTGCACTGTATTTAAATTTCTCTGCTATGTCAGAAGTTTTTTCTTTTTACAATTTTTCAATTTTTTTTGTTTTAAAAATGAAGGGTTTTCTTATTTCTCCAGAAATTGTATCTCAGTTTTATCACAATCATGCAGAAAGATCAAACATTAAGAGCATTGAGCACATAATAATATAAGCAATATGCTAACAATTTATTCAATACTTCTGATTAAAAAGCCATTTTTGGGGTTTTTTTAAAAGAAATAGTTTCATGAAATATTAAAGTTCACAGGCAATGTGAGCACCCAGTTTGACTTTGTGGAGAAATGTCTTCTCACTATTATCTCTTCCTACCTACACTACACAGGGAATACTGAGCTTTGTCTCTAATGATTGTAATATCTCCAATTCAAGAGCTGTGTATTAAAATGACCTTTCATTTCCATTCCCTTTAATGTTTCAAAATCAGAATAAAATGCAGCCAAGTACTAATGTCACCTTTTTAGGCAGGACTACAAAAGTTAAGGCGAATCAGGGTAAAGATGTTAAATGGCAGCCATCACAACATACTTCTAGGAATCCTGTATCTGCACCATCACAGTAATTTTAAAGGACAAGATATAGGTTTTTTTTAAGACAGCAAACCACAAGAAAAGCCAGCATTGTGTCAGAGTAGAAAGAAGGAGCATTTAAGTTATCTGAGGCAACGCCATGGTTTCATAAATTCTAAAACTTTTTCTGAGAACAGATTTGGAACTAGTGCTGTTCTGAACAAAGTATACCTTATTTCAGAAAACCAAAGACTTGTTATGAAAAGCAGGCTGATCAAATATAAAAGCCTGAAATTCTGAGGACATAACAATGGATACTCATGTATATTTACCATACAAAATAGTATTTTTTCATTTCACAATATGCACACATCCACATGCACACGTCCGATCTGGATGGACAAGACATTTTGCAAAAAAGAAAGCAAAAATACAACTATCAATAAAGTTTTTTTCAATTATGTAAACACCATCCTGAAAGATAAAACAAATAGAGAATAATCATGCCAAAACAGTTTTCACAGACTCTTCTGAGCTGGAAGGGGCCCACCACAAGGATCATCGAGCCCAACTCTTAAGTGAATGGCTCATACAGGGATCAAACTCACAACCTTGGTGTTATTAGCACCATGCCCCAACCAAGGTAATTGTTGAGAAAGATAGGACAGGAAAAACTTACAAATATGATTGCCTGGCAAGAGATACCGAGAATATAAAACCTATGAATGAAATAATAAAACCATGTTTTCTCTCAAAAGTGTCTCAGGCTTGCAGAGTTCCCTCTCCCTGCCATCCACAGATGCTCCTACAGGTAATCCTAAATTCATTTGCTAGACAAGACCTATACAGTCATGCATTCACAAATCAACAATAAAACAGTCATTACACACTTCAACCAAAAAGCAAAGTATACAAAAATTAATCCTAATGGATTTTGGCCTATTGGATCTATAGAGTACAATAAGAAAAAAAATTACCTTGTTAATGGTAAATTCATTTTACCTTGCAAACTTCTGTGAAAATTTCAGGCAGATTATCTGCTAGTGAAATATTATTTCCCTGAGGCTTTGCTTTTCTATTCACTTCTGTTTTTCTTTTGTTTTCTTTGGGCTTTATTTTACCTCTGAAAAGGCATGAGCTCTATGCAAAATTTATTTTCATCATTTTGCTTAAACCATGCAAATACAGAAACCTATTTCCCTTTAGAGAGAGCAGCCAAACACTATTGTATAATGATTCATTTTACATAGCTGGAGAGAAAGGACTTAATGCTAAACTCTATGAAGTGATTGTCCTGTTGATCAACTCACAGATGTCTACTTTGAAGCCTTCAGCTGAAAACCACTTTCAACAACTCTCTTATTCATTATAACTGCAAGTAAAATTTGACCCAGTAATAAGTGTCATACACTTTAGCTATTAATACAAGCAATTAAACATCAATATTAAGTGCAGTAACAGTAATGAGGTACCACATTCTTCATGTGTTTCTCACTAGGTGCTTATTTTTTCAGAAAAGCCTCCTGTCCCCTCAGAAATTCTGTCACCCTGTAGCTACTTTTATTGCCAATTAATCGGTAATTGGGTCCAAAACATACTGCTTATGACTCGCATACCTAGAATATAGTGATCTAAAACTAAAACACAACTGAAAAAGTTTTAATTGCTCTATGTTCATTTTAATTAGGCTATATCTTAGAAAATGAGGTGGATGCTTGCCCAATATGTGGTTCTTGACCAATGGATTTTTCAGAAATAGTCTAGTTTCTTTTCATCTTTTTAAAACAATAGTATTCCTGTGTTTTATGTTTCTCCTCTAAGAACACTTAATCTCTCTTCAGCATTTAAAATATCTGTCACCTTTAAAACTAGCATCCAGGTTTTTCAGTAATCTCCAGTGAAAGGTATTTTCTTGCTGTCCCACAAGAAGTCACCTGCACAGAGTTATGGGCTGCTAGAAATAAGGATATGAAAATGTAGGAGTGTCCGTACTCGAAAAGGAAAAACAAAACATTTATCTCTTCCTCAGTGGCAGATCTGGAGGCTGTAAATGACTGATGCTGTTCTTAAAGCTTACACCTACAGTTTCACTGCTTCATCAGCTCCTCTTATATTCCAAAGTGGCCATAATATCTATTGATTTTGAATGCCACTTGTAGCAAGAGAATGACACATCTTAAAGAACCAGGAGGTTCCTGATGACATCTGTGTTCAAGGTGGCTGGTGCTGGTAACTTGGAATCACCTCTTTGACATAAATCTACACAATTGATATGTGGAAGTCTCCAGGATCTTTTGAAGTGCTAAGCTATGATTAACCAAAATTTCTAAATTTTTACTTAAATCCACTTGTCAAACCCATCTATCTATCCCAATAAATAAAACCTATGACTTCAGAATGGAGAAGAAATAAGATCAACTCCCCATCTTTTCACATTGCAAATTTTTTGCTAAATGTTTTTTTCTTAAGAAGGATTATGAGGTATAGTCATCTATATTTTTTTCTTTTTTTTCATGCAAGAAAGCATGAAAACCAGATAAATGTTTAAGCTACTGCATGTATTTTGCATGTAAGTACCCAATCTATATTTTGACAAGTAAATATTGTAACAAATTCAGAGAACAAAAGCACCTTAACTTTTCTAGATAGCTTACTCTACCAGATAAAACATCTCTACTGAAGTCCTACAAAGAAAAGACTGTAGAAGTCATTTGCATTTTCAGAACTCTGCATGTAACAAAAAAAAAAAAAAATAAGCCTTTCTCTTGTGAATTGGTCTGCACATTCCAGATGAGTTCTGTTGCTTAATGATAAAATCCTTCTCATCAAGTAAAAAAAAAATCTTTTAAATGCCTGTGTCAATTGAACTAATTTAAGATGCACTAGGTAAAAAATAAATAAAAATAATTGTGATGGCTATGATCAGGGATATCAAAATCACTGAATCATTGAGGCTAGAAGGTTACCGCTCAAAATTGTATAATCCTAACCCCCTGCTCAAGGGGAGTCAGCTGGGGTACATTGCCCTAATCTTTGTCCAACTGACTCCTGAGTGTGTCCAAGATGGAGACTCCACAACCTCTCTGCATGAACTGTTACTCTGCTTGGCTCCACTCACAGCAGAACAGTATTCTCTTGTGTTCAGATAAAACTTTGTATATGTGAATTTTTACCCATTGCCTCTTGTACCGTCACTGGCATTGCTGAAAAGAGACTGCCTCCATCTTCATTCCCTCCCATTCATACATGTTAAATTGCCCCTGAGCCTTCTCAGGCTGGAGAGATGGGAAGGAACACCTCACTTGGCCTGCTTCTGGCCTTCTTTGCCACAAGGGAGCATTATAGGGTCAGCTCATTGTCCACTAGGACCTGGAGACAAGGCATCATGTGCTGATCACAGGCCCCATTCCCCATCCCTCTGCATCCCTGAGGGAGAGGAGATAGAGAAAATCAAGAGTGATGCTTGGCCCAGAAGAAGGGAGGGGTGGGGTGAAGGTGTTTATTTCTCATTACCCTACTCTAATTTGATGGGCAATAAATTAAACGAATCTGCCCAAGTCAAGTCTGTTTTGCTCATGACGGTAACAGGTGATTGATCTCTCCTGGTCCTTGTCACAACCCATGGGTCTTTGATTATATTTTCTCTCTCTTGTCCAGCTGGGGAAAGGAGAGAGAAAGCAGCTTTGGTGGGCACCTGGTATCCAGCCAGGGACAACCCACCACACCTACTTAAAAGTGTAAATGGAAATTTTAATTTATTAATATCTGTATTTCCACAAATACACTAACGTTCTGCAGTATTACAGAATGGTTGCTTTAATGGGTTGCTCTCTCAAAAATATATGTCCTGGAAAAAAAATTATCAAGAATATGCTTATTTTGATCCACAAAAGAATATAACTCAGATTTCTCCATAACGCAATGATCATCCTTTTCCTAAATAATGAATATGAATATTCCCATGTATTATGCATTCATGGCCACTGAGAAGTAGAGTGGTCCCTCTGGAATGAGGAACATTGAAATTTTCCCACTGAATGAAATAACATGTTCATATTGCAGCATTTCATCTCTATCCCATAGGAACCTGGCACTTTTTAGTGGTCAGTTTGCATTGACTTGATGGAGATTACAGGTTGTGTGCTGGATCCTTGCATCTAAATGTTCTTAGAGTCATTTAAATGAATTATTTACCCCTCTCGTGGCAGAAATTTTCTCCAACCTATAAAAATAAAGTCTTGTTCATGTTATGAAAAGTGACATATTTCTCTAAAACACATGTTCTTTATTTCTGGATCTTCCATAATCTCCTGTAACATAAGCACATAGATATGGAGTATCTTAAAAAAAACAGTTTAGAATTTCCAGGTAATCTGTTTAATCAATGCCGAAACTAACCTGTACTTACATATTAGAAAAAAAACCCCACATTCTTCTGTGAATCTAGTGTCATGTTGTATTTTACAGCTTAGAAGTAGACAAAGTTACATGAAGTAAGTACGAAGTCTTACCATATATACTTATTTAATATTTAAAGAATTTTCATTATTATATCATGTACCAAACATTCTCAAGTTGACAATATTTCAAAAAAGATCACAAAGTGGTGGTCTTAAATAAAGCCTTAAGAGAACTGTTATATTTGAATTGAAGCAATTAAAATGTTGAAAACTAAAGTGCTAGAACCATATAATTAGTGACAAAATGTGTGCACATTTTTTTATTTACCTCATTAAGAGTGAAAAAATCCCCATACTGATTGTTGTTTTTCTGTAAATGAATAATTTGAAATGAAACGGCCTATGAAGGAGCTATTTGTGCTAGAAACTGAGTCAAGTCTAACTTAAGTTCATTGGCAATAGTTGCATAATTAGTCTACCTCCAACCTCAACAAAAACTAGCTAAAGGAAGTTAAGCAACTCCAGATTAAACCCAACTCAGAGAAGGTTTTGATTCATCCCTCTTTGCTGCTGGAAAGATATTTGAAACAGTATTATCTTTATCTCTCTGGTAGTTTCAGACACATGAGTATAGGGAAGCAGATGACAGAGAGCACCTGCTCCTGAATAGATATCTGTGAAAATGCATAGTCATACTGAAAAATAAATGCTCTTTTTAAAATCTGAGAAAGTGGTACATCTCCACCAGGCTAACATTTCTACATTACACCTTTTTGTGAAATATTCATGTGCCCACTAATACATCAGTGGAGAATTTCAAGATCCAGAATTTAAAAATATTATTTTTTTAAAAAGAAAGGAAAATTGGATCTTCAGAAGCAGTTTCTGTCGTATGGTACATAAAGCTTACGTGAAGATATGTAAGGCCATTAAAAAGATCTTGATAATATAAGTAAGTTTTACAAATAAACTACAAAATTTCTCTGAACAAGCAAGGAAGTACAAATCTCAATAATAATTGCAGGAAGATACTGAATGCCAAGCAATATCATACAATGCTACACAATTAAGATGAAGAGCATCCTCACATCTGTTGAAAGAAATTTGCTTACTTACTAAATGTCATGTAGATTTTTCATATTTTTAGAATAAATACATAATTATGTACTATTTTTAAGCAAAATACTGATTTTTTGACTATTTACTCCAATTGTTCTCTCTCAATCTTCCTTCCTCAGCCTTCCCTTCACAACTAAAAGAGACATATCAGAAATTCCATGATTTCCTTTGATACTAATTTTCTTAGTTTGTGTTCTGCTTAGTCAAACTTTGCAATATATGAAACAGAACAAGATTAGGGCCTAAACGGCACTTGGTTTAGAATCACCTGGATTCCTTAGCACAATAAATAATACTCCTCCTAAAATCTAGCCCTCCTAAACTAAACTCCGGTTCCAATGCTGTTATTTAAAAGCCAGCACAGCTTCACCAAGGGCAAGTCCTGCCTGACCAGTCCAGGGTCTTTCTATGACAGTGACTACATCCATGGACTAGGGAAGAGTGACAGCTGTCATTTATCTGAACTTCTGTAAAGAACATTTGACATGGTCCCTCACAACATCCCTCCCCATAAACTAATGAGAAATGGGTTTGATGGATGGGCTTTTAGATGGAGAAGGACGTGGTTGGACAGTCATGTCCACAGGGTAGTGCTCAATGGCTAAGAATCCCCATGGATAACAGTGACAAATGGTGTCCCTCAGGGGTCTGTTTTGAGACCAACGTTATTTAATAACGTCATTAATGACATAGACAAAGAGATTGGGTGCACCCCCAGAAAATCTGCAGATGACAAGAAGCTGAGGGCTATGATTGTTACCCCTGTAGGGTGGCATGCCATCCAGAGGGATGTGGACAAGCTCAAAAAGTGGGCCAGTAAATGTCTCAGACCAAGTTCAAGGTGCTGCACCTGGATCAGTGCAATCCCCTGGTAGCAACATAGGCTGGGGACAGAGCAGATGGAGAGCAGCCCTGCCCAGAAGGACTTGGGGGTGCTGGTGGATGATCCAGTCATGTGCACTCACAGCCCAGGGAGCCAAATGTATCCTGGGCTGCTTCCAAAGCAGCTTGGCCAGCAGGGCAAAGGAGAGGATTCTGCCCCTCTGTTCTGCTCTGGTGAGACCCCACCTGTAGTGCTGCATCCAGCTCTGCGGTCCGGCACAGGAAGGACATGGACCTGTTGGAGCAAATCCAGAGATGACCACCAAATTGTTTAGAGGGATGAAGCACTTGTCCTAAAAGGAAAGGCTGAGAGAATTGAGTTCAGCCTGGAGAAGAGAAGGCTTTGAGGTGGCCTAATTGCAGCTTTCCAGTACCTAAAGAGATCCTCCAAGATGAAAAGGGACTGTTTACAAGGGCATGGAGTGACAGGACAAAGGCTTCTGGTTTCAAACTGGAAAAGAGTAGGTTTAGATTAGATATTGGGAAAAAATTCTTTGAGAAAAAAATTCTCATGAGAATGGTGAGACACTGGAACAGGTTCCTCAGAGAAGTTGTGGACATCTCATGCCTTCATGAAAGAGCAGGGTAGTGGCGAAGTTGTCTACCATTGCTCATTGTCTCAGGGTCCGTGGTGAGCATTTTTGCATATGAATTACCCTCTCTTTAGTACACTTTTGTTATTAATGTTGTGGCTGTTACTGTTCCTTTTCTTATCTCATTGCTGTTTCCAATAAAGTGTTCTCTCAAACTGTAATCTTCACCTTTTGTGCCTCCAATTCTCAAGTTAATCCTGCTGCAGTGGCAAAGAGAAGAGGAAGACAGGGATGAGGTGGCATGACAGCAGTGTGTGGTTTGGTACACTTTCACTGGGAGCACTGGATTTAGGGGTACTATTCCTAAACCACAACCTGCAGATGGTATTTACTTGGTACAATAAAGTTCAGATCAGATGGCTTCACAGGGGAGATGTTCTTCAACAGCTGCCTGTAATTAAGTCAAAACCTTTAGTATCATATATAGAAGTGGGCACAAAAAGAAAGGGAAAAAAACTTGTTAAGGCTGGAGGCAGAATATTAATGCCTCTCTCAAGTGTTACCTAACTGAGCCAACTAAGTTAGGTAACTTAATTACCTAATATGGGAAACTACTTGGGGTAACATAAGAAATTGGTGGACATAAATGGATATCATCAAGCTGCTTACATTTTCCAGGAAGCACATTAAGAGATAGATGGCTTTAACAGATGGTCAAAGGGGAAGCTGTGCAAGGAATGCCCAAAATTCAGTTGCTAACTGAGGAGAAAGTAGGAGATCTTTTGGGAGATGCTCTTCCAAAATCAGCAGTGCCCAAATAACCTCATTAATAATACCAGTGTTAGGAGCTGAGTGAGAATATGTGTTGCACATGTGTTCCATGAGCACACATTAAACCAAACTACCTAAAGAGAAGAATGAGGGCAGTAGATTTGTTCATGGTTTCTGGAGGTGTTCCCAAAAGTGTTTTTTCCCTGTGTATTTTAATCTATGTACAAAAATGTGGGAGTGCATTTTTCAATTTTAAGTTTAATTCATAAGTTAATGTTCTTTTGTAAAATGGTTTGTTCTCTGTACCCCTTTTGTTACCCACTTTAGGTTTATCCCTGTTTTTTCCCCAATGACAGTTCTGATTGATTCAGTATTCTCCCTAAGTTTTCCCCCCCAGAGAAAGTTATCTGTCCACCACGTCATAGATAGCCTCCTGTTGCTGTCTATCATTTTTGGGGTTGCTCCCCAGTTCTGGAAGATTCTGAGACAGGCATCGAGTGATTGTACAGAATCCTGATTGTCACCTTCTAATGTTCATTGTATGGTTGTTTTATATGTTTGTTTTTGATATGAGCCACCTCCCTGTTAAACCTTATTGGTCCCCTCTCGGTGTTACACCCCCAGTTATAGGGTCTGACCCGAGAGTCAGTCGAGGTCTTTGGGCATGCTGACTCTCTAGGTGAGGACCCCACGCCGGGGTTCCAATAAACTCGTTGTGACCCAGCCATCCCGGAGTCCCCCCTTTTTTTCACAATCTTCCAGCCATCACCACGCAGGTGCAGCCAGAGCGGAAAAGTTCCCACTGGAGTGTTACCTGTGCCAAGCTAGCCGACTTGAAAAACAGGCACAAAACAGGTAACACAAAAATTTGTGTTTGCATTTTGTGGGTGCACCAACTAGAAGCACATGATCTGCCTTACAAGGATCTGGAAATTACAGAGAAAAAGGAGAGGAACACCCTCAGGTCCTGAAGCCAAGGTATTTGGCTACTCTTAGTGACTTATATGGAGATTTGAGAGTGACAGAAAGAAAATTGTTTTCTGTTTGAGACAGGAAAGAAGAATGTTGATAATAAACAGATGCCTGAAGTTCTTGGTTTATCAAATGACCTTTCCAATCGGTTATTGCCTACTCTTATGATGCCACTTTCACAAAAAGTACTGCTCACCAGTAAGTGATTTATGTCAATATAAAGTCAAAATTATCATCTTTTATGGCACATGTTATTGGTACACATACTTGAATAAAGTTCTACTTTTATTTCTGCAATACTTTTATGAGCAGGTTCATGCTGTTACATTACTTTGGGAAAACCTAATTTGCAGAAGCATCTGCAGTCATGTTTTGGCAAGTGCATCCCCAATGCTTTCCCCTTGGATAGCACAGATCTGACAAAAGCAAAAGGCAAGAATCTGATGAAATCTATTTGTCACTAAACCAAATAACCTTCCTTATATATAATAGGAAATATGTATTAGCACTGAGCCCATAACTACACATTGCTGGAAACAAACATCATGTTTTCTAAAAGCAAATGCAGCATGTTGATAATACTCGCTGATAATCCATTTCTTTTATCTAAAAGGAATTTAATTTCCAGAGGCACTGGGTTTTTAAATATTTGAGATCTGAGCAATCACATCTTTTGAAAACTGACACACTTCTCTTCAGAAGTATCTCAAAGAGACTAAATTGGACAGTCAATATTTTGTGGGGATTAAAAAATTAGAGAATAATAATGGAAATGTCAACGCACTTTGTTTTCTTGGCTCCAGACTTCATCAAGTTACAAAGTGTAAGCTGAGCCCCATGCTTTCAAGTGTTCAGTGAACTGAAATATCTAACAAGATTTTCTCAATTATTGGTGGAACAGTTATAAATCTTCAGAGAATTTTGGTCATATAACCACAGTGTTGTTGTTCTAATCCTTAAGAAATAGTGGGCTTCAGCATATTTGCACATCATGTTCTGTTCTTCCCTTTCTCACCATGCCTTTGCCCAGCTTCCGAAACAAATTGGTTAAAACAAACACCACATTTAAACAAATAATTCTGGTCTACCACAAGAGGGAAAAAAAGCCCTCAAAACTCAAAAAAATTAGTTGTCCTGTTACCAAGTAGAGAAAACTTACTCCATTCTTTATGAGATGGAAAAAATCCATTAGATTTGTTTAAACACTAAGAGGTAAATTTGTAAATTTAAAGAGTGAATACACATGTGTTTTCTGTTTGCCTAAACATAGAATACCTGCAATACAGAAAAACCATTGTTCAAACAGACTAAATCAGCATGATACAGGACTGGCCCTCAGGAGAGCTACCTGGAAGAACTACTTCTTCACTCCTCAGAATAACATCTCAGGAGAAAAAAAGTGATCAAATACAGTCAGTTACAGTTATTTACAAGCCTGCTTTGAATGTTCTTTAAAGGGTTTTCAGACACAGCTGTGGCATTGGGAAGAGTACTTAAAAGAAAATCATACAAGTAGTTAGAGAACACAAGTTGAACTTATGAACACAGGGTAATAAATTCAAAACTATAAAAATTAATATTATCGAAGGAGTAGTCCAGTTTAGTTCAGAATCGTCACTCAAATGGCAGTGATGGTACTGGAACAGGTTGCCAAGGGAAGCCATGGATACCCCATCCCTGGAAGTGTTCAAAGCCAAGTTGGAAAGGGCCTTGAATGACTTGCGGTAGTGGGGGGCAGCTCTGCCCATGGCAGGGGGGTTTGAACTAAGTCCCTTCCAACCCAAGCTATGAGACTATGATTTTCACCATCAAGGAGATTTTATTTCTTGAAGGAAAAAAAATCCAACATACAAAGAAAAAAAACAAACCAAACAGATCGCTACACCCAAAGAAAAGCAAGGTGGATGCATTGTTGTCTCTAAATTATAGGAAACAAGTATACATTACTGCAAACATCATAAAATTTCAAGGAAAACCTTCAGAATAGGCTGCAGTTTCTGTGTTTGCCAGGCACGCATTGAACTTAAAAGTTTGTTACTTAAAATGCACCCTGAAAAGCATTCTACTTTGACAGCTAAATTTAAAATGCTCAATGCAAGACGTATCAAAGAAAACAAGTCCTGTTCTTGGGCTGTGCAGAATGAAAAATTCTCCCAGAATTTCTGTTCACTTCTCCTGGACAATCACAAACCATCCTGGTGTGAGAGTTTCTTTCTGAACTGAGCTTACAGCTGCCCTTGCTGGGGTAGTAGTGATGCCCTGCCACTATTGCATATTAAGGCAGGGCACTGAGGCAGCCACTGGGACTCAGTTGAGCTGAGAGAGCAAATTAATCCTCTGTAAAGCTCTGAGCATGAATTTTATCCTTGGTTCCCAGCTTCACCCTAATCTGGACTGTGGCCTGCTGTAGAGCAGGGGCTAATGCTTACATCTGTTTGGAGCAATTATATCCTGCAGTGAAAAAAGAGAAATCTTCCTTCTGTCAAACTCTTATGATCATAAGAGTTCACTTACTGCCACTGACAAGGGGATACAATTTATTTGCTGTGCATGTCACAGGGGTAGTTGGAGTATGCCATACTTGCAGTCAATTATTACCTTGAGGAGAGATTTTTTCCAACGCTATACTGATACCAATACTGCAGGGTGACAGAGAACTGTTTCCCACAGACAATTCTGCAACAAGCTTTCCCCAAAGAAAAGCAGAAATTTCTTCTTCCACTCCAACATAATGGCCACTGGTCTCCCTAGCATGAGCTCACTTATTCCTTACGTACCTCAGCTCTCAGATACAAACAAAATTCATAAAGAAGAACTGCTCTACTCTCCTTTTCTAGCAGCAGAGTTACCAATCCAAGTAATTTTTAAAGTTTTGGAAGACTGTTCAAGATGGCAAAATGTATGATGTTAAAACAGGACTCCGAATCATGTCTGTGGGTTGAAATATTTAAGGTAAGTAGAGATCATCATCATCAGGGAAAAAAGAAGCTGTCTGAAACCTTCAAGGTCAATCACACTCACAGATTACATACTCTAAATATATTCAATGATGGACTAGTGCAAGGATACAAAGATGTGCAGATTGTAGGTTAAAATATGTTACAGCATTTCTGAATAAGCTTTCTTGAAATTTCTGTGTTACACTGGAGTGTTTAGCTGAGACTTTTGGCAGCTCTGGTACAATACAAGCAGCTGCTGTTCTAAAAAAACCCCACCATGGATATAAAGGAATAGAGAAACACTGGTGAATAGGAACAAAAAATTGTCTGGATGCATTGCCAGAAATACATATTATAAGTAAACAGCCACTTTCCCTTAAGATCTTTCAATACCTGTCCTTGCAGAAGACAACTAAGTTACAGCTGTTCAGAAGAGTCAATGCAAGCCATCCAACAAAGCTATGGACCTTGGAACAAGTGACAAAACACTACCTGGCATTTTTATTGTGTAATTCACAGGGCTGTTTGTTTATTGTTATTTAGGAGCACTGTAGTAGCAAGTTGTGTAAAAACACTTGGAAATCCCAAATGCCTTATGAATTTATAGAATGAATGTTTGCTCATTCTCATTAGTAAGACAGTGTAGCATTCCTCTTTTCTGCAAGAGACAAGATGACAACATAAGAACAAAAATAGCACAGAGAATGACAAAAAAATATCCCCAACACTAACCAAACCAGAGCCTGATAGTGACTCATGCAGATTTTGTTGGAGATATCTACCAGTACCTGTACACACTGAAATCAAGGCATAGCTGTAAGAGACTATCTGTATCATGACATAGTATTATTCACTGAAGAAAATTATTGAACTAATCCCAATCTATCTTCACAGAACACAGAAACAGTGATCAGTTGTAAAATGTGAGCCAGTCCTTTAAAGCACCTTCTCAGCTAAACTGTACAGAAAATATAGAGCACACCCTACAAACAATTTGGAAATACACACAAAAGATAATAATTTAACTGGCTTAAGGGGGTACAGCCTAGGCAGTAGACAACAAACAAAACCCCCCCAACTTTAAATTTAAATTCTGGATATTCAATGACAAGTAGATCTCAAAGGACCAGTGACTCAAGACAATGCTTCTAATTAACCCCCAAGTGTTGTACTGCCTCGAGTCTTTTAGGTTAAAGTCCTAAGACACAAACTGTTGTTTCTAGTAAGAAAACAAGACAAGATTTGTTCTTTGGAGGCAACAGAGCAGAGTAATAAGATATTTAAATTCCAATCAACTATTTCATACTGCATATTCAGAAGGCAAGAAATATATCAAAGCTTTTCATAGAGCTACCTTACTTAAGTACTGCATTTACCTCCTACAGAAGTCAAAGAAATAATGGCACATAATAATGTGGAAAACAGGAAGCAAAAAAAAGGGAGGATTTTTTATTTAAATAATTTTACCAATTGACTGAAAAGTCTCCAACAGTTATACCTAAGAATACAACTGAAAAAAGGTAAAATTTACAAATGCTATCTACAAGTTTTTCACATTCTCTCTCCAGTTCACCCACATAACTTTATTCATAAGCATTGATCCTTCCCAAAAGGGTAGTAAGATTACCACTGGAATAACAGGTAAACCACTATTGCTGCCGCTAATCTCAAATCTGGAATACACATTTAATTATTTTTAAAGTCTCTTTTAATAATATTCTGATTTTAATTTTTCATGTTCATTTGCTTTCTCTTAAAAACTGATCAGCCATACATGACTTTTATTTTCCTAAGACCACTGCTGGTGTACTTACAGAGGACTGTAAATCACAACTGCAAGGATGTGCTTTCACAACATTCCTTCTCCCTTTAACAACTTTCCAGCATACAGCCATTCAGGGTGAAATTAGAGAGAGTTATATACCAAAAAACTGCTTTCAGACTCATCAACCTGATGAGTCTTTTCATTAAAAAAAAAAGTACACAAGGGGTCACAAATTAGAAGAAGCTGAAAACCACAGTTCCACATGTTACAAAAAACTTAGCTACAGTGGTGGGAGCTAAATATAAATTTTATTAGATTCGCTTATTATTCCACCTTCCCTTCCTGAATCAAGCTATTATTTCAATGAAGATTTTCCAAGTTGGGTTTTTAAGTGTTCATGTATCATCTTGCCAATCTGCTTAAATGGAAGACAGCACCAATATACTGTAGCAATAAGTAAGGAAACTTGAGACAGTCTTTTTAAATCCTGAAGAATGAGTTTAGTTCTTTTTTTTCCCCACAATCAAGTTACAATGTGATCCACTTCAAAAGAAAAACAATATGACATCGGAGGATTTTTTTATGCTTGTTCATAATCAGACCAATAAATACATTCTACTTTAATCATACAGGAATAGCTCTGTCCAAGCATACTCATAGAAGCATACACTGGAAATAATCTTTTTCTTCTCAAAATCTTTCCCACCAACCTGAGACATTTACTACACCAATGATCATTACTACTTGGATTTCATATTTGAAAAATTGATCTCTCAGCAAGACATAGATAGACTAAAAGAGAAGAATAATGAGTTATTGATCCCAAGAAACAGGACCAACAATTTGAGCAGTAACACTGAATTTGGGGAATGGGAACTCATTTCTATGCATGCTCAGTTTCTAAGTTTGAGGAAAAAAATAATGTTGAGATAAGTGGTATTACATTTTTATTGCTATAATTTTATTTAAAAAAAAAAAATGAACAAAAATACCCAGCAGAACTGATCAAGTCTCCATTTTCTTACATTTCGACACAATAGAGTGAAACAGTAGAGGATTTTTTCCTTCTGATGGAAAACATTGTGTCCATTTTAAATCTCTCACTGAAAATTTATTTCTTTCTTCACTTGCAATTTTAAGTGATAAACAGTTTAGAGGACCAAATGAACATCACCATTAGTCCATTTATTGTGAACCCCTTTGTCCAATCCCTTTCAAGGACATCAAGAGCTGCTATTATTGATTTACTTGCAGTATAAAGGACTTCTGAAAAGCACCAAATGACATTGCTGTTGCAATGGTGGTGCACCCAGAGTTTATATAACCACTAAAGAAGTGATAATACTCTTTCCAAAACATAACCTGCTAGAACTGGACAACATGGTCCATAACCTTCCCAGGGCTCTCCCCTGTAAGAAGGCTGGCTAAGACTGCAAGTGTTGATGCCTTTTGAGTTAATCAGGAAGATTAATGGAGTCAATATATCACAGACATGTGGCAAAGACAGCATAAGTATTCATGAAGCAGAATGCAAATGAATAAGAAAAGACTAGTTCACACAAAATTCTAGAAGATGATAACTGTTACTTGCTTAATTTCCTTTAAGAAGAATAGCCTACACTACCACATGCAATCTTTAAAGACCATGCTTGCTTACAGATTAGTTCAATTCCTTTGAAAAGTCCACCATGCTCCAGCATATATGCAAGAAACAGTATTTATACCAAAGATTTAATATTGACAAGGGCATGTATGACATTCAGTTTTAATATAGCAACATTTGCAGCAATTCAGGATGCTGAGTAAGAAATTCATTTCTTTATATCCCATCTAATTCATAAACATTCCTCACTTCATTTGCTCATACTATTTCTTTTCTTTACCTGGAAAAAAATGCTGAAATTTTAAGTAAATGTGTTTTGCCATGCCTCAGCAGTTACCTCTGTCAGCAAGCATAAATCCTGCTGCTACACACCGGAATTGGATATTCCAAAAACAAGGTTTCTCAAGCAGAAAAGTGACATTTCCAGGCTAAGTCTTCAAAACTTTTACTACACAAGTTAGAAAGTTATGGAAGTAGAATTTCAACCTTTAGAATGCCTAGAGGAAAACTGACTGCATCAGGGGAAGAAGATATAATAGGAAAGGATGGGGTAAACTAGTAGCCAAGCAATGCCTGTGAGTTCTGCCCATCTCAACAGCCAGCTGGACTCTCAAGATGCTGCCAAACTACTTCAAACAGAAAGGGAAGCAGCAACATCACCACCTCATTTCAGCCATACCTATGTGCTTTGGAAGACAGAGCACAGTGCTCACATTGTTCTGAGCCAAAACTCAGTTCTGTCTCTTCTGTCAAAAAAAAAAAAAAAGTAAAAAATGTCATCACAATCTTCCTACAGACCTCAGATCCATCTCCCAAGCAAATGTCATGACCAGGTTTACAATTTTCCAGGTGGCAGCCTTGAATCTGAAGAACATGCACATATGAGTATGCCATATTCTTACACCTTATTTTTCATTCTCACAGTGGATGAGATTTGTCACCCTCTTTCCCTTCCCAGGTACTATCAAACACATCAAAAGCTACTTCTGCACCTTGGAATGAACCCAATCAGAAGGTGTTCACACACTTGCATAAAATTCTGATTATAGCATGGGGGTTTTGTGGGATATTTTTCCGCACACAGGTAAAATACTCTCAGGCTCTCAAAAACTGAAAGCAGAGATTACTACAGATTGATGCCTTAAGTTTCAGCTTTCACATTTTTCAGATTCTGTGCTGGCTAGGTGTGTAGCTCTGAGCTCATAATAAGTGTTATTCAGCTCTCTTCACAAAACAACGCTTTTCCAGATTGAGACCAAGGACAATCATTAAGTGTTTCAGGCCCAGAAAAAGCATAAACCATGGAGGGCTGAGGGGAGAGAACAAGGAGGATGGAGATTCATAGCCTGAAGCTGTAATTGGACAACTAACCCCAATATGCAAATGGACCAAAACTTTAAAAAGTGTGAGTCCTCGTGACCGGTCAGCCATTTCGGGTCCATTTCATGACCATTTTAGGTCTATCTTGGGCGTAGCCCTGGACAGGCTCTTGTATTGCCCATGGTGTGTCCTTTAAGGCCTTTTAATAAACACCTACTTTATTCTCTTAGCTCTGTCTAGTTTCTGTTCCAGGTCAGCCATCTCAAGACATTGGGGACAAAAGCAAGAAAAACAATCATCTGCTCTTAATACAATACCGTTGTATGTTTTTAGTGCAGTTACTCTGAAGACACAAAGATTAGCAGATCAAAGATGAAGTGATTTCTAATAAAAAATTGCAGGCTGCCTACTGATCATCTTCCAGAACTAGCAACAGCAGTAGCTAGAACACTTTATGTTTAGCCTGCTATTTGTAGATGGGTATTTACAAACTACATTCTACAATTAACTGCATCCTACAACATTCAGAGTGGGCCACTCTGTAGTACGTTTTAACTACAGATTGACATGCCTCCTTTTTCAAATCATTAAAAATTAACAATTTTCAAACAAGACCTCAAACAAGTAAGGTTAGGTACTCAGTTCCTTTGACATAAACATGATATAGTGTCTAAGGCCTTTCAACAAATGTCCAAGACAAGTTCAAATGACAAAAAGGCTACCACTATAACTCTGATGGTGTCCACAGGAGTCGCTTTTAAAACATAAAATTATCTTTAAACCATTAGCTTTCTAGCCCCTAAGGAATGTGTACAGACTACAAAGTAAGCTGCCTTGACATAAGTAATAGTACCACTTTCAGAACATAATACAATGTCATAATATAGTTCCCACAGTCATCCAATATAACATGCCATAAAAATGTCAGCAGACAATATACAGCTTTTTTGCCTATGAAACTGATGTGAAGGGCAGTAAAAAAACCAGGCACAATATTGCATGTATGCTCTAGCATAGACACTTGAGTCCACACCCAAAAATTTTGCTCCCTTTTCATGCATTGCTGGGGTATACTACATTTGCATATTAGAATAAAGGGTGAATTAAAAAAAAAAACAATACTTGTGCTAGACCTTATCAGCTGCTCTCTTGAAAGGAATTTACATGTGAGAAGAAGGTGAAACCTTCAAGAATGTGTTGGGTCATGTTGGGGCCCTGGTTGGCTTTGCTGGCCAGAAGTCCGTGGGAAACAGTATTTAAAGCACTGGCAGTGCAAATCAGTCACACTCGTTTAAAGAATTTGCCTCTGTCGTGGTTTAATCCCAGCAGGCAGCAAAACACTACCTAATACCTTGCTAACTCCCTCACTGTGGGATGAGCAGAGAGAATCAGAGAGAAAAATGCAAGAACACATGGGTTGAGATAAAGACGGTTTAAAAAGTTCAAAAGACCCATGTATGCAAGCAAAGCAAAACAAGTCATTTGTTCACCACTTCCCAAGGCCAGGCAGCTGTTCAGCCATTCCCCAAAAAGCGGGGCTCCATCACATTTAACAGCGATTTGGGAATACAAACACCATTGCTCCCAAGATCACCCCTTCCTTCTAATTTCCTTCCTTCTTCCCCTTGTGCCCCCTGGTAATAACATCACACAATATGGGTCATTTGAGGTCTGCTGTCCTGGTTGTGTCCTCTCTCAACTTCTTCTGCACTCCCAGCCTTCTCCACTGCTGGTAGGACAGTTTGAGAAACAGGAATGACTGTGTAAGCACATCTAAAACATAGCACCATACAAATTGTTCTGAAGAAAATTAACTTTATCCCTGCCACAACCAGTGGAGCCACATTGCTTAAATAGTCTGAGACAACTAAGTATCAAAAAGATAGATAAGGAAAGAAATTTTTTTATACAAGAATGAAAGATCACTCAAGCTTAGTCAAAACATAGATCTTTCTGTCATAACATTCAGAGCAGTGGCAAAGATACAATTCAATTCAGCAGAGTTCACTCTTTCTTTCAGAGGTAAAGGCAGGAAACATAGCTTACTGCTCTTAAGAAAAAGATGTGTAAAACAGACCTGTCTATGAAAGCATCTCTCTCTAGTCATTAATTTTGTCTTGGTCTGAATTTTTACCTGGTACAACCCACTAAATATTCCGCAGAATATACATTTATGTGCACATGTCTGAGTACATACAAACTGCACAAATTAAGCGCAGTTTATTGAAGGAGACTTTCCTTCAAAGATAAAGATATTTTGTTGAAAATGGAAAACGTTTCCTAAGATGCCACAGGTTTTATCCACAGCACTCACTGAGACATAATCCCCTTTGTGATTATTGAACTGATGGATTGCCATTTTCCAGACATGGTCTTGGTCCCTCTAGCCTACAGGCTGTGTTGCCATGTCAATCTTTTCACAAGATCACCACAGTGATGATGCAAAGTAGGATATACCAGCATTGCAATACTATAATTGAAAAAGTTGCCGTAGAAAGAGTTTTAAAATTCATTTTAGAAGTTGGCATATTTCCTGGGGCACCAGACTAAGATACCGGAACTTTAAAGGCTTTGTTGGTAAGAAGGGTTGATGGGCAGGTAGGAGATGAGGACTTCTAACAATATGGTAATAGTTGCTTTAAGGAAGGTTTTTAAATACCCCTTGGGTTACAGCAGATGAAACTTCTTCAGGAAAAGAGAAAACTGTGTATGACACAGTGGGAGGATGGGTTTGTGAGTTTTATAGTTTTATGTTTAAGGATTTGGAACACTGGCATTATTCCCCTCACAGGAAAAACAGAATAAAAAAGAAAGCAAAGACTAAAAAGAGCATTATACCACTTCCCAACTCAACCACACCCACACTGAGTGTTGCAGATGCAGTAGAGCCCAGGGTTTGTGTCAGTGCAAAGAATCAGTGAGGAGGAACTGCTAATTTAATAAATAAAAAACCCACAAGCAGAAAAGAAATCTTTAAAGCAGTCTCTCCAGAAACTGAATGCATGAGGAGATGAGAAGAAAAGGCTCATTGCAACCCAGGTTAATGGTTAATTAAAGAAACCACCTGCACAGTAAAGCAAACAGTCCTTCCAGCATATTTGAAATTCCTAGCAGAAATAAGTAGACATTACTGCTGTCTTCAAGGGAGTCAAGTAGCAAAAAGCATCTTCAGCCAAACAATACCCAAGCATTCTCCTGTTAAAGACAAAGCCAATTTGCTGGCTGTTACTTGGTAACAACTGGGGGAAAATGTGAAGCAACAGAGTTAGAGAGAACCAAAAGAAAAGGGCAAAAGAAGGGAGCACCTTGGTCTTCAAAAGGGATAAGGCTGGGTGTTTCCCAGTTAACTATTAAGTCAGGCTCCTCACTTGTAAAGCTCACAAATCAGTTCAGTTGTTTTAGCCCCACTTGCATTCTTCCCAAGATATAAGTTAATTAAATTCATATATTCTTGTTGAAGAGAAATAAATTCAAAGCACAGGACTGCTATTAACTTACATAGAAAAAAAAGAACAACTAGTAACAGTGAGACTCCCTAAAACCAAAAGTTGCAAATAAAAACATGAGGTTTAGTTTCAAATGTAGTGTAAATGGAATGGCCCAGGATTGTAGAGAAATGAGTCAATATCATCTTAGTGGAGAGCAAGCAGAAGACAGTACAGCAAAAAAGTGTAAAAATAGTAACCCTTGCCACTAAGCACACCAAATATGAAATCCATTTCGATGTGTGTGAACGATGCCAAAACATTATATGTAGTGTTGTTTTTTGGGGTTTTGCCTGAATTTTTTTTTCCAGCTTGAGTTTTGAGACACTGACACTTGCTATACTTCCCAGAGCTTATTGATAGACTCTTCTGTTACTGAGTTTTTCTTCCCTGTGAAAATACTTTTAGAATTATCTTAACCTTTTCACAGCAACAGTAGCAGATGATGATAGTAAAGTGCTGCAGGCAACATAACCAAGGACATACAAACGCAAAATATTAAGTATTTTCAATGTAAGCAGATCTCAAGAGTGTTTAGCTGTCAAAATCCTAAGGTTATGAAACATTTCTTAACATCAGTTTGGGATAAAATAAAGTCTGACAGAACTTCTAAAATTCTAACCTATAGAATCTAAACATATTTATGTTGTAGGAATTTAGTTCACTTTCCAATAGAAAAGAATGTAATGTCATTCAGATAGATCTGTGTTTCCACAAGAACAACTGATATGACTTCAGCAACTTAAAACATTTTAATTTTTGCCTGTTCTAAGTAAATTTTGTTGTCTCCAGATTAGCAGGATCATAGTCTTCCATTTCCTATGCAGTGCTATATAATGAAGTCATCAATCTCACTGTGTTTTTACCTGATTTAAATTTTGAGTCTTCTCCATCTTAAATATCTTTATCTTGTTCTCCCTCATGTCCCCCTCAGAGATGCCTCTGTCACCTTTATTACTTCTCTGTAGAGCCTCACAATCAGTCTGTATTACTCAAGATGCAGTTCAACAAGTGTTAAAAGTGTCATATTCCCACATTCAATCTATGCTACTACTTCAGTGTTCCTAAAATAAGTCCAACTGTTCTAGATATGCCCACAACATCTGCTTTGGAATTAGGAAAATTTCTTGAGTTGGAAAAGGCAATTTGGTTGGGAATGTTCTTCTGGCAAAGACGTGCTGGTGAGCATCTAGTCCTTATCCCTATTACACTACCACATCAGCTTCACACCCTGAACACGAGGTTGCTGTTTAGCTACTCCGCTGTGTTTCCTTCCTCATAAAATTATGGTCTTTCATAAGAATTTTCTCCAATATCCAGAGAAGTCCTGAGGAAACAGAGTAACTTTCCAGCCCAGAAAAACCCATGGGAATGCAGAGCTCTGTGAAACCAGAGTTTCCAGCACCAGCCTTAATAGGTTGGTAATGCCTTTGATCACCAGAGGAACTCCACTGAACAGTTAGTTTTTAATTCACAGCCCTTGTTCTCCAGATCTAATGAATTCTGAAATACTTCTAATAAATTTCCACTTACCTTGCATGTTAATTATTCACAACTACAGTATTTTGAAGGGCTATAACTCTAAGCACTGTTTTACCAGCTACTGCCCCAGAGCAAAGCCAGGAATGCCTATTAGAGGATTTTACTGCCTCCTGGAACTCTAGGGTGTTGTGCTTGTGCAGGTTTGTGAATTATCTTAAAAACAAAGTGAGAGGCTCTCATATAAGAGAAATACTAGCAACAGACTTGACAGAAAACAACCCATTTTCTAGGTCAACGCTCCCAACACAATAAGTGCTTTTCACAGTTTACGAAAACAACAAACTCTGAGCACTCAGAGAAGAGCAGCTTCAACTGCCAGTAACAACTATCAGTAACAACAAACTCTAAGACCCATAGTGCAGCTTGTACTTATTATCCCAACATGAAGCAATGCTGTTCACTTTTTCATAATCCATAGCAATCTAGCTAATCATTTCACTGAATAGTGTCATATGACTGTTTTAACATTGATGGCCATTTTCTGCCCTGGAAATTTGGATTAAGCATCTAGGATGACCTGAGCTAAAATTAGAAGAGTTACTATTTTCTGGAATATTATCTGGAATATGCACCATGTAATCTGACAGCTGCATTGGGGAAGGGGAGGGGATTCTTCCCTCCAGCATCATAACACAGGGCTAGGAAGTGCATCTCTACAAGTGACTGCAGATCACAAATCCATCAGTTATCTGGTTCTTCATGACCCTTTACAGCAGTAAGAACAAATCTCTCAAGGTGAAGAGAATTCTAAAAGCCCCACAGAAGCCAATTCCAACTAAAGAAAAATGATTTGAAGGAAACACTTTGTTCCACTTCTTACTGTACCAAAAATACCAAGCACTGACCTAGGGACACTGGAAAAACACCACATTTTTTGTCCTGGAGAAAGGGCAAAAAAAATCTTTCCACAAATAATTTCAGAGTAAGACAGAAAGTAAAGTTTAGAAAAGCAAAACAAAAGCAACAACAAAAAAGAAACAATATGTAAGCATGCAGAAAACACACATAGCTGAAGCACAATATTATTCTGCTCGGAAACAGTCTCATGTATGAAAGATTCTCCATAATGAAAAGTTTTCTATCAGCTGTGCATAGAGAAGACACATACCTCAATTTAATCACCTAAATAGTGGATATAAAAGCATGAACTAGGATATACATATGGCTTATTCAGTTTAAAATATATGGTTCAAATTGCATTCCAAGTGATTTCTCAGTAAAATACCTTACGAGGCAACAACTAAAAACTATTAGCAAGAGAGAAGAGGATTTGTGTAAAGGAATATAGTGGGACCAGGATTTTTCCTCATTTCACACACATCCAAGGAAGAAAAAGAACAAAAGTTTATTTTTGTCCATAAAGGAATATGCTTTAAAAATATTTCTATGACATATTTTTAAAAATAAAAATATATCACAGAAACATACAAGGGTTTGGGTTGGGAGGGACCTTTAACATCATCTAGACCAGTGTATCACAGGTCTTTTACTGTGCTTTGAGATACCTAAAGAGAAACATGCTGAAATACCAATGGAGATCATATTAAATTTTTATTATTTGCTGCCTTAGTATGGGTACAAAAACAACTTGGAAATTTCTGAGAGTTCATATTATCCTGCACTACACTCTTAGGCTCAACTGAAGGCATTCACATTAATATGACAGCACTTCCTTAACTCTTTATGAAGAGACCTCATAAAATTCAGAATATCTAATATATTAAACAAGACACCACACACACGCATTCACAATACATTCACTGGGAAGGAGAGATCACCATAAAGTTACTTCAAGTCTGCAGAAAAACAAGTTGCAGAGTTGAATGTGAATTCCTACAGCAATACTAAGTATTTGGTTCCAATGCGTATTTCAGCATGTTTTCAAGTAATATTTCCTAAAATAACACTCCCATAGAAGTGCTCTTGTTGAATGACATAGAACAGTTTAAAGAGTAAAACAGTAAAACAGTAAAAGAGGCTTTTTTACTGTTATTAGACATGCAGTACTTAGCAGCCCATCCCCATTTTGAATTAACAGTCTGTTTTTGTCGCAAAGAAAAACTTCAAACATTTACATCTGTGTGTATTTTCGGGTATAATCATGGTCCATTACGTACAAGGAAAAAAAATTCCAGGACATTTCAGCTTTAAATTATGATTTTATAACCACAGTAAAATACCACCTGTTTCACTAAACTAGAGAGACTACTAAAAAATCAAGGTGAATGCTCTCACCATAACAGGACAGAGGAGGTGTGCTTTCCTAGTTAGTTTAGACTTGTGTCAAACACAACTGCCTGCACTATCCATAATCATAGCTTCAGCTATTTCAGTAGTATGATATGCTGCTGTTGCTGCACAGAGCAAAGAAATCCAAAGCAGAGGAATCCTCATCACTATTAACCTGACAGCAGAGATATCTTTCCTGATTTAAAAATATGGGGTGAGGGTGATAAAAGCTTAGGAGACTTACTTGAATTTACTTCTACACAAATACAAAAGATGGATTCTTGTTTGTCCTTCACACTCCTGCAGATCTCTGAGCACCAGAAGAAGTGCAGGTTATATAATGCCACAAAATACATGGTTCAGGCCCGCCCTTCATGCTCAGAAATCACTCCAGACCTGCCTTAAATTGGGGACAAGAATCACCTCTCATAGGGAAAACAGTGAACAACAAAATAGGCTACTTCTGCAAAGCAGGGAGCAGTGTCACAACCCATCAATGGGACAAGAGACATTCAGGTTGTACAAAGACACCAGACCACGTGTCAGGAAACTTGTATGTTTTATTGTACAGTTGTTAAGGATACCTCCCTTTCCAGCCATCTAGGAGCCACTCTCACAGCCACACTCACAACACCTGAGCTGAGATCAAGTGCTCTTTGCAGTTTCACGCCCCACATTCACATAACCTGACCAGGTTCCCTCACTGGCTGAGCCCCAGATTTCCTATAGCACAGTCTTTTCATTTCAATCCTTAAAATAATTCAATCATGGTGTAGTAACAAAATTAATGTTCCCAAAGCCAGTATCTCATTCCTATCCCAGCATCCAACACCTCCCTCAGTAACTTCTCCCACTCTGCAGCTATACAGGGCACAAAGTGCAGCTGTTGGATAAGGCCCCTTTCTATGTGCAGCAGAGATTCCAATTTTGCCCTTTCATTTTGCTCCCAATCTGAACATTTTTGTAAGGAGACAATCAAACTTCATGAGTGGTTTTGTAAAAGTCAAGCAAAATTTGTGAATGTTTTTTTAAAGCAGCAGAGCGAATTTGGAGAAATTTGTCTCTCTCATTTTGTACTTTATCTAAACATTTTCATAAAGTGTCAAATCTTTTTGTTCTTTCAGGCTACGTCAGCATGACACATAAAACACACTTCACCTAGGAAGACAAGGATGAGGCAAGATATTGTCCACAAAGGGAAAGGGTTCAAGCCTTAGCATGTCCTATTCCTGCATGTTCCTATCCGCCATTTAGGGATGAAGAAAACTGAGCCCATCTCAGAAAAAATATCCATGGGGCTGTTCAGTTCCTTTCAGCCTCCTGTCCATGACATCTGTTTACTGTCACAGCTCCCACAACAAACTCCTCAAAGCTGCTGGCTCACAAGTCACAACACACCAGTCCAAAGGTGTGATTCCTGACAGGCACAGCCATCACACTGGTTTGAACAGGCTGACATACCCCAAATTTCAGCAGGTTTAATCGATATGTACCATGTTGGGGTTTTTTTTTATTTCTACTCTTTCACTCCTTTTCCACTCTATTTAAGTCAGAGTTGTAAATCAATGTGCTTAAATGTGTCACGTAGGGAAAATATTGGACAAAATGTATGTCAACACCATGCAGAAGACAAAGCAAATGTTTTTCCATTTAACTTTTGTCGTTTTCAAGATTTCAGTAAAATGGACACCTCTAGTAAGCATCCATCTTCACAGCTCCATTCAGCTACTTCTTAAATTGGAGACAGATCATAGAATTCCCTCACAAGGATATAACTATATTAAAAAATTACACAAGTTCAAGAAGACAGTGGACAAAATCACAAAAAAATAAGGGTGACCTAACTGTGGAGAAATCACAGGTGGCCCTGAAATTCCTTGGAAATGACCAGTAAAAATTAGACAAGAATCAGGAATCAGTATTGTAGACACTTCTGTGTTCTATTATTCTTTGTAATGCCACTTGCCCTGTTCTTTTATTCTTAGCTTGTTTATACCTCCCAGCCATTTTTTAGAGATAGAGTAAGAATGCACAATGACTTGGTTTGACTGAGTACATATGTTACTGTGGCGTAGTTTTTTTCAGGGCTCTCAGCATGGAAAAATCTTATGTCCTTGTAATTGGCTGGTTCAAATAGCTCATACCTTTGTAACAGCTAATAATTGGACTTCTACACACCAGCATCAGCTCTTGGATAGTAAAGATACTAGCCAGCAAAATCTGATATTTTAAAATAAATAGTGGCACTGCAATTCACAGTTTAAAAAGCACTGTTTTCTATTGCTTTAAGAGTACAGTTTACATTCTCAAGTAATCCAATAAACAAGTGCCTGAGAAAGGTTTTTTTCTAAGACAGTATCCCAAAAGTTCCTGCTCACTTCACCTCAAATTAATGGAATTAAACTTGCACATCACTACTCCAAACATACACCTGGCAGTTTCTGTTTTCCCTTCAGCTGTAATGATCACTGAAGCTGCTAACGTGATCAGCTGTGGTTCACATGTTGTTTGCAGTAGTGTTTTGCTCAGTCTGAGTCCATTAGTAAGACATGTCTAGCTTGTTTGCAAATGACAGTCACTCTGGACATGTGACATTATGGCTCTCTAATCCCTTCTGGGAACAGAGCCTTTCTTTGACTTTATGCATCTGAAATACAGCACCTACAACCAATATATTTGCACTGCTGTCAGAATCATAGAGATCTTTATGAACTCACCTGTGATAAACCTGTCCATCATTCCTAGCTTCCTAGTCAAGCAGGGCTGCTGGCAATACCTACTGTTTTGAGCTCTCTCCTGTTTCTGCTAAGCCTGAAAACATTATCCTGGGGTTTATCATTCCCCGTCATTGCTGTGAGGCTCCAAACTATACTTGAGCTACTTGCTCTGGAGGCAACATATATAAACAGATAGAGATATAAACTATACTGATACAGACATACTCCATCTAACTCAGACTGCAAAAATATACCATTTAAAAGAAAATTACTGTTTAGGAAACTATGCTTTTCACATACAGTGAAAGTTTTAAAGCTAAAGTCAGAAGTTCAAAGGTACATGGACAACTAGGTCTATGTTCCACTTTTCTTCTATTCTATCTTCACTGTTACCTCAAACAGATTAAGAGCATTGGTTTTTTTGCATATCCATTCCAAAATACATACAAAATCAGTCAGCCCAGTTCAAAGCTCATTTCTGCGCATCTGTTGAGATACCTGTAACCAAACGCAAGCACTCACCACAAAGAAATTTAACTACTTCAAAGATATCATTATCATTATCCAGTTTACTTCCAAAACATCCTTTAAAACTCATTCCCACCAAGTCTACTCCAACACTTCTGTGTTTAGAATTTCAATAACCTGCAAGTTTCTCAACCTTGGAGAAGTGGGAAGACTAAAGCAAAAGTCAGGTGTTTCCCCTCATTGGAAGATCACAGGGGCAAAGAGCAGTTTCAACAGTAGGATGCAGAGGGCACAGGGGCAGCAGGAGAGAAACCCAGCTTCACAAGCAGAAGAGGGAAGAGGACCGGGAGATGACCTCCTGAGCCTGAGCAGTGTCCTCTGAGAGAGCAGCACAGAGAGCATGGGAGTGATGGATGCAGGGGCAGCGCCTCAGGCGCCCAGCTGTTCCAAGAACATCCTGCTGCCAGATACTCTTGGCTGTGGTCAAAGGTAGTAAATCTACAGTATCCCATAATTTAAATTAGGGTAAGATCCTTTGGAAGGCATGAAGGACAAGGATACTCCCCAGTCACAGCACTTAGATGTCAGAAGCTAGCTTGCACTATAGGACAGATGCTTCTTATAATGACATTAAAAAAAGAAAATCTGACTTTCAAGTTTGATCAACTGCATTGAAATTAAATAGCATTTCTTTTTTCTGTGGTAGAACAAACATCATTTCCCAGATGGTTGAATAATATAGACTTAGGGAAAAGTCTGGGTTTCCTGTCATACAAGAAATATTTTTGGTCCTTTGCCTACAAAACTCAGAAGTGAGAAAAGCCAATAAATTATTTGTCCCTCTCTGCCACAGAGAGCTCAGGAAGTTTCTCTATCCACAGCAGGAAATACAAAGTATGAGATGGTTATCTACCAGGTAATTCATTAGCCACATAAAATTTATGAACCATGACAGTCCAGAAATACACTCTCACCACTCTGCAAGGCCATTTTCAAAGGGCTTGGTCTAGAGGACTCACAGTCTACACTTAGATATGTTAAAACATTAAAAAAACCCAACCTAAAAATGCAAAAATTGAGACTTTTTCCTTAAGCCAAGAAAAAAGTAAAGAACTATGGCAAAGACATTGATTACAGACACTCAGTTATAACAATGCTCCAACTCTGTCATCAGAGCAGGAGGAATGTCCTAGATGCAGAAATTTGGCATGTAGTTTGCAGGAGATATTTTCCTTCACATCTAATAAAGGTCAGTTGAAAATCTTGAATACATGGAGCTGTCCACAGCTACCCACAAAATCAGATTTTTTGTCCAATTCAGACATTTTTTATTTATATGTAATATTTAACTAGTTCTTCAGAAAAATCTTAATCAAGAATCTTATTGAGAAGCACCATGGAATCCTGACTGCTGAGGAGAGTTTCAGGGAGGAGGAATCAATTCAAATTTTGGAATATTAATCTTGAGACAGAACTTCCTCCTGTTTGAATAGACAAGAAAGAAATGCAGTGGAAGATGGGACTTACTAAAACAAGAATCCCAAAAATCTGTGTCAAGATGATTTCCTGCCCATTTTTGTGCTATTTTGTCATTGCTGTCAAAGACTTGTTTCATGAGGCCAAAATCTATAGAAAGCAGACTGTATTCTTTTCACAAGGTAGCAGTTCTGCTCTCATTTAAATGTTCATATTATTTCAGTTCAAGAATCACAACAGCAAAGTAGAGCCTGAAGAAAGAATGATAATCTGCACTTATTCTACTGCTTCAGCTTGAAAAACTTTTAAAAAATCCCTCCACACACAGGTACAATGGAACACAACAGAGTGGGAGAAACTAAGGCTGAGAGAAATGTGAGAGTGAAGAACATGGTATTATAGTTCACTGGTGCTTTATTCTGAGCAAAAATAAGGGCTCACAAGATTAAGAAGAAATACAGAACAGACCCTAGATTTGTTTTACTTTGAACCCCAAAGTTATGTCTCTGTGCTTTTAAAAACTGAATATTATACTGAAAACAGAACCATGATGCACTCTCTTAAAAGCTGAGCACTACATGTTATTTAAATAAACACATTTTACTCATAATTTATGTCCACACTGCACTCATAACATGTGGGAATTCACATAAGCAGATGGAAAAAGGAGTTCAACTTCCCTCCTCAATATTCAGTATTGTAACATTTATCTGTAAATTAAAATCTGTTTATAACATTGTCACCAGTGACATTTTGTGCTAACTACTGATAAATTGCATGATTACACAGAGATGTAAAGGATGCAGAAATTAAACTGATCACTCTTTCATATTAAACATCTGACTTACTCATTGCATCTCCGGGGTAGTATTTGATAACAATAACTTAATCCCAACTCTGTCTATTTCTTCCACTCTTTCTCTTTGTTTGATATAAATATTTAACACAACTAAACTAGGAAGAATCTGTCTCAGGACTGAAATAAAATTTAAAGTAGAGGGGGATCTGGAACTGAAGCAAAATAGAACAAAACCTGCAAGTGTAAAAAACTTGTTGGAAAGTTACTTCACATGTAAGCAGAGCCAATCCTTCTTAATAAAACTAGTCATTTTAAGTCCAAATGAGTCTCAAAATAAAGAATACATCCAATGTCTTCCATAAATAGCAGGGGGAAAAATTAAGCTGCACTAGAGCTTTAAAAAGTACAGAACTATTTTTAAAACCTGGAAGCTGTGGGTTTTAAAACAAGAAGGTAGAAAAACTTCCTAATATTGAGTGGCAAGTAAATAATCTTCCAGGTTTCTCTTGAACTACATCCTCTTAAGATTCATTCCTGCTCTCCTTCCACTCCCCAGTATACCTTTGTGAATATTTTGGCCGTACATTTTCTAGAAAACAGAATCAGTGATGGCCCACCAGTTACCAACACAATACGTGAGCAAACTGCAGTAACAATTACTCCTCTGATCTCCTTCTGCTTTTTTTGAAAAGAATACACGAATTCTTTTTAGGACAAGCTGACCAAGTCCAGAAATGCAACATTTTCTAGACACACACAGCACCTACCCTGTACCATTGGAGATCAGCTCTAGATAGGTCATCTGCATGGTAGAAATAGCCCGTTCTAAAAGTCCTGTTTGATGCTTAGCACCAGCACAACACTTTTCATCAGTGCAGGGGTGGTGGATGCAGAGGAGAGGCTTGGCCTGTTTGACCCTTACAGTTTGCTTTGCAGGGCAAAATAATTTCTTGAGCACAGAAGAATGGTGCACAGGTGCAGAGAAAGGGGATATAGGGAAAGATATCCCAGGTTTATACCTAACCCAGTGGAAAGGGACTGCCTTTACAGTGAATCAGATGGAAAAAGCACAGGAAGACCACAGAAAGATGAAACTCCAAGTAATTAATTGGTTGTCTGTGGATTTGAGTTATGCCCAAATTACATCTTCCTCTGAATAGAATATACCAAGTATGACTGAAAACTACTAGGAAAAAGCATTTAAGAAAAAAAATTACTTAAGCCAGTATCTTCTCCTCTTGTCATACTCATGGCAAAGGCATTTTATTGTCCAGAAATTATAATTGCATAAAGAAAGTCTTACCTCGGGCCCTAACTTGCACACCTATAGTTTAAATTCTAGAATTAGTATGGATGTATGCAAAGTTGTGCCCTTAATAAACGTGGATTTAAAGTTGTCTCACACACACAAAAAAAAATTAGCACTAGACTTTTGAAGTGAAAGAAAAGACTGAAATGAAACTATAAAAATAGTGACATTAACTGAAATGGACATGAAATGTCATTGATTGCATTTCCCCGTGCAATTCCTGTGCAAAATAATGTGCTAATTCATTACCACAGAGTAATGTCCAAAATTCACATTAAATACATGATTATACATTCATTCATGTAGAACCAACATAAAAAGCACCATGTTATACAGGCAGAGTTGGAAAAGTTTTGCATCTCCACAGATCTTTCCTCAGGTCATTAGTCTTTTACCATTAATTCAAAAATTGCTATATAATCAGAAATACAAGAACATGTATATAGTTCTGTAGAAGAAATAAATCTTCATTATATAGCTTGTATTAATAAATATCTCTCATTGGGGGAAAAAGAAAATGTTAATCAAAGGATGTTACAGACTAATCAAGGTGTCCTTGGCCGACTTATACAGCAGTATTTCATGTAATGAGGACCATGACAAAGTTTGTGTTCCAAAATATTTTATGTCATTTTAACCTTCCCACCAGCACCAAGGTTAGGGCTGATCACTCCAGTCAAAGCCACTCACTAAAAAAAGCTAAAACCATAAAAAAGGATGCTAATGAATTCAACAAAATACCAGCAGTTAATACGTAGACTCTTTAGCTGAATTCATTACTCAGGCACGGCACAACATGTGTCTCAGAGTAACAGCAGCATCACAGGACACTGCATTCTGTACATGACACAACTGATTAACCTCTGAGACATCCCATGTGAAGCAAACAGGTAAACCACAGGAAAATTTCCATTTCCCCACAACACCAACAGTCTAGAGGACTGTAGGACACTAAATGAGTGAAGAAAAATTATCTAATCTCTATCTAACCTTTAAAAATCTATTCTCTAATTCAGCAGTTTCCAATTCTTTTTCTCATATATGCCTATTGATAAATAAATTTGGGCATGCACTCCCAATACTTGCACAGTTTTTCTTTAAAAATTATGTACATGTACTACTCTTTTAATACATTATACACATTTTTAAAACACAAACAAAACATGTAAATTAAAATAAGGTTTAAATGATCAGTATTTTATTTATAATTTTGCTTATTAACAGCATAAAAAAACCCACAACTTTTTGTTTTCCCCAAAACAAAACTGATTTTTTCAATTATTTTTCAGGAGATGTATGTGATCATATATGGTCCATTATTTTTGCCAATTTGATTCAACACTTTGTAATGCAGCAATTCAAAAGTCTGGTTCAAAGTTCATTTTATTTCTGTAATGACAATGTCATTTTTTTTTCCAAGTTTCCAGATCTGGTAAGGACATCATTGCTTTCACCTCATAATGCAGCTGACAGCTTCTACTATAACTAGGAGAAGTGTCAGCTCTGCCATTTCCTTCATGTTCAATTGTTCTCACATTATTAGTCTTACATTTGATCAACAAGTTTCTTCGCAGGGATCTTTTTAATATACTTGTCTATTTTGAGAGGGTTAGTTTAGCTAAAAGTAGATCATATAATGTTTAAATCCACTTAACCAGACACATGTAAACTGTTATACATCACAAAATACTTCAAGGGAGTGAACAAGTGAATGTGCCATTGTCAACCTCTCTACATTTTGGAGCATCCACTCCAAAATGTTCAAGGTCTACTTCTCTGAGTAGACCTTGTGACCTGACTGTGGTTGTAGCAGCGCGAGTTTCAGGTTTTTTGAATTTGTATCTTGTTATGTGTACTTGGTATGTTCTTTTCAACCCCCTATTCCTACCCCTGTTCCTAGATTCTCCCTGATGTAACCCCGCCCCCTTTCCTTCCCCATTGGGTCAGTGTTTCCCTGCCCAGGCCAGGACCTGGGGAAAAAGGAGATGCATGAGCCCCTCCCTCTCTCCATGCCTCCACACGTGGGCATTGGGGCTCTGGCAAGGCTCCTGCCGCATGGACTACACTCAATAAACACCCTTCTAATCCAGAGAGAGCATGCTTCTTTCTTCCAAGCCTGAATCCATGCCTCAGCGAGGTACCTGGAGAACCCACAAATTATAAATTGGCTTGGGGAATCAGCTAGCCGGAGAAAGCATTCCCCACAAACGAGCCACTTTATATGTGGTCATCTGATATATGGACAAAGTGAGAGCACCAATGTCAAGCTGTATATTAAATATTAGTAAACTTACTTTGTTTGTCTTTTTTAATCTAAAAAGTATACATAAATGGAGGCTCCAGTATTTCCTCCCACATCCCATCTTGTACACACCCTGGGGTGCACATGCCTCACTTTGCAAACCACTGATGTGTCTCTCTCAAAACAAGATGCCACATTGTAATGTTTTAATAGTTGAATAATAACACACCACCCAATATACCTACTTCATGCTTGATGGGGATTGTAACTGCAAATTTATCTTTTTTTCATTACTATTTTTTATTACTTTTCTTTGAGCCAGTGGTATGATTACAGGCAGTTGCTTCTGTACAATGTGCCACAGAGGGAATTTTTTTGGATGCGCTAACTAGATCTCACCTCTGCCAGGCCTGGAGTTGATGCCATCCTATTGCTCCCCTCTGTGCTTATCTCATGGAAAAGTCCTTCTGTGGCCTTTAAAAGTGTTTGGAACAGGCAATTGTGCTCTTTAAGCCCTTGCAATATCGCAAGTCTCTATACCACACAGGTCACTTGTTCCATAGAATAATGAGAGTAAGGTCTCAGAGTTACAACTGCCTGTATCTTCCAAACATCATTAAACAGAATACATACTAACAGCAGAAACATACAGCCATCAAGCCCAAGAAGTGAGAAACTTGCTTGCTCAGTTAGGAAATAGAATAACATTTGAATGGGATCTAAAACCCTCTTATTACAAGCAATAACTGAAAATTTGATAGTCACACCCTTGAAAAGCATTCACAGAATAGAATAAAAGGGAAAAAAGTCTAGACAGAAGCTTTTGATATTATCATTCATGGTCCACAGAGGCTGTCATGAAGATCCCTTTTTAGTAGTCTCTGGCATTCACTGCTTTGTTCATTAGTATCTCTTGAGGCATTTTTATAAATTTTGTTCAGCAACATCACAGATTTCCTGTCCCTTGTACTCCTGAACTCAAAGTTTGCTCTACATAGACAATCTCCAAGTAAAGTATGCTGCTTCAGTATACAAATGAGTGAGACATTTTTATTTTAATGTTTTAAATTATCATGTGATAACTCCATCCTTATTTTTCATAATAATAGAATAAAACTAGTGATGATCTGAGATTTATATATGTCACCACTTAATTTTTTTTATTTCCAACTTCCACAGAGGTGTTGTAAATTTGATAAAGAAGTGCTATGCATCCATTGAATATGCAAACTTTCTCTCTTACAGGAGGAACATCCTGAGAATAAATGTGTTCCATTTATATTACTGATAAAATGCAGTATCATTATTGTATATATATGATTATATACAGGGCCATAGATTCTGAATATCAGAAAAGAGTAAAAATCTATTGTGTTTGGTGCAATCCACACATTTTGAACACCATCTTTCTTTCAATGGTAATTGATACGAAACGCAAGTCATAAGATACATTTGATTGTTTTAAGTGCAGCTGGTTAGCATAAATAAAAATGGATGAAGCACAGAAAGAATTAAAACTGGTTTCTTCCATTTTTCTTAAAAGCAGGAGATCTGAATTACAGCAAAGAGGCAATTTCTTACAAAGCAGTGAACAATCAATTTGCAGATCATATCCACATAGCAAGTCTGGTTTGAGGGTAACAGTGATGTTTCTGCTGCAGTCAAAAGGCTCTAGAACTGCTCACAGAGTCACAAGAACAGGATAAAAATTAGCTCCCAACCTGGAAGACAATCCCTTCTCCTGCCTTTAACTTCCCCTTTGTCTTTGTAGTCTACATTCCATGAAACATCACTGAACCAACCATTTTCCAGGCATTTTCCATGCCTTGGAGAGGTACTCAGACACAGCTGCCACAGACACAACAACAAAGTGCTCTTTCTCACACACGCCTGTTCAAAAAGGCTTTTCCATAATGGTTTTGTACTCTATATATATATCTTATAAATGGCCAAGAATGATTCATGATGGACTAACCAAAGATGTAATCACAAAAGAAAAGCTCCCTACTTTAGTCTTCCTTGCTTTAAGAAACAACAGGCAGAGTTCTAGAAATATCAACCAGATGTTGGGGCTGGGAGAATGGAGAGGCTACAGACATGAAGAGATCTCTCCTTACAAAATTTAGGCTACATAATGTTATTACCATTAAGTCTTAGACATTTAACCAGATTCTTGAATGTGCAATTTGATAAACCAGGTTAGGCAAAGAGCACAGGAACAACAATCCTACTAAATTTCACAAAAGCAATTCACAAATTCATTTACTCGGACATGTAAAGTACTCTTATAATCTCATAGCTAAATTGTTAGCCATATGCAGACTAGTTAATTTAAAGCTATCACACACGTACATCACATACCTATTAGAGTTAGAAAAACCCCATGTCAAACTCCTTTTAACTCAGGCCCAGAACATCAAAATTAGGGAGTATAGTGTGCAAGAGCACCATTGAAGTTAAACATTTACAAGTGCTGAGGATTCACATAAAATATCTGTCACAGCTTTGCAGAATATAAACTCACATGCATTTTTTTTCTGCTGTCACTAATGCATGTGACACCGTTAAAATTAACTTCTGAATTTAACATTCTTACATTCATTTATTATTCATCTACACTGAACACCACATTCCAGACATGCAGTAGGACTCTGAATTAACTAACATGAGGCATATTCACTGTGCAAGACAAATTACCATTTAAGTTAGAATCTGAACCTTAGTTTTCAGAACATTTCTCCCAGCCTTTCCAGAGTTTCTGTTCTCTTCCGACAATACCTGAAAACCTTCTTTGACCATAACACAGAGGTTGTGTCAGGTTGGCTTTGAAGACAGAGCACTTCCTTTGTGCAGCAAGAGCTGTAAACTGTACAGGTACTTTAGCAACATGCTGAGTGAATTGCTTTGTGCTTGCCTGAGCACTCTGCTGTTTCTGTGCAGAGGAAAGCAAGGGATCTTCATGGACTGGGAGGAGACAGCTACAGACCAATTCTTTGAAAATACACAGAAATTATCAACACTATTTTAACAAAAACCTTATCTGGTTTACAAACCTATGACTCAATAGCAAATCTGAAGCTTTACCACAGCAAATCTTCTTTCCTCAGCACATTATGGAGAATTAGCTGAATCTATGCTTCTTTAATACAAGAAATAGTCAGTACAGTTCATTATCAGACCAGGAAGAGTCAATATATTCTACAGACTCTAATCTGTGACATTTGAACCAGGCAATCTCTCAAGCTTTTAAACATGAGGCACTCATTTTTGTTCTTCCAAGTGAATGCCCCAAGCATTAGGCTTCCAAATCAGACTCACCATCAGCATCTTGAAGACCTGTGCATCCCAAACCATCAAGATCCTTCTTTTCCAGTTCCAATTAGCCAGGCTACTCTACAGGGCAGAAGGAATCTCCTATCCAGGAGATGATAGGAAAAGGGCTTTTATCATTTCTTCTTTAATCCACTGGGTCCATTCACAAAATGATTATTATTCCTGGTGTCAGATCTATCTGGTAAGCCCCATTACCTTGCTCCCATAGGGATTTCTCAGTCTAAGGTTTATTATTTAACTGAGGAAAGGAAAAAAGGAATCATTATTTCAGTTATAGTGTTTTCAGAGTGTTTTTGAATGAACAGTACATTCACAGAATATTTGTGGAATAACTTTATTTTAAAAAAGAAAGGCCAGGAACTCTCTGTCTCTATTCTATTTTTCCCTCAAAATACCACTGAGTATACTATAGAAAGCACTGTTAGCAGACCACATCCTCTCATCTCTACAGCCATCAAGTGGTATCTCTAGCAGAGAACAGTTTTTCCTGATACAAAGATAGCTTTCAAGGAATGGCAACATAGAGAGTTATAGTAAAATGGATTCTGCATCAAGCCAGCTGATTAACCTTTTTTTGACATCTCGTTCAAAAGTTCTTTCTCAAATGAAATTCCTTTATCAACAAACAAAAAAAAACCCAACAATTATTTGATAACACGTATTTTTCCAAATATAGTAGTTTGGAGACTTCGTAGCAGCAAGAAGTTGTTTGCTTTTTACATTAAACCATCTTTTTACCTTCATTTATCAATGTCTTCCTCACGAAAACAGATTAAAACATCACCCTCTGGCCTTCTCCCAAGAAAGCTTACAGCTAGCCCTTCCAGCCAGGCTTCATTCTAAACTCATCTCAGAGCTCCATCCAAAACAACCTCTATTTTCATCAAATTCAGCATAAATACATTACCTGTGCTTTTGCAGTCACAACAGCCAACACCACCCATACACTTTTACTCTGAACAAATCTAATGCCACATGTGCAAGCACCAAGATGGAGTTAGTGTTAAAGCAGATAGGAGCTCTCACCCTCTCCAAGAGACAGCAGGCTGCATATTCCCATGCCTGCAGCTGTAAAACACAGCACAGGTACAAACAATGAAGCAGTCTTTTAATTTTGCTGTACCCTCTACTTCGGCAAACCCACCCTTCAGTCTCCATGCAAGAAAAGCATACTTTGTAAAAATAGCACCTGGTCACTGTGCAGACTCACTTTCCACAAATATTCAGAGTCATATTTGCTGAATTGATTCACTGAGGAGTTTCCTACTCACAAACACACTGCAAAGCCAATACAGTCACAGGTAAGGAAAGCATAGCTTGCTTGTTTGAATATATGAAGTCTGACATATTAACACATTGCCTTGGTTTCACCTGCTGAGCCAAAGTACTCTCCATAAGCCCCAGTCCCACTGAAGACAATTAAGTCCATCACTACAAACTCACAGTTGTGGTCACAGGTGCAACAGGGCACAATTTGAAAACAGGTTATTGCACCCTGCTAGGCCTTCCCGTGTGTGAACAGTTAGCAGCTGCCCTTCCCAGGGCATCTTTTACAGATAGAGACCACTGAAGTACTTTAAAGATCTTAGTTTAAGCTCTAACTGAAATAAATTATGTTAAATAAATTTTCCTTCTGCCTTCTCTGCAGCTGTACAGGACGTAATGAAAGTCATGGGAACTGAAGTCATCCACCTTGGTGCCCCACAATGAAAACCATAAGCCATTAGCACATATTAACAACCTCCCAACTGCATTCAAGATAGCCTTTCAGCAGTAATTTAAACCTGATAAGTACCTGCAGCAGCTACTTGAGTAATCGGAAGTCCCAGTTCAGGAATACAATGTGCATCCTCTTTGATCTCTTTCTTTGTCCAGGGCTATCTGTAGGCATCTAATTCTTTAAAATGTGAAAGAATAGTACACAGAATAAATAGACATCATGGATAAAGCCACCTATACCACACAGGTTCAGTTTTCATTTGTATAATCAGGGCTGTATAGGTGGAAGACACAGCATAGCTATCTAACTTTGCCAGTGGAAATTTCTGGTGCTGGTAATAGTTCATAAATTAATGCACCGGTTTGACCTCTGAGTCCCAGAAGGAGTACTTGGGATGACTGATTCACACATTTCCTTTCTCTCTGTTTTAAAACTGAGTATGCTTTGTCTAAAATCAAACACAATAAATAAGAAAAGCACAATCTTTTTTTTTTATCACTTCCATTGTAAAGTTTCGCTTTAAACCACTTTCCATTTCTTGAATTTCAGTCTAGTGCTCCATCCATTAGCTAATGATTGCTGTCTAAAAATATTGCTACTCCAGCTCATATTTATTGAAAAAGTACTTCCCTAGAACTGAAGATGCATATAAAGATGTACACAAACTCTGTATATTAAAGGCTGAAGGGATGGAGGAAAGGAGGATCACAAGGAAAAAGCTACTCTTTATTAGCTACCTAGCAAGCCTTGTTGCTACAATCATCTGTGAATTCTGAAGCACTTAAAAGCATTTTAAGACTCTAAAACTTAGGCTGGGCAAAACAAACAATTTGCTGGCCTTAAAAGAAAATCCACATTTTCCAGGATTTATGCTAACAAAACAGTGAAGGAGCTACACCTTAATTGGGTCACCCTATTAATATCTCACATTATGCAATAATGACTAAACACCACGGTGAGATGGTTGTGTTGTGATGGGTGTAATAAATTGTTTCAAAAGGAGAAAAAAAGAAGCAACTACAAAATACACTAGAGGTGTCTGAGGGGAATGCTTCATGACAGATCTATGGCTGCCACTAAGGTGCAGTTGACCATTATCTTAATTATCCCCAGTGGCAGTCAGGTGAAAGCATAAGCTTCCTCAGGAAAGAATATTTTACCTTTCCCCAAGATGCCCCCCAAGAACAAAACTCAAATCTCCACTAGATTATGGTTTTGTCCACACACACCATGTTATCTGGATGAGCTACTTTGGCTAATTGTTTTTCAACAGGCTGTGTTTCACACAGAGAGAGCCCTAAGGAAATGCTGAATTGGCAAGGATATCCACCAGCTTGTTCTGCCATCAAGGACAGCCCTTGCTAGGACAACTGTGGCTTCTTGTACACTTGACAGGAGATGCTAAATCCTCACAAGAAAAGTCAAGGACCTCAAATCCCCTCAAAGACCCACAGAACTGCTTGCCATTTTAAAATGTTTTGGTCAGACTCAAATCTCTGGGCTGCTTCAGTCAGCCAGAGAATCCCTATCCAGACTGCATAATCAAAATTGTCTGAAAATTATAGAGGATCTGAGAGAGTAGAAACCCCGAAGGAAAAAATTTCAGGCACCTATATTCACAAGACTGCTTCCAAAATAAAGAACATTAGCTGGCATTCCAATATCTTCCAAATAAAAGTCAGAATCACAGAGGATAGACTTGAAAGTTTGTCAGGAGACACATCACGTCCTTCCTGTTCCACAGAGGGTGGCACAACCAAGGTCTGCAGGTCACTAAGACAGTCTGAGCTTGTGACAGTCTGCATCATTCTCCATGATTTAATTCCTCAGGGCTCTCCTCCTTTGGTTTTATCAGGAAAATCAAAAGAAAAAAACTACCTTAAGTGCAGTGCCACAGGTCTCTGTGTAGGCAAAGAGCTCCTCTCTGCTACCTCAGTCTATTTCCCAATACAGGAAAAGAGAGACTTCACTCTCCATCTAGCAAGGTTTCCCAAATGGAGCCTACTTTTTCATAAAATGGATCATTTTGCACATCTAGTTTAAGAATCCCTGGAAGATACTTTCTTAAGAAAGATGAGCCCTTTTTGCCCTCCTGCAATCTGATGTTTCTGTTGTCATGTGTCTGGGTCCAAAAACTCATGGCAATGGATCTTCCCTTTAGGCTTTTTGGAATGAAGTAGTGACTGTCATTCCTGTGAGGAAAGAAACTCTCTAAGTCACTGTAGAAGAAGAGCAAAACACATAAATACACACAGTAGAAAGAAAGGTTAAAGTCTGTCTAAAGGAGCTTGCATTAAGAGATCAGAGGCCAAATGCAGCATTTTTGTCATCACTTCCTTAAATAACTCTAGCAGCTGATGGATTGTCTGTTGTATTACTTTGAAACAGCTTTCTAAATTTTTCCTCACACCATTTTGCCCATATGTCCTTTTGTGAATTACATGTGTGTGTGGCAGAAGACATGACTGCATTACACTTTCAGGTACTCACTGTACTGTGCTCAGGCTAGGAACAAGCCACCATCTGACAAGACAGACACTCTAAATTACTAACATTCTGCCTTCAGACAAATTCATCCATATCTCCGCTGCTAAAAGCCCAAAATCCCTTTTGAATTAATATTGAAGTAGGCTTACTGTGAAAGAGGTACAAGTTCCAGTCACTACTAATGAAAGTGACAGTTTCATATAGATTCAGACAGGTTCCAAATACATAATTAAGGGTAGATGCAAAGGCAATAATGACTTAAAACAGGGCAAACTGATTACTGCCATCTGCTTCAGTACAAAAGAAATAAAAATAATAACATTACATTGTTTCCCCTGTAAAATGACAGCTTTTGTTCTGTCTATAATGCGCTTTTCTGCACTAGGCTGACAAAAAGTCTTTTGTCAGGTTTATGCCTCCATTATTTCTCATTATTTCATCTTAATATCAAAACACTGCTGCAGTATCTCAAACAATAGTGCATATAAGCTGCTACCCATTAGGGTTAGAAAGTATTCTGGCATTTTCATCTGTGGTGATACAGTAGGAGTTTGTGACTGGCACCACTACAATCTGCAACAGTCCACAGAAAACTCATCCCATAATATTTTTAACATAGGATAAGCATAAACATCTCCATGCCTGGGCCCATATTCTCATAAAGACCAATAATACACTGTGACCTCAGAAAGGTGAAATTAAAATTTATTTCTCGTAACCCTGAAGTAAAAGTAAGTAAAATAAAATAAGCAAATAAAATATATTGATTTTTCATGGTTTTCTCTTTCATTTTGAACTGATTGGTACTGCTTTCTTCTTTAATGTTCCTTCAGAGCACTAACATACACAATCACCTTAAGCTCTCTCATCTTCCCTGACTAATATTTCCTCCAGCCTCTGTGCTGAATTCTCTTGTGTTAGCCTGGTCTATCCTAAACATTTTGTATAGTTATACAGGAATTTTGAAAATTTTCATTTTAATTGACAGATTTTGGCATGTTTACCAGCCAGAGGCTGCAAGTTTGGTTTCTCAGAAAGAGGTGTGTCCATTTCTTATTATTTTTGTTTTGTTTTTCCCTATTTTTCTTTTTTCCACTTTCAATCCATGAAATATAGACTTGGAAAACACTCTCAAAATTCTCTGCCTTTTAGGATTTCAGCCCCCTTATGGGGCAGGAGAATGACAGATTTCATGAGCTTGCTCAGAAACTATCATCACAGCAGTCCCAAGAATCTAAACTTTCCCTGTTGGTCTTCACCTTGTTATTTCCTTCCGTTCTGCAAAGACATATTCTGAGTAGTCAGAACATCACTGGTTTAATTTTCTAATCAGAAGTCTTTAATAATAATAACTCACATGAAAGTCTCCATGGAATCACTGCCGTGGCAGCAGAGAACAGAGCTCAAAGCAACATTTGTTGTGTCAGATATCCACTTATGCAGTCAACTGTGAAACCACTGCAGTAGCAGGCTGGTTTCTGTGGGCTGCATTCCCTGCTATCCCTTCTTTTTAATTGCTCAGTTTTAATCATTTCAGCTCAGCCCCAGTAGTTATCCAGAAGATTCTGACAACAAACAAAAATCGCCAAAGTAAGATTCAAAAAGCAATGCCTCAGCACCGTCTGTGGCAGAAACTTGTCTGCAAGAGACACCCCAGCAAAAATTACTGATGGCACAGGGTGTTCAGGTAGCCACAAGGGCGTATCTAACACAGAAGGCCACTACTGTACACCTCTGTATCTGACTACAGATAGTGGGAACTAACTGCTGTTGCTATCTTTGCAATATGTATGTGGAGTGGTATCTTCAGTACCAGAAAGGACATCTGTAATTCAGCTTGAAGTGTGTTTGACACCCTTTTCAAGCTTCAGTCTGCAGCTCACATGTATTAGAAGTTCCATTATTTTCTAAAGCTGCATGTAAATCAGGCAAGCTATTGAGAAGGGCATATTAATCCAAGTGCTGCATATGTGGGGAACCCGTCAGTTTAGTGCTGATGATTCAAACTCTAAAAGGCACAAGGATGAGGAGTGTGCAGGAATGGTTTTGAGTTGCATTCACAGTCCTTGCCCTCAGTTAGCTACATGTGGCATTTCCTCATCTGTTTAAGGATATAGTCCCCACTTTGGTTCTTGCCATGAGACTTGAAACAACTGAACTGCTAAGGAAAAAAGATAACAGGATTAAAAATCTATACCCACAGTAGCAAAAACCTGTAGCAGGCCTATAATCCATTGCATTTCCAATCCTTAGAGAGTCCCAATAGAACAGCATAATTTCTTTCACTAAGCAAATCAGAATTTGACTAAGGTTGAGATCAGAGCAAGGCCACTTCTAGACAATCTACTCAACTGAAAAAAAAAGGGAGAGATGCTAAAGCATACAACTTGTACATTTACTTGGAGACAAATTCAGCATAAATACATGAGTTTCAAAACATAGAATCATAATCACAGGATGGTTTAGGTTGGAAGGGACCTTACAGCAACACCTTTTGCACTAGACCAAGTTGTGCAGCACTTCTGACCTTAAACACTTTGAGGGATAGGGCAGCAACAACTTCTCTGTAACCCCATCATAGAAGGCCACCAAATTTGTCAGAAACCATTTGCTTAGTAAAGCCATGCTAGTGGTCACCAGTCACATCCTGATTTTCCATGTGCCTCAGCACAATTTCCAGAAGGATCTGCTCCATGATATTGCCAAGCCCCAAGGTGAAACTAACTGGCCTGTAGCTCCCTTTTTAAAAATGAAAGTTGTTTCTTCTTTCCTAGTCAGCGGGAACTTCACCAAATATGGTGCATAGTGGCTTAGCCACTTTTCTCACCACTTTCCTCAGGATCAATGAATTTATTTCATCAAGTGCCTTGTGCATCTTCAGGTTCGTTAGATGGTCTCAAACGAAATTTCTTCTTACATCAGCTAGTTCATTCTCTTTGTCCCTGCCTTTGCCTTTGGGAAGTGGGAGGACAGTGTGGCTGGAGCACTTGCCAGTGAAGACTGGTAAAAAATCATGGAGTACTTCAGCATTCTCCATGTCCTAGCCAACCAGGTCTTCCATTTCCTTCCAGAGATGGCCAACCATTTTCCCTAGTCCTCATTTTATCACTATAAAAGCTTTTCTTGTTGCCCTTGATGTCCCTGACCAGATATAATTCTATCAGTGCTTTAGCTTAACTAACCAGATCCCTGGCTGCTTGGCCAATTTCTGTGTAGGCAGGCCTTGTAGACTTCTTTTTTGGGATGGAGCTGCTTCAAGAGCTCCTTGTTCCTCCTGGCATTTTTTGCCTGACTTCCTCTTTGTTGGGATGCATTGCTCAGGAGCTTGGAGAATATTTGATGCCTTTAAGTCACTGAACTATGTCCAATTTAATACAACTTTCTCTCTAAGGGAACCAGTAAACTGTGCAGCTAGTATGTTGCCATAAATATTCATGAATTGCTAAGAAAGCTAATAGGATCAATAAGAGTGCAGCCTAAAAGTCCACATCACTCTTGGTAAGTAAGGATCCAATTTTGTTGACAGCTGAGTCAAGACAATAGTTTGTCATTGCCTCCCAAAGAGTCAGGGCAGGAAATGAAATTGCACAGGACTACTCTGCAGCCTACGTTGCTGTCTGCAAGGAGAACTCAGATTGGGAATCACTTAGGAGCCACCAACAACAAATAGGCCTAGTGAGAAAAAGTATCTTGCCATTTAAAAACTATAACAAAAATAATTTTACGAATCCGAAGAAGGAAAACACAAGTACAGATTAGAGGAAAAGATTCATGTTCCCCCAATCCTTTTATTGCTGGCTGTTTCATTTTCATTACACCAGACCTTTGAACTGAAATGGCTGCACACACAGTTCTCCACGTTGTGTTTTACCTTCTGTGCCTCAGACTGCACCACTGCTGGTCAAGGGCTCCCACAGTTTCCCTTGTCATTCCATCAGTTTCTGTCATATCACAGGAATGTTCTCTGGACCATGGGAGAGACTCCTCCAGCTATAGTGACCAAGGACACCCCATTGGGCTCACCATCCCTCCATGATGAGTTGGCCAATGTTTTCTGCCAGTAGAACACTGCCCCTTATCCAGAGTCCCGCTATAGAACAGCCCATTCCATAGACCACAGAATACTCTCCAGACCTTTGTTTGTGAGTTTGGCTCTCCCCAGTCCCAATGGGGTACACTGGGCCGGGGGGTGGCTGTGTGCTGCCTTGTGCCTCTTGCACTCAGCTACGGATGGTTCTTTGGCTGATCAAACCCTCTTCAGAACCCTCACCAGTCAGAGGGGCCAGCTAAGGCACATGGACAGGAGCATGAGGAGAGAAGGACCAGGCACTGGGGTCAGGGCAGCCCTGAGGGGCCACAGCCCACACAAAATGGGCCTAGGGCAGTCTCTTTCCCAAATATTCAATCTAAACCTTTCCTAGCACAACTTGAGGCTGTTTCTTCTTTTCCTATTGCTCGTTAGCTGGGATAAGAGATCTACATTCCTCCTGGACACAATCAAAGTGATGGTGCTGGGATAGAGATGATGCTTTTAAGCATCATAAAAGCCGCCCTGCAGAATAAGATGACCTTGTCATCAGTGATGGCCGAATCTTCTTGCTCCTGCAAAGGAGATACCCCCTTGCAGTGATAAAGGGTGGAATTTGTAATGCATGTGTAATGAAACTGCTATAGTGTTCTTGGCTGAGAGTGTTGCTCAAAGAAGGCCATAAGTTTGTAATGCAAATCTATATTATTATGTAATCTAGTGTGTAGAAATAAAAGGTGGAGTTTGCAATGGATATTTATTCAAACTGTTGTGACCTCAGAGGTTCTGTGTTTTTTAAGTAAGGTGCATGGAGTAGTGGAGGTGAAATAGAGTAAAGAGCAAGAAGCGGCTGATAGAAACCATTATGCTCTGATTCCAGCCTCCAGCACCACTTGTTGCTTCACAGAGGGAATTGAGAGGGAACTGAACATAACTCACAGTAAAAACAAGAGGAATTGAGACTAGAAAGGGAGGTGGAGAGGTACTGGACTGAAACAGAGCCTGGGGAAATGAGAAGAAAGATGTTTCAGTAAATGTTTAATTGTTTATTCTCTTGTGTTTTTTTCAGTACCCAAATCAGTCAATTGAAGTTTGTTAATTGGCATTAAAGTGAAACTCCTGAAATAAAGACTGTCTCACCCACAGCAATGGTGCTCATCCCTCTGAACAATTCCTGTATTTCTGGGCTACAGGAAAAAGTGGAGAGAGAACTTCTTCCTCACTCCAGATTTCAAGGAGTTAGCTCTGTTTCTCTTGTTTTCTTTTCAGTTCTCAGGATTCAAATTATATATTTCCAAACACAATTTCAGTTTTGTTTTGTAGGATTCTATTTTTGGGTTTGAATTGAATGGTCAAAGAGAAAAACAACCATATAAACCATTTTTCGTGCAGCTTTGGTGTAGAGGGCATGTTTTTCATTCCTGTAGAAACCCAGCTATATTTTTCAGCCTAAAGTTATAGCACTAAATTGTCTCTTTGCACTTTCATTCAGATTGTTTCTGAAGTTGGTTTTAGTACAGTTGAAGGAAGGTTGGTTTACTTCATATTTCAAAAACTCACAAGAGCGGGAACAATTGGAAAGAGGCATCCAAACAGACAAAAATAAGTCACTCTCAGAGAATTGTTAGAAGAGTGGTGGGGCAAGAATGCTGCTTATATAAAGCAAATGAGACCATAACATTGAGAGAGTACCACAATTAAAAGCAGTGAAGGAACATAAGAACATAATAGGGAAATCAGTTACAAAAACCTGTTCCACATGGAATTTGACTGCTGTAGTTAGAAACAGAGGATAGCAAGTGATATACCGAAAAACATAAAGTCTTTGGGTTTAGGGAAACAAGTGAACCTTCTTGTGACAGCAAAAAACTGTAGCAAAAAGTGTAAGAGACTCTCCCTCTTCTATGGATTTGATGCATCAAAGATAAACCAATAAGAGAGAGTCCAATGTCCCTTGCTTAGACTAATGAAAATACTCTGGACATCAGGAGGAATCAGGCCTGAAACATTTCAGCAGACTGTATTAGGAAGCGTTCATGCACAACCAAATGAAGAATGTGACCTCATACTCTGAACTGTTCCTAAGACAGACCTTGAATAGTCTGTTCCAGCACTGGAAAGCTGAGTAAATGGGCTTCCACTGAAAAGAAAAAAACTGTTTAACTGGCTAGGGGCAGCAGCTTGACAGGAATTCCTTGAGAGGAAGGAAATCAAAGGCTTGCCTCTTTGCCAAGACCTGGTTGCCAAAACAGACTGGCCCCTTGGCTCCATTTGCCAGCACTGACAGAGATGGTGAAATGAGTTTTCTATCCTTCCTTAGGCAAGCTCCCAGTAAAACTGGTGAAGATTCATCTGTTTAAAAATCGACTCTTTTCATGTCCTTTCTATGAGGCATATGAATATTATCTTGCTAATGGGTTTTTAATGCATCTCAGTAGGATATTAAATGTGGATTTGCATGGACAACTTTATTGGTTTTGAAATGACAGTTAATCTCAAGTAACCTCTCAGAATTCAGTGCAAGGGTCTGTGGGCATGTACATGGATCCCAACAGCATCTTGGACTAGTCTCATCTAATAGTACTTTTAATTCTTTTGGGCCCTTTCTTTTTTTCTTTCCCTTTTTAATTGTCTTGTTTTGCTTATTGAAACAGATGCATGCCATTTCCCTCCTAAATATTTTTGTTTATTGTATGTGCAGTAAAAAGGTCACTTTTCCCATTTCCTGTCCCTGAGCCCAACACCAAAGAGATGTACATAGACAGGAGATGTACATAATCTTCTAGCTCTAATACCAGTGGGAGGGATGTCTCAAGACCTCTGGCCAACCTCCACTGATTTTAAGTGACTCCAGAGTGAAGTCTTCTGACTGACAAGCTGTTCCACTTGCCATAATACAAACCTTCACAAGGTTTTAACTGGACAGAGGGAAAGATAATTTTTGAATAACAAAGGCCAAGAGCTAAAAATTAATAATTGTTTCTAGGTAGTCTTTTTTGGTAAGAAAACAGCAGGTCTTTGAAGGGTGCAGTGCTTTTATAGAATCCCAGCTAACTCCTCAGAAGCCAATAGCTTCCAGAACTCCAGGTTATATGCCCATTCCCAAGCAGAATAAGCATATCTCTTCTCTTAGGTGGTCCTCTAATCATGGTAGAAGTGATGTCACTCATAACTGAAGTCAGCCTGGAAAAATGTAGAGATTTCCAGCAATGGGATGCTTCAGAGTGACAACACTATGACCTGCCTACAGGTAGTTTGAGAGCAAAAAAACCCATTTTTCTTCCATTGACCTTTCATATAAGGCTGGCCATGGCTCTTTAATCTTTGTGCTCCACTAGTAGTCCATCAAAGCAGACTTACTGAAATTTGTAATGAAAACTCCCTTGATTTAGATTTAGATTTACTGCATTTCAAGATTCTGTACTGGATTTTGATTGACAAGGTGAAGTCCAGAAAATGGGTGGACAGTGGAGGTTTTGTCTTCTGTAACGTCACAAATTTATACATTTTAAAATTTGGTGTACTAACATGGGCTGAATTTTATTTTTTTGAACAAACACTAAGTATAGTTGAAGAATGGATCTGTATCACAGAAACTTATCCACAGCAACACAAGTAGAAGTTTTAATGTGGTAGGAACCTAGTTTTGCGGTGCTGGATAAGAAGAACAGGTGCAGGGAGGAGAGGAGATGCATTCCAAAAAACCCTTGAAATGTTTGTTGGAGAGAAGAGTGGTAATTCAAAATGAAGCCTACAAAAAGGTTAAAAAAAAAGAAGAGAAGAGAAGAGAAGAGAAGAGAAGAGAAGAGAAGAGAAGAGAAGAGAAGAGAAGAGAAGAGAAGAGA
>JBBMKD010000102.1:84842630-84862125 GCA_037834095.1 Argya squamiceps
AAAGAAAAGAAAAGAAAAGAAAAGAAAAGAAAAGAAAAGAAAAGAAAAGAAAAGAAAAGAGAAAAGAAAAGAGAAAATATGCAGAGAGAAAGGTTGAAAAGTATGGTAGAGAACTTCACAACAGACAACATGTGTATCTTGATGTTGTGAAGGCAAGTCCATCAAAAAGAATTTCTCAGTCTTTCTCCAGATCACAGTAGAACAGGAGCGACACCTCCCCCAAATTCTGATGAGGAACTACTGTGGGTTGTTGCAATAAAATATATTATTTAAACCCATCCATAAACTGATTGAAGTCTCTCTGAAGGTTGTTGCTCCTTGTTTATACCACTCTCACTAAAAATTTATTCCAGAAGGAAATATCCTTTAAAAATTGATTTCATAGCCAGTTTACATCTATTGCTCTTGTCCCAACATCACCTTTCTGACTACTTCACTGTTTACTCTTCCTACTGCTTGTTCCCCACTAATGTATCGGGAGCATGGTCATGTCATCTTAACCTCCTGTTAGCCATTGATAACATATAAGTCTTGCCTGTAAAAAAGAGTGTCCACTCTTCTGACTAAGCTTTTATCTCTTTATCTCTAGTTTGTTTGGAATATATCTTTCCCAAGTGCAGTAACAAAAATCAACATACACTACATCACAAGGTTCATAGATATCCTGTATGTAACCAGTGGGAAAACATGTCTGGGTACAACGTAAAATTGCATCCCAGAATCAGAATGATTTAATGAGTACAGACATAGCTTCTATTTAATATATGCCTACTGTTTGGCAGAAATTCTTCTTCGTGACCTTGTATTATATCCCCTTTTTATCACTGTAAGTCCTACAGTCATTTTAGCTCTTCTCTCTTTTAATCTCCTCTGTATTGACAGTAACTTACAGCTTCATTTCAATTCATTAAGTATATATAATGCACATGCTACTACTTACTTTGAATGGAGATATGTCCCAGAATTAATTCTTGAAGGTCTTCTTTATGGCTCAGGGATAGGTTATATCTTGGAAGTGTAATATGATTCTTCACATAATACAAAGCACTGTCAATAATACTTGGAATACCTTCACAGGGGGAGGGGGGAGGTGGGAAGGCTGACCTTTTGAATATTATATTTAATATGTATCACTTATAGGAAGTTAATACACAACATATTGCTCATAAACCTACGATAAATGCTGTCTAGTCTGATTATTGCAGAGACAAGCTCACATGTCAGAAACTGTCTAGCCCTACAAGCCTCATACTGCATGCTACCAGTTAGACTTCAGGGAAACAGGACAGAGACAGCTATACAGCTCCCAGGTGCCTTCTGATTCCTAGGCATGTGTGGTCTGGTTTGATTTCTAGTCTACAAGCCATGTAGCCATTTTACCCGTCTTGTTGAAACAAATAAACTTGTAGTAAAACCCCAGTGAATTTCTCCATCTTTACAAAGCTGCAGAATTCAGCAACACGCTCATGTAGAGGCACACAATAGCTGCACACCTGCAGCTTTATTTAAAGTTTCGACTCCCTGTGTGAAATGTAGAGCACTTTATTCAGTTTGTTTTGGTAAATTGGTGTAATCTAAATAGACTGAAAAATATATTGACTAAGGTTAAAAGGAAAAAGTAGCATATGTTCCTAACTGTGCCTTTATATTAGTCAAAGATTCTTATTTGTTAGTTGAGAAAATGCCCTTTGTTGTTGAGCTGCTACAGTAGGAAGCAGATGGCTGTTTAAATCCCAGAACTCCCACCAGAAAATGCGAACAGATGTCTTTAAGCAGAAATAGAAAAAAAAAAATCTTTCTGTAAGTCCATACTCTGGGAACAGAGCTATTTATGAGATTTTACAAAAATCCGTCTGCTTCCAGAAGCCAATAGAACACTTTGTCTCCCTTTATCTTTTCCCCTTCTTCCCCATCACTTTAAAAGTGCACACCTGTAACATGGATGGGGTTTTGAAAAAGCAGCCAAACTTTTATGAGTGTAGGAATAGTCCTAGTAACTGTGTCTGTCTTCCTCAAAATGATAGCTTATTTTCCAGATTTGTTGACATTACAGGTACAAAATCTATCATTTACACAAGAGCTGTGCTACAGAGTAAGGCTCAATGCAAAACAGACCCAATTTCAGAAGGCCTAGCCATTAAAAAGAGCAGAGATATAGGTGGATGTGATTAAATGTTCAGCAGAGGTTTTGCTAGCACAGCCTAAATCCTGTGTCTCTTTCAAATATTCATTTTCCTTCCTTGTTTTTCAGAGTTTTGTATCCATTATACTAGAGAGGAAGACTGCTTACTCTTAGTGGCACCATTTCACCTCTAAAAGTACATGAAATCTAATGCACGAACATGCAGCAAAAGATTGACAGCTGCCCATAGGCACCATTTAGTGTCATGGATGCATAACAGAAGTTCAGAGTTTTGAGAGGGGAAAAAAACCCCAAATGTAAAGTACAGACTTTATAATATGATGCCCCTTGGAGGTTACAGAATATAAAACCAGCTTAAACTCAGTTCTTGTGCCCTTAAGGATTCCTCTCTGATTTTCTCCTACATTTGACTTTCAGCCCTTACAACAAAAGGAACCACATCTGAGTCTGAGATTTCTCATAAAGTTGCTGAGAAATAAAGTATCTTTATGACAGTTAGAGCAACATGGGGAAAACAGTCCTATATTCAGATATGGAACAATGGGTTTCCAGCCATCAGAATGTGCTCTTGGGGTTATTACCAACTCACTGCACAGTAGTGGTATGAAAAGCAAAAAATAAGAATTACTAAGAAAGGACTAAATAACAAAATGGATGCCAACATTCTCAAATTGTGCATGATTGTGGCTGAACACCACATATGCAACACTGGCCTTCTTTTTCCCTCCAGAGGGAGTTCAGAGAAGGTTTTAAAATATGCAATGGCTGCTAAAAGAAAAAAAACAAACAAGCATACAAATCCAAACAAATTAGGATATGGCAGATGTCTTCAAAATCTGTGTATAATGATAGGAATAGATAGACAGGAATCCATTGCTCCCTCTCCTGCCAATGTGAGCACTGCAGGCCTTCAATAAAGTTACCAGTTGCATAATTTAGACTATTCAGAAGGGTCTGATTCTTCACATAGTAGGTAGTGAAGATAGAGAATATACTATGCTATGTGATAAATTAAAATTTTACACCAAATGGGAGAAAATGACTGGGTAAGCTCATGGGTAAATCCACGGAGACAGTACAAATGCATAGAACCCCTGTGCTAAAAATGCTAGACTAGACTAGATTAGAATAGACTGTTTCATTCGTAAGGGACCTACAGTGATCATCTAATCCAACTGCCTGACCAGTTGAGGGCTGACCAGATGTCAAAGCATATTATTAAGGGCATTGTCTGAATGCCTCTTAAACATTGACAGGCTTGGAATATCAATCACCTCTCTGGGAAGCCTTTTCCACCGTTAGATCTCCTGGTTAATAAAGAAATGTTTTGTAATGTCCAGTCTAAGCCTTTCTTGGCACAGCTCTGCATTGTTCGCATGCATTCTCCACTGGAATCCAGGGAGAAGAGTTCAGCATCTCCCTCTCCACTTCCCCTCCTCAGATTGCTGCAGAGAGCAATGAGGTTGACCGTCAGACTCCTTTCCCCAAACCAAACAAGACCAAAGGTCACATATGCTCCACACAGGACATTTCTTCCAGCACTTTCACCACCTTTTTTGTGCTCCTCTGGATGCATTCATGGAATTCCACATCCTGTTTAAATTGTGGGGCCCAGAAAGGGACCAGCAGCAGGCTCAGTTTGAGTGAGCAGTATGTGTGCCCTGGCAGCTCAAGGACCAAACCCCACCCTGGGCTGCATCAAACACAGCAGGAGCAGCCAGTTAAAGGATGTGATCATCCTGCTGTATTCAGTGTTGCTGCTTGTAAAGCCCTTGAAGACTGACTGTTCTGCTCTTGTTCTCTGGCATTTCAGCACTGTCAGAGGCAGGATGCTGGACCAAACAAATCTTTGATCTAGCTCAGGCTGGCTCTCTGCTATGCTGTGCAGAGGTCCCCACAGCCTAGGCAGATATCTCATGCAACACAGAGGGACTGCAGAAAAGATTAAGTGTTTCTATTCTTCCATCCAGTGAGGAACTACAGACATCTCCCTAATGCTATAGAAAGAAGAATCAGAACAATGGTAAACATAAAAGGTGTATGTAAATCATATAATATTTGCTAGGGAAATTCTGAAGTTTATTGGGTTCCAAATGAATCCTATTGGGACTAATAAATATAGCTTTTAGATACACACATTCCATGTAGCATCCATGAGAACTTTAGAAAGACACTGCATGCTTTCAGAGATAAAAGAAGAAATAAATGTGAAGAAAGGGTTTTTCCAAAAGCACAGCTAGAAATAGCCACCTGATTAGATGGAATACCTTGACATTTTTGAATAAAACTCGGGAAATTTTGCAAAAAGAGCAGGTATCAAGCAAAATCATGTTTCAAAGCAACAAACTTTCCAATTAAAAAACATGCACAGAAGCATTCTCTTCTTATTAAATATTAACCTAACATATTAGCATGTCTGGCAAAGCTGATAATCTGAGTGGAAACCATTCTGTTTGGGAAACCCTCGAAAGATTATTATTTCAAGAATTTTAGCTCTGTGCTCTTTGTATCAGTCTTAGTTTGTGATGAAAAGCTAAAGTGGTGAACCACACAGATTAGGAGGTTTTTTTTCTGTATGATTAAATGAAGATAATGAATTCATAAATCCATGCCACTGGTAATCAGAAATCCATGATTCAGCTTAGAGCTATGAATTTCAGTGGGTATGCTTTTTAAACAAAGTTTTGTCATATACACCCACAGTTCCAGAGTAGATCTATCCCTGGGGAAAAAAAACCAAACCAAACCAAAACAAAACCAACCTAGGAAGCACAGTCAAAATGTCCTGTTAATTCTGATTGACCCATAATCAATTTTTCTATGCAATTTAGCTGGTCTACTGGGGTTTTTTCCACTATTAGCACTTCTAGGTTTTGAATAAGTACTTATTTAGTACCTATTTCTGCAGCAAGTATGTTCCTCATTTCTTGCTAGGGAAAATAATGAAATCCCTTAAAAATGAAGAGGGTTTTCTGCACTTTTCCATGGCATTTCCCCAAGAATCTTTCAGTGCTTACAGACAGTTAGCAGCAGCAGAGCTAACTTGACATAGACCCATCATTTCTTTTACTCCACAATCAAGAGACATCAGGATAATATTTATCAGGATGAACTGATTTCAAACAGACTTTTATGCTTCTTTGTAAAGCAAACTAGCCTCATGGAAAAGCATACACTGGATCTGTGAGTGGGAGGGAATTACCAAGGCTTTCTAATACTGAAATTGTTTGGCATAACCAACAGCATTGTTTACTAAATTGATACTCCTTTCTAAGCAGTTTCTGACAGCAATCACATGTCTTTGTCAAAGGATCTAAGAGACACTTCCAGGAGTATAAGTAGGTCTTTATTACTAATTAGCCGTGTGGTTGGCTTTGAGATCTTTCAGAAAGAGCCATTGCTCTCAGAATGGGGGTTAATGTATGGAACCCAGATTTTCAGGGTTCATTGCAAGCCAGACATTCATATTAGGAAGCGATGTCATAGTAGGAACATATATCAAGTTGTGGAAGTCATAAAAGGGAACAGAAACAGGCAGTAATTTCAGCAAATCTAGCACTTGTGTTAAGTAGATGGTCTACAAAGCATTCAGTTTTAATACTTCTGTAAAACTGAAACCAATAAAATCACAGCTATGCTGGTCCATGATCTGACCCTTGTTTCCAGGCCTTGGGCAGAACTGCTGTTTAGAAGCCCCAATAAAGATTTCTGTCTTTTCCATAAATGGTGGAACAGATCTTCTGTAGCCACCCAATGAGCACTGGGTGGGAAAGGAGAAAAAATAAGCTGTTCACATCAATCAAATTATTTTCTAAAAAATATCCAAACAAACAAAAATTTAACAACATCATGCTTGAAGGAACTATCCTGTTTATTTAACAATGCAGCATTGTTCAGCTTTATACTAAGTCCAAAACATCTGGGTATTTCCTTTCTGTCAAACCCAAAATAAAAATTTCCATTAGTCTTATCCAGATTTGTACAGGATTAGCATAAAACGAAGCATTCCCATTGAATTTGTTGTCTGAATGTCATTAGATAAAGCATCTAAGCTATGAAGGCTCATACCGGTTCCAGAGTTGTAGATGAGAAAGGTTGAAATCTGAAGCACCACTCCTTCAAAGTTCTATTCCTTCCCCCTGCATTGACAATCAAGTAAATGCAATTTACTCCTCTACACTCTCCTCCCACTCATTTTTCCCCATCCCCAATCTTTTCTCCCCAGCCTTTATTTTCACTTGAATGAAAACAGATGAGTTTTCTTCTAGAGTATACTTTACAGGAGTCACACAAGGCAGCAGTTTGCTTCACAAACACAGATGCTGGCCATCAACACCTGCCAAATACTACTTTGCCCTACATGGTAAAAAGGACGTGCACCATGTAGACTTGCAGGAGTTGAGCAAGCAGTGTGACCTTCTTTTCTCTCTGAAGATGCAGAAATGAGGCAAAGAAGAGGTTTTTGAGAGACAAAATAATGAAATACAGGGTCCTGACTACTTAGAGAGGCATGAGAGGAGTTTCCTTACCCTCTCCTCCTTCCTGGTAAGAGCTACACAGAAACTAAAACAGAAGAAGTAAACTGTTTCTTTCAGGATCTGCCTATGTTACTTTCAGAATGCTGTGTTTGTTGTAACAGATGCCTTATCTAAGATGTAAAATCAGGTGAGCTGGAAAACCTATATGAAACATATTTTTACTCTTAGCTTATGACCCAGCTGCATGCACTTCCACACATTTTTTGCTGGGAGGGGCAGTAATTTCTTCATCCATCAAGCTGCTGCTCTAACCCACCATGAAGACTTCCTTATTCTCACTTCAGCCTCCCAGAAGTGAGTCTCTCTGGGTTGCATACTCAGTGTTAACTACAAGAGCAAAGTGGCTAGTCATATTTGTGGCAAAGTTAAAGAATGTGGCAAGGGACAAAATTTTTCAAAGAAAAAAATTACAGATTTTGGATTTGGTTAGGTTTGTTTCAGTTTTCTGTTTTTTTGTTGGGTTTTTTGTTGTTCTTTTTCCATTTTAACCCCTGTGAGAGACTTTATTTTAGGAAATTTAGTGTCTAGGGACCAGATTATTTTAAAAGAGCAACTATAAATGCCATATCTAGTCCCATTTCTCCTTTTTTCATAATACAGTGTCCATCACATACAGCAATTCACATCACTTAAGAAACTGGGCCACTGGCACTGTGTTTAATTTCTGCCTCTGCTGTAATTTCCTGATGCCTGTCTCCCTGAACTGCTAGTTGGTTTACCATCTGCTTCCATGTGTGCAAATCTGCATCTCACTAACAATCTTATACAGGTTTGTCAAACTGCCTGGAGTTCTGTGGGTATCACCAGAACAAAATATTAAAGAGGCTGTCAAAAGAGCATTAGAAATATGACATAAACATAGTATACAAGAAAAATTTTAAGCAGGTTTTTGTTTAGGTCCCTATTGTATAGACCAAGTCAGACTTCAAACAACAGAATTCAAGACTTCCCTTTTGCATCTAAGACTGGAGCAAACAAGAAAAAATGTAAGAAAAAAAATCAAAAACACATTTTAATTTTTCTTTAAATGAAATTACAGGTATGAACCCAGCCTTCAGAAGAATAATGCCAGTATAAAAAAAGAGCTGTTTCACAGAGGCAAAGGAAGACTTTTGTTATGATGATATAATGCCAGAGCAAGTTTTTTACAACATAACTCTGAAGACTTAGGCAAAACAGAATTGTAACATAAAGCTGTTCCACAGCTGATCATCAGAGGAGTTCTATGAAGCCATTCTAGACATCTTTAGAGCAGCCATTAGGGTACTCTAGAGTTTGCTCACACCCATTTTGATTTGCATTTGAATTCAAAATTAGAGATACCAATCTGAAGTAAAACTACTTCTCTGCATCCTGCATGAGTGGAAGTCAGTCTCATTCACATCCTTGTGCCAAAGCTGGAGATGGTAATAATGGGTCATGTGCATGGGAAGGAACAGTCTGTCCAGAGATGGAGCATAGTTGTTTGTTCTTAGTTCAGACAGTGTCTTTATTTAAAGTACATTTGGGGCACACTGGGATTCAGGAAGTAATGTAAAGTGCACCTACAGCGGCAGCAAGGAATAAAACAAGGTGAATCAGGGCTGTCTTGGATGGATAATAATAAATGTTGCATTTCATAGTGGTTTTATCACTACTTCAGATCCATATGTAGAAAAATACTGAGTCATCTAAAAATTAAAGTTTGTCTTTCAGTCATATTAAGGGCTCAGTTTATTTTCTTAGATGCCACTGGTATCTGCCAGGTATCTGTCACTTGCTACATGTTTGCTGCTTTAAAAGTATTTTCCATTTAGGCAATATGTTTTACATATTGGATGAAATGCATGAATGACAGGAAAAAAATAAGGGACACTAAAAAGCTCATGAAGGAATAAAATGTAACATTAACGAAGGATAGGCAAAGAAGTGGAAAGAGAATATGGAGTGATCTGCCCATATATTCTGGCTCATGCATTATTTCCACTTTTTTTTTTTTTTTTTTGCTTTGAAATCACTCCAGTAACCAGAACTGCCTAAGCATTAGATACACAATAAATATTACAGTTGCTGCTTCTTTAGCTTTACCATTACTTTTTTATCCCAATCCTGCACAGCACTACAGCACATATATCACCACCTCAAACTCCTGTGCCTGAAATCAAAGTATAAACTGGCTATACTTTGCTACTGTAGTGTGTTAATATTCTGGTTGCTAAGGCGATGCACTTTCTGAGTTAACTCTTGACGAGTAGTTTGCCTGAATAACATGACAATATGAGTCAGTGCACAGCACTGAGCAGTGGCAGCTAGATAATTCCTGATTTTTCAAGCTGAGTCCTTTAAAATTAGCATAGACATCCCCAACCTACACTGCATTTTGCAGCACACCTTATAGATATGCCTGATTTTCTATAGTGCCACCAAAATAAAACAGCTTAAAAACTCCCCCATACTCCAGAAAATAGAATTTGTTGCTGATTTTCTTTTCCTCCCCCAAAATGACAGCAATATTACAGCATTGTGGACTCTGCTTTAAAAGGAGAGAGAAACAAACATGGACACTTCTCTGTGGTCACTGGGTATCTATTCATAGTTAAATGATGTTAAAGCCTCAGTAAAGAACCCATTTTAATTTTGGATGTCTGAATCAGAATAAAGATGAAGGGACAGGAGACAGCATTTTGGGGAAAACACTGTCTCCTCCTGCCCCTCACCTATCTGCACTGGTATCTTTACTCAGCCAGCAAATATTACAGTGAACACCCATCCTGGCAATTTGGAAAAAGCATTTAGTGACGCTATCATCTTCCTACTTTGTACTTCTAGCCACCTACAAGTGACATTGTGTTTCTCTAATAGACCATTATGCTGTCTGCTTGAAAGGGTTTGTTTGATACAACTCCTTGCAAAAGTACTAGAACTCGCATTTACTGCTGTCTTTCTAAAATGTATTTCAGATGTTTAATGCTTTTTCTCTTTTTTTTTTTCCTTCTTTTTTCTTTCAATGATGCTACTTTCAAATGAAAGCAGCTCTCTACCTGTTACTTCAGATCTGCTCTCCCATATTACGGTTGACCCTTCATACCAACCAGGAAGGCTGTGATTAAGTAATGTTGTTTTAACACTCTCCACTCTCCCTGCATTACCATACAAAAAGCTCAGATTTAGGAAGAAAATCCATCCAGTTCTCACTACCCCCAGAGACAGCTGGTTAATTTCCACCGAATGAAGGGGAAGAAGTGCTAAGGGTCTGCTTTGAAAGCTGACAGCCCTTCAAGGACAGCTGGTAACCAGCTTCAACCATCCAGTAAGGACCAGTACAACCAGAGACAAGCTAGAAGACAGCAGTTCAGTCCTTGTCTTACATAGCAAGCTATTACAGTCTTTTAAAATAATTTTTCTTATTCAATTTTTCGTTGTCATTAAAAATCAAAAGTGAAATCAGAAATCATCTGTCTTCTAAACACAACAGTTGCATATTCTTGTTGAAAGCAGAGAGATCTTTCATTTTATAACCTTATTTCATAGGCATTCTGCTTGGAGATAGCCTGAACATCAGCCAGAGGAGCTAAGTGATGCAGACTGGGAACTGCAGACCACTCCAAGCATGTGACAGAGAGCAATCATCAAGGTGAACAGTTATAGATGCAAATGAGCTCTAATACTGAAAGATGAGAACAGCCAAAGTTCTGAGCTATCTGCATACACAAAAGTCACTCTGTGCCAGCACTAGGTGACATTGATGAAGATCACTGTGCAGCAGTGACTAAAAAGTTGAGGCAAAATGGGATTGTTTATTACTCTTCTGCCCCTCCTCATTCTAACATTCAACCTACAAGTGATTTTTCAAGGCAGAGATATCCAAAGCCTACTTGTGCCTGTAGTCAGGAGTCTATTGAACCAGAAACTACTCTCAATTCTTCCCTGCTGGTCTAAGACCTTGCAAATAGCACACAGACACTATCTGTATGGCGTACTTGCATAGCCTTTTAACTCATATAGTTAGATTAAGCAACTCCTGGAAGATGTCAATATCCCTTCCCTCCAGCCAGCACAGTCCTGGTCTCCTGAAAGAAAAGAGATAAGCAGAAATGGCAGGAAAATGTTCCTGACCCCTTATGGAATGCCATACTGTGAAAACAGCCATGAGAAGTAGAATGCATTTGTTCCTCCATAAGATAAGGCCTTTCTAGGTACATTTTTTTATCATTTGACCATTTTCACCAGTTCCAACAGTGAGTCAGTTTCACAATAATATCTCTTTGTGGAAGTCACCCCAAAAATCCACACAGACCAAGCATGGAGCATGTCCGTGTGCCTTGCCACTGCTGACAGTCTCCTTCCCCAGGCAGATCTTTTACTCCTGTAAGGTCTCTATCCCTTGAATATTTCTTAGGATGGGATTCTGGAGCTCTAAGGCCCCTTGAAAGAAAAGGAAGAAATCCAGGGTGACTTTCCTGGACTACAGTGGTGGATTTCTGTCTCTGGCCAGCACTGTGCAGTATTTATTTCATCTTCTGGCTTTCTTATGCTTTGCTCTATAGTAACAAAAGTTTCTTGATTGGCAAGAGCACTGATCAGACCAGGAATAATCAGCTTACATGCTTCATCAACGAAACAAAGCTAGGCTACAGCAGGCTTGTACTGCACATCAGCACCATACCCACTGGGGATTAGGATGATTATAGCAGTGACCAAGGCCATGGGGAGGATTTTGTCCTGATCCCACTTTTCCTGCTGACACACTACCTGTGGCAGCCATTTCCTTAGTCAGGTTAATGAAACCCTCTTTCGTTTGTGTTTTCTCATTTAAGATGACAACTGCTATAAAAAAAGATAACCTCTCTGACCTCAGCCATTATCTTTCACTGTGGTTTTTCATCCCTGAATCTGTTAATTGAAACTACAGAGTCAGAAGAGCAGCACTTTACATAGTTTAGTTCCTAATCATGTGAAACCTGAATCCCAGTGAGAAATTTATGTGTAATGATAATTATGACTGACATTCTGTGTTAGGGTGGGAGATAAAAATCACATCCTAGTGTAGCTGGAATGGTCTTGCAACCTCTCTACAGCTGGCTTAATGTTTCTATACAAATACCTTGACCTTTAGAAAAGAGAGAGCGGAGGAAAAGCAGGAGATGTTTTTAGTGTTAAATGATTCCCATTTATAACTCTATGAATGGCACATTTGGTCCAATTTCCAGTCTCTGGCATTTCTAAACTGCCATGTTACGAATAGGCAGCAGGATATAAACTTTCTCCTTAGAGGAAAGGCAGGCAATCAAGTCAGTACTCCAACCAGCAGGTCTGTGATGCTTTTGTGTCAGAAATCCAGCACCCACAGACAGTGTGGTGGCAGTTCCATCAGATTGCAGCACAGGGTAAATACAGCAACAAGGAACTAGTCAGGTATCTATATGGATGATACCTCTGCAAAGGCATAAAGGTGGTGGAGGATTGAGACTCATGGATTTGCTAAACAGCGGTTCTCAGCAAGCTCAAATGAAATTTTTTGTTGACATCGGTTTTGCCATACTGTTTCTAATAAGAGCAGGAAATAACATATTCAGACGTCTCAGCATCTGATAGTGATGACTTATAGTGAGCCTTGATGAAATTTGTAGTCTAGCTCCCATTTGGCATCTTACAGCCCACAAAAGCTACTGCAGTGCCTTTATCATAAAGTTTGGGAGTGGAAGAGATACAAGACTGTCACACCCAGCAACCAGGAGGGTGCAAAAGAACCAGCCTGTGGATGGACAGCTCTGTTACTTTAGTGATGCTCAGCAGGTATGCACTTCATAGCAAGGTTTGCTTTCTGAAATGTTCACATTTGTCACTGCTTCTAGCAGCACTCACTGTTCTCAAGACAACACTGGAATCTCCCCTGCCTTCGCACCAGTCATAAGCAGGATCTGAATTCAGTCATGTTCACAATAAATTACTTACTGGCAGCCAGAGTGAAATCTGGGAAGTTCAGCAGATTTACAATTCTGTTATACAGCTACACAAATATTTACAGATGTTTAACATTTACAGGAGTGGATGGTATTGTGCATTAAGTTTCTCTATCAGTGAACAGAGTTTGCAATCTTGAAATTGCAAGCTGTATGGACATATGCTTTAATTGGATTGCTGAACATTTAATCTGAGGAATCATTTACATTTCTGCATATAACTTAAGCTATGCACCATGCATCGTCACATGTGTCTGTCCCCAGTGCTAAGAATTCATGGCAAAGCAAATGAGTTCAGTCTGGTATACATGGAAACAGGCAGGGCTGTAGAGAACTGGGGTGATGGTGAACACACACCACGTGGGGGGTCCCATACATGACAGCTCCCCTCAAAAGCCATTGTTAGTAAATACAGCTGAGTTGTGGGAAGATAGGTTGTGTGTTGGAAGGGTGTCCTGGTTTCAGCCACGACAAAAGGGAATACCCCATGCATGAAGAGATGTTTTTTGATGCCTCTGGCAGCAGCTTGAATTTTTAGCTCTAGTTCTGTAAGGCAAAATCTCTCTACTGTCTGATTTGAAAAACAGGTGGCAAACAATCATCTCCAAGGGAGCAGTATAAAACTTGTTTCCATAGATGATGCTCAGAGGGGAAAGGAGTTATTAAATCAATGGTCAGAGAAACAAAGAGACCTCAGATTAATGGTCTCAATTTAGTGACCTTCCTGAGAAACAGGACACTCATTTACATCCTGAAGAGCAATCAGGAATTTTTTGCAGAAGTTGTTATAATGGTTTCAAAATGGTTTTAATTGGGAAAACTGATTGTATCATCTCTGTATCACTTCTACTAATTGAAGAGCCCCAGAGGCAGAAAAGTTAATAGCTTCCTTCTCTGGACTGTGTGTGTGTACCAGCCAGCAGCACAGCAGTGCTCCCAGCTAATGCAAGCTCTTGGAGCACAGTGGGATGGCCATACACCCACTGCTGAGCACACATACCCAGCTCCAGGCCTGGAGAAGCTCCTACAAGATGCCCAGACAGAGAGGTCAGAGCACATAACACAGGAGTGCTGGTACAGCTGGTAACTCTCCTAGCCATGATCAAGAGCCTGGAGTAAAATTTCAGAGGGGAAGTGGTAGAGAATCTGAAGGGAAAAATGGCATGACCAAGACTACATGAGGTGTCTGTTGGCGCTCCCTGCCCTTTCTGCAGAAGGAAAGAAGTTTCCATGGTGGCCAGCAAGCCAAGTTCAATGAGAATAACCTATAGCAGTGATTTGTCAGGTGGCAGCAAGGGGCTGAAGTCATTACTCTCACAGGAGCTGAAGACCCCAGTAACAGCATGTGGCCCAGTGGGGCTGCAGATGGGCAGACTCCCATCTGCTGCCCAGCTTCCCTGTGTCTGGGTTGTAGGAAGGACTTTAGGCAGTCACTTGTCTTCCTTGCCAGATGGAGAATAAATGCCTACAATACACCACTGTCCAAACATGGATACTGCTGGGTGCATCCTCAAGTGCAACAACCCAGTTGACATTTTTAAGAGCAACTTGTGTGTTTCTCTGTTGTGCTGGGAAGGATAGCTCCGTTTCTGTATTCCACTGGGCCGGACACTACAGGCAGGAACACTGAGCTGACAGATACCTGCAAGATGCCTCTTCTATAAGTGTACTACCTTTCCCCAGCACCACACTATGTTCACATCAGTAGCAATTGGAAACTAAGCTAAAGTTTGTTTGTTTCCTTTCTGACCTTGCTTTCCTGACCTTAAACACATGCAATCTGCTCCCTGTTCCTTTGAGGCTGCTGGAAGCTTCCAGGAATGAGTGATTTCTCTGACACAGATCTTGACAGGAGTCCTAGACAAATGTACATAATGTCTAAAGACCAGCAAACTACTCCCACTAAAATATCAAGTGGAAATATTTACAGGTTATAAGAAAAACAAATGTTTCAGAGCCTGGGACAAGCATGTTTTCCATGCACAAATTGGCACTAACACTCCCAGTTAAAATATTACAGATGTAGCATGTATTCAAAACATATATTGAAATGCATGAGAAAGTAGAATTCCAAAAAATAGTCATTAAGAACAGCTGAATCATGTGTCCACTACAGAAAAGGCAGGAAAAGGAAGAAGATGGCTGAAATCTGGTCTAAGCAGAAAACCCAGCAAAAACTATATGAAACTTTTCAATAGATCCCATCAGCACAGGGTCTATAGTTCTTTAAGAACTATATCTTTCTTTGATTGCTTTAACTCCAAAGTACTCCTTGGCTGCTCAGTTTTTGCTACGGCAATTAGATTTTCTGAATTCCTTCTTCTTTCCCCATTGTGGGGGAAGTTTAAATACTGTAAAATCTTGCCTAAAGCTTTTTATATACCAAAGACAGTTTCATAAACCTGCTTGAACTTAGGCCCAGCTGAGAGTTTAAATTCAATATAGAATTATTTGGAATTTGTACTAGAAAAAAAGAAGTGAGTCTTTCAGAGGAAACCTTCTTCACTGCAGAAGTTCACTTTTTAAGAAAACCAAAAGTAGTATATCTACACATGGGTAAAATCACTCTCTATCCGCCCCTAGACACAGATATGTAGTAGAATTGTTTTAAAAGATGTTCAGAGTGAACTGTTCCTGGTACCGTAATTAAAAAGCAAAATAAAAATGAGGAAGTAATTCCATAATTATTCCAGCAGGAAAGGAAGAGGTGGAGGGAACAGAGGGATTGTCATTAAACAAGTGACAATCAGCAAACATCCATCTTTTTCGCTAAAGCAGCACAGTGTGCCAGAAGCACCACTAGTACACTTTGCATTGTAGTGCCTCTTATAGTCTTTTACTTCAGATTAATGTCCTCAAAACTGGTATGAAGGAGTTTCTTTCTTGGGTCTAGTGGTCCCAGAAAACTTTAAACCATCTGACTGGCACAAGCTATCTCCACAAAACAGAAAATAAATACCTGAAAGACTCTGAAAACTCACTCCTTTCAAAATTTGCTTCCTTCAGAACATTGTTAGTCCTGTTCACACCCTCTTCTGTAGGGTAAAGTTGGGCATACTGGAATTTATGCTTGCAGGGACCATGCTCAGACCAAAGGTCTTTATGTTAGGATGAAGTACTATGTGTACTTGGGATATGTTGGGAACAATATCCACAGCAGGTGGCAGAAAAAATGCCTCCTTGGAAGACAAGACAGAAGGCACTAATAGTTCTCAGTACAAAGATAAAAGTGCAGACATTTGCATGGTGTTACACATCGCAAGTCAGCTCCTCCATATCATTAGTCCTTCCACTGACTTCAAAGCAGAACAAATTTCTTTCATGCAGAAGCATACTTTCATTAGTGCCATAGTGAGAAGGACTAATCCCTCCTTCCCCCTCCCATCCTGTCATTCCCATTCCCCAGTGAAGAGGAAACTAAATCCCAAACCAGCTTTTCCTTTTTCTTGCACAGGTGCTCAAGAAAGACCTCAAAGAATAGCTGTTTAAGAAACAGTGGGAGAGAGCAGACTTTGAAAACATGGAAGAACCCTACTGTGAGCATCTTTCTTGATGGATCCAGGGCTGCATTTACAACAAGGAAATAAAAATAATCCTGCAAAATAAAACGCTCCTTTTCAGTACCTCACCTCTTGGTCACATGTGGAACTTAAACAACTCTGTGTTATTAATTATGCTGTGCTACAGTATAATTACCTACTCCATTACACTTAGTACACAACTTCTGCATTTGGTTTAGAGAATTATTGCAAGGATAAAGCCTACAGCGTTCCAAACCTGGTGACCCAAAAAAGCAAGCACTGAGCAAAACAGTAATTTGGTATCTGGATGCATCCATACATGAGGCCACTTTGAATGATTTTACTAAGTTTGACAGACAGCAAGATTGGTTCCTGAATCATATTTTCCCTTTTCCTTCTCACTTTAGCCCATTAGGAAATCCATTTTTCTTCTCAGCCAATACAGAGCAGGAGGGAGAAATGAAACATGAAAGCAACAGTCTCGTACTTCTTCAAAAGCATTTGGAAGAGTGGGGTCTGGGATGCAGGAAAATAGGAAGCTTGTTAAGGCTGTCCAAAGGAACAAAAAACCAATCTTCACCATCTGTACTTACAAATACAGCATTTAACAATTGAAACAACTTCCTGGTACTTTTGGCCTGACCTGGCAATTACTAGAAACCAGTACTTCTTTCATTTAAACTTTATCTTTTAGAGGCAGGCTAGCTCAGTTTCAATGTCACCAACTCTGCTCCCACAGAATGTTGAAGATTATTTTATAGGAAATGCTTACTGGATTGAAATTACCCTCCCAAGTAATGAGCAAACAGGAGAAATAGGGACTGGAAACAGCAAGAAAAGGAAAAAGGTTGTATTTGCAGAAGACAGGCAACATAACCTGGTTTGTACACACACTTCAGGTTTGATAGCAGTTTCTCCTGAAACTGTATTTCGATGTATTTTAGACTTGAAATTACAGCTTTAGCTACTTACTTTGTATAGCTATAACAGCCTCTAAGACAGTACTTAAATATTAATGAAAGAAATAGCTATTCCAGCATGCAGGCTTCCCACCTGAATGCTCACAGCAAGGTTTCCTAGGCACATTTCTACAGCATTTTGCCAACCTATACCTCTGATCAGTAATCGATTTGATACAGAAAGGACCATTGGTAATCAGATGCTAAGCAGAAAGTAATTTGGCAGGAAATGTGTTTGCACATTAGATCAGGAACAAGGGGAAATATAGAGATTTGCAAGAATCAGTATTTGCATTTGAGACAGGCTACTTCAGACCAAATATTTAGTTGTGTTTTGCTTGGACCTAAGATAAAACTTTAAAAGTCAAGTTCAGAAAAACTCACTTAGCTTGTAATAATATTTCTCTCTTTCCTCTTAACTTCTTGAAATACAGGCACCTACAAATGTATTTTTCCAAATCTGCCACAAGTTTTATTCACAGATAGATCAGTTAAAGATTTACCCTCTGTTGGTATTTTTTTTGCTGACAATTGCCTCAATATAGTAATAGTACATAGATTGACATATACTTATTTATTTCACTTTTCGCAAACACAGTAAGTTGTCATGGTATAACTTGGGGCCATGTGAGGGATAAATGAGGGAAGATTACAGTTAAAGGCTTACTGCTTTAAGTACAATACTACTTTTCTTAAGAGTAAAGATTTAGGAGATTTTCAGGCTTTAGCAGCTAGCAGTATGATCCACACAAGGGAATATTTCTATCATTTACCAACATTTCTAAGTGTTAGGGCAAGGTAATATTATGAATACTTTATTTAGCTCTCAAAAGACTTGATTTTAGGAATAAAACAGATATTAACACACAAATGATATGGCCTTAATACACATCATAATGTAGTCTGCTATTAGAAGCTTGGTTTTCCTTTCTTCCCACTCCCCAGCTAAAAAAAACAAAAGGAACATATAAGAAAACCAATAATGGTGTTTGCCTCTACTGAGAAAAGTATAATAAAGTTACGTTCTCCTTTATATACCGAGATTTTAGACAGGACTGGAAGCGCTCCAGGCCAGTTCTGACAGATATGGTAAACACAATTTCAGACTTCATACAAAAACAGAAAGCAGAATAATATGTTCTTAAAGAAATAATGCAAAAGAATGCAGACACAATGGACTGAGATGAACACTGATGGAATAATTCACTTGTTTAGTGCTGACTATCAGATAATTTTAATTATTTGGAGTAATACTTTTGAAGGCTGTGAAGTGGGAGTTTTTAGCAAGTTCACTTTTTTGCTATCTTCCTCTTCTTCTTCTACTGCAAAAATACCCTATATAATTGTTCATATCTGTTCTGCAGCTGGAATATGTAGTACATCCAAGTTCCCACAGCTTGCTCAAGTATCTAACTCATATCAATAGCTGACAGTATTTTTGTGGAAGGCCCCATGTGGGAGAGCCTTCCCCAACTCCATTTACTTTGGACAGTACTTTACAGCAAAACAGTTCAGGAAAACATCTTATCCTCTGCAAACAGCCACTCCATGGTGAAAAATGCAGCAGCACAAACTAAATAACAGTGGATGAGGGAATAAGAACCAGAGAATATGAGTTTTCATGGTTTATCTTCTGCTACCTCATTCCTGCTTAGAATACTGCAAAGACATCTCTTTCTTCTAGAGCTATCTAACTTAGTGGAGGTTGGTGCAAATTTAACCATAGATTTCATATTAATTCATACCATACCATATTCATAATTCATATGCAATTACAATAAAACATGAATTATAGCATACAGATTAATATATTATGTGCTATATATTATAATAATTCAGACAATACCTATATATTTCCTCTTAGTTTCATATTAATTCAAAACTGAATATTTATATCTGGGATTTTTAATTAAAAATACTATTCTGAGAACCCAGATATCCACATATGTTTAGGTATACTTAATTCTTCTTGAAAGTAGTGTGTGATTTAAGCATTTTCATATTTCAGGGGCTCTTGAAAACAGTCATTATCCAATGAATCCCTACAGACTTCAGGGAGGGCAAATACAAAGAAAGTAAATATTCAGGAGGGATACACTAGAAGTGTATCTCCTTCTAGTAGGAAATACACTTTCCATAGGCATCAGGCATGGCAAAAGATTGTTAATCTGGATAATAATCGTATTATATCTAAAATATCACAGCTGCCCAAAATGTACAAGCTAAGATGTAGCAGCGCGAATTTCAGGGTATTTGTATTTGTATTTTGCTATTTGTCTGTAATGGTATGTTCCTTTCAATCCCCTATTCCTACCCTTGTACCTGGTACTTCCTGATGTAACCCTACCGTTTCCCTTCCCCATTGGGTCAGTGTTTCCCCACCCAGCCCCCA
>JBBMKD010000102.1:84864524-84889236 GCA_037834095.1 Argya squamiceps
AGTTCCAAAGGGGAGGGTTTTAAAAAAGCTTTCAAAGGAGGGAAAAAAAAAAAAAAAAAAAAAAAAAAAGGCTGGGAAGAAAATTAACCTCAGATGAAAGCTAGTAATAATCTTGACTCCTGACTTCTGCTGCTCTCCACGGCAAAAAGAGTGTTATTATTCCCTCCCTTCCCCTTAAAAGAGCAAATCCAGGCAAAAGCAAAAATATAAGAAATGGGTTTTTCTGAGACTACACTGCCACCTATTGTCACTGCTATGTTTTCTCACTTTTTAATTAAGCATTTCACAGTCCATCAAATATCTGGTCAAAAACAAACCTTTCCCCTTCTTCCTCAATCAAAAACTGTTTGAATTAACCCCAGCTCTCATCTTCTGCTGAAGAGACATCTTAGAAACAACTTAGAATTTTTTTACTGGCCTTCCTGGCTACAACAAACAAGACAGAGAGTAAGCTCATTTCTCAGTCCACATCCTGCAACTTTGACTACTCTTCTTTTTCATTTGGTGACTCCTGTCCTTTCCAATTTCTAGCTTTCACAGTGAAAAAATAACAGTTTCCTCTTACAATCCAATCCCAATGTTTTTGTTAATATCCTTGTACATATTCACACACATTTTATGTTCCGATCACGACTTTTAGGATAGGCCCAGAAAATACACCAAATGGACCCATATACAGCCATTTTCAGTAAAACTGTACATCACTGCACTCCTAAAGACTGGCTTCCTTAGAAAAGCTAACAGAAGAAGCCTCATGCAGCCAACACTTTGCATATTTCTGCTCTGAAAATATTTGTGCATTAACTTAAATTTATACATGAGTAATTCCAAATTGAAGGCAAAATATTAATACTGCTATGTGTAAGCTATGCTATAGCTGTTGCTATGTGGAACCATTTCTTGCTTTTTTCAGTTACTTTTGGTGCCTGGGTAAAATTACATGGAATAGTGCTTAGAGATGGCAAAATAATCCCAAATAAATGTAGATAAAAATGGAGGTATTTCTATATTAAAAGTGATTTTAATATGACTGCTGTCACAAGAAGAAGAAACAAGTAGCAAATCCCTGCACTAAGACAGAATTTTCCTTCTCAGAGTTAAGATGTTCCTTGCTACAATACTAGAAACCTTGCAGAATTGTTTTAATCTTTGCAACATTTTACATGTAGTAAAATCCCTCTAATACACAAAAGAAAAGTTTCAGCATTTGATATCAAAAAAGATGAACTGAGAGAACATGCATATTTTGAAAGGAAAAAGAGGAAAAACTTACTTAATTTTCTTTTTAAATTGTGGATGTTTTAGAGATTCTGTGGAGATGGAGGTGCTACGTTTGGCACCAGAAATTTTGCAAAACTAGCAAAAGTAAGCAGAATACATTTACCTTTTAAGGTATTTTCAGGTACCCCTGGGGAAAGACATCAGTGATGAGCAGGGCTCTAATCCCTTTCTCAGGGCAGCACAGTGGGTTCTTGGTGACCTTCTTCAGGCCATCACAAGCTGTGGTCAGAGCTCACCAGATGCTTCAGGTTTTTCTTGAGGGGGAAAGCCCAGGTGCTTCTTCCTTCTGTCACTCTTCTAGAATTAAGATGATTTAATTTTTTTCTGATCCATTCTTGGTTGCCATAACCAAGGTGATGATTATTTCTCTGGCTTGATCCAGCCTCATCTTTTCCTTACAGGAGCCAAAAATATCTCCTCTCCCACCTTCAGTCCTTTAGGACACAAGGTTTCTAAGTGTTATCCTTCCCCTCCCATTAAAAAACAGGTCCTGTTTGGTTTATACACTTTAATTCTTTCAGAAGAATATTAACAATTTTCCTCACAGCAGATTTTCTAGAAATATTGTTGGAGGTTTTGAAGGGTATGATCATTTCTTGCAAGTTGTTTTTCAAATGTGTTTTATGTAAAAAAAGTTCAGAGCAAAAGGAAGTTCTTCACAAGAGGGAATCATTCAAGCATGAAAACTCATTTGAAAAATAATTACTTCAAGTTCAGTCAGTCCTATATATTCACCAGAAGCTGTTAAATCCTCCAAGTTAACAAAATAAAACATAAACAAATAAATCAGGTGGGAGAAGAAGCAATAAAAATGGAAGTATTTTAACAAAGATCCAATAGCAAAGCGTGGAAGGGAGCTGTTTCTGCACAATTGAATATAACTATTTGGTAATATGGGACCTGGGGAACATTTTCCTCAGGTTCTGTGGGCTTTAGTGGCTTTAACTGTACTATAAAGAAGAAAACACCAGATCAACAAGATATACAGCACAGTGCTGCTCTGTGTGTACATATTCTTTGGCAGGGGAAAATAATTTGGCTTCAAAATAATCTGGATGAATTCTGTCAAGAGAAAAAGATATTGCAGTTTAGAGAACTCTTGTGGCAGATTTCAAGCTGAATCTCAGTGGTTATAGGCAACATTTATTGCATGGAAAAAAAGCACTTGGTACAAGCAGAATACACCATATGGTTGAATTGTAAAGTCTTTATAAACACAAGCCCCTTGGAACTCTTTTTCTTTGTTATAATCACTTCTGTTCATCTCTTCTCCCTACAATTCTGAATTCACACCCTTTGACATGGCTGAGCTTTCAGGGCTAGGAATCACATACACAGCCCTGGCAAATAAACAGGACCATGTATGATGGAAAGACACAGGGCTCTGACAACTTAGAGTGACTAGAAGTCTGTGCTCATCACTGAACACCACCTGGAGCAAGCACAGTTGAGGACATGGGCATTTCTCTGTACCTGGCAAAAACTAAAACACCAAGGACACCTTTTCATTTATTTTTCATTGTATTTTTCTCTCAACCTTTCTTCAGTGTTTTTTGTCCCTTTTTGTATTGTTTGTTCAGGATTCAACATAATTCCCTCCCAGACATCTGTGATGTGACCTATTTTTCCTAATTATTCCTTCCATTTACCTCATTTTTTCTAGCTTTTCCTACCACAAGATCAAATTCCCCTGCTGTCTTCCAACTGAGTGTGAGTCCAACAAGCGAAGTAACTATATACCTGTATATCCAAGTAAATCCCTTATCTTCTAATAGGGTAACAAGTATTAAGCACAGCCTCATGTTATTGACTAGGCAGGGGTTATTTTTTGTGGAGCATTGACCCCAGGATGATGGGAGCTGGCAATAGTACATGCATAATCTGTGCTACAGATAACATGGAGGACTGATATTTGCTGCCTCTTATTGCCTTTATCTCAGTCTTAGGAGTTTTTAATATCAGAACTCGGGTAGCCCCATGAAAATCTGAGTGAAAATAAATTGCATCTGATGAATCATATTGACACCAGCACTTCCAAACACAGGCTCTGGAAACTAATGCTCTTTTAATATTTAATAATGCCCTCTTGTGGAGATTCTAATACTAGATTCTCTTATTTTAAGGCTTCGCCAAAATCAGCTTTTCTCACAGGGATGGGTCTTTTTTCACTAGAGACCCATCTAAAATTCCCTGCAGCAGCTCTCATATGCTGACTCTCTCTCATATGCTCCAGGGAACACCTTATACCTCAAGTAATGTAAAAGGGAAGAGATGGGGACACCACCACTGATGAGTTGTGGGTTTGGGAAAGGCATGTGCCATAAAGGTCAATTATTCTCCATCTGTGGTACATGGACCTAAGTGGCCTAAGTTACCCAAGCCTGACTCGCAGGGCTTCAAATTGTGCCTCTTCAGATAAGAGAAACAGAAAAGTCTGCTGGGATCACAGCCTACCTCACACTAATGGTCCCTTTCCACCGAGTAAACTGGAATTTGGGACAAGTGTACAAACCATACCACAGTGATATTTATTCACTGTGGTGAATATATAAGATATAAGTGAAATATCACTTCACTTCAGATACAAGTGAAATAGCCTTATCACAAATTTGGGGTTTTCTCTCTAAGATCCCATGGGAAAAAAGGGTCCCTCCCTTCTTTTCCACCAGCAGTGTAAGGGAGAGCTATAACATATACTACGAGCTATTTAGATTTGAATATTTTATCTTAGACTTTCACATTTTGCAGTTTCAGGTTCCCTAAATATTACCCAAACTAATGCAAGAATGTATATGTAAAAAAAAAATCAGCATTATGCTAAAATTGAGTATAGAAAGAGAAAATCAGTGTTTCCATCTTCCACTGCAATTCTACCTTTACCGCAAAGTGGGAATTTTCACATTTGAAAACCACTAACAAGGGGACAGAAATGCAAGCTGCCACAGTTTTTATTTGCTGAATATTTTGTATTCACTGAAAATCCACTCTTATGGTTTCAAAGCTTTTTTCATAATGAGTGATAGAGTTTTTTCCTACTCTTTTCTTTGAGAAATACAACATCACCTCTTCAGATCCTTCCTTAAGAACCTAGAAGGCTTCATTCTGTCCTCCAAGTAATCGAACTTGTAAAAGGTGTTTCTACTCTTGTTAGCCATGTTAACCGTGACTGGCTCATTTTGATTAAACTGGCTGTGCCTAATAAAGTTAAGAAATAGATTACATTTTTAGAAACAATCCATATGTCAGAAGTTGGTTATACTTCCATTTAAATTTTCTATTAGAGTTTTCAGGGTTTTTTGCTCAATTTGAAAAAGGAAATCCCTAATCAAAAGAAGACTGATGTCTCCAGTGTCCTCTTGACTCATTCACAACACCTAGCTCCAAAGGTGATTTTAATGATGGTGTTTTTCTCAGCTTAGGTTTTAGGGGGGTTTTTGATTGTTTGTGGGGGTTTTGGGTTTTGTTTGGTTGGTTGGTTTGCTTTGGGGTTTTTGTTTGAGGGGTTTTTTTTGTTTAGCTCAGAAGCCAGTAGAAATATTGGCAGGGAATGGAAGTATTATTTTCTTTTAAAATCTTGCATAAGGTATTTCATAAAAATGGAAACTTGTACAAAGCGTCACTCAGACTAGTAGATCAAACCAAGTATTTTTACAAACATCGTTGATTCTCAAAGCTGCAATTTGTCTCTGAAATTGAGTACTTCTGAGTGGTTTTGTATCATACCCTGCTTTCTAATTTTTTTTTTTTTTACTTTGACAACAGCAGCAAAGAGGTTGTTTTGCTAAAAAAACAGTATCTGATTCTATTCAGCCCAAAAATACATGCCAATTCCTTTGTTCTTGTACCTTGACAATAAAATTACCACTGGCCTCTAAATGACATTATCTCAAAGTCAGGTTGGTGGTAACTAAAACAAAATTCTTAGAGGAATTCCCAAGGCCACCAGGGTTTTTCAGGGTTAGCATGGTAGTTTTCTTATATTATTCAGAACAAATCCTTAGCAATATGCTGTCAGCATGTGGAAGCCATGGCTCCAGCCCTGTGCGTATTTACTATATAAGTGTCTTTTCTTGCTTTCTTTTTTACATTCAAAGCCAGAGATACAATGGGTTCAAGGCATCAGTGAAAAGATGCCAGAGCTGCCACCACCATCTGCCTTTTTCCTTTTCCTTTGCAGATTTCTTGTACTTGTGAGTTCTTTAAAGATCACCTTCCATCTGCAGCTTACTTAATGACTGCATGCACTACACTGCTAAAGTGTAAAATATGTTCGACATGTTTCCAAATTAATTTGTAAATATTTTTAAAGAAAGCTTTAAAGCTTGGATCTGTAATAGGCTTCAATTTCTTCAGATTTCAAGTGTGCGGAAATATGGGATGGTAGTTTGTCCACATATAGATACAAACAAATCTGTTTAAAAGCTCAGATCCCATCTAGCTACTTAGGAATTAAGGAGTTTCCATCTATTTCAGTGATGAATGCCAACAGTGTATTTTTAAATACACTTTTTAAATTAACAGTAATCAAAGTGTGAGTTTCCAAGTCTTAAGAAATCTTAAAAGACTATTAAGGACTCCTTGAAGTAAATGCAACTGCAATATATATCTGCATATATGACATTTGCAATATATGACAGTCATTATGTCTTTTCACATATGTTTCTGAATATATCCCACCTAAAAATTAACAAAATATTTTCTTACCAAATGATGCATTGACTTTATCAATTCATTTACTTATTTTGATTAATCACTAATTTCCTTATGTCATTTTAAAGACAAATAAGAGTCACCTTGATATGTTTTTGTGGGTTTTTTACATGTTCTTCAATTTCAGTCCTGTGATTTTGTCCCTGACACCACTACATAAATAATAATAATGCATTCACTTCAGTTATGGCTCTGGCTTTATTTACCTCATTTTCAGCTTCAAACTTTGTGCTGCAGGTGGCACTCTACACCTAGTAAAGAAATCGGTCAACTCCAACACAGTAAGGCCTCACTGGTTCTTTTCCAAGCACAGTAGCAGCATAAAGCTTGTGTTTGATCCATTAAGTAGAAAATAATGATCCTTATCTAAAAAGAAGTTATCACAGCCATCTTGCATGCACTGCTACTCTGTGCATTTTCCTGATCGGAAGTAACATGCATGAAAATCAGCCCTTAGTGTTGTACACCTCTTTTCTCCAGGTTAAGAAAGCTGTAGCTTCCATGCTTACTACTTGAAACTTTGAAGGCACCAAAATCTTCATATATATCCAGTTCTTTAATATATTCTTCCCTATGTTTGGAATGCAGAGGCACAAGCAGTTTGAATGAGGCTGCTTGGGAGGGCTCGTGGGTAGACAGAATATTGCATCGTACAACTGTTACCTGAGGGTGGAACAGCTTCCCATGACCCCCTTTGCCATGTCTTCCCATGTTTGCTGAGCTCCAGAAAGAGCATATCCTTCCTTTTTTTTTTTTCCATTTTGTGTCTATTTTAGCTTTTATATTGTAATCACTTAATTGGAGACACTTTTATACATAACTGGAAAGAGCCTTAAATCAGTAGGACCCCATTTCCCACTGGCATCTTGGAATTATTATGAAACCAAGCATAAAAACTTACCAGTAGCAACAAAACTGGGGAAGATATTTCCATAGATTTGCTTTTTTTGCTTTTCTCAAAGATTAGTAATGTAGTCCATCTGAAGCTCTAAGTTACCATTCTATAGGTAAAAGGAAATCCGAGGAAATCAAGATAAAAAGATGTTATTTCAGAATACTGCTGAATCTGAAAAGGTCACATAGAAAATAAGCAGTAAGTGTATTTATATGGATACAGGGCCTACAGGAAGCACAGCTACCTGGTGACACAAACACAGATGCTGAATAAGAACACTGGTTACAAATTAAGAACTTTATCAGCTAAACCCAAAGGCATGAAGTCCCTTTTCCCTTTCTGAAAGAGGCACATTTCCATGAAAAAAAAGCTATACAATTACAACACCTAACAGTGCATATGTTCTAGGGAAAGGACGTGAAGGCTTTTGAAGCTACTAATTTGATAGGATGAAAACATTATCAAACAGGTAACCTGATTTAGACAGTATAAAAAAAATTGCAAGGGAGCTGATTTCCCTGAGCAATGGGCTCAAAAGCAGCAGTGTGGAAGAATTTCCCAAATTAAACATACAGTCTCTGCATGACAGCTTCAAAGAACAACATCAGGTAATGTTTTTTCAGTTGATTTTCAGTTGATATCAGTTGTTTTTCAGTTGAAAAAAGAAAAGCCATCAGCATAATTTAGCTTTCCTTTGTAACCATTATTCTACCCTGGGAAAGCCCAGAATCTTGCCAGTGCCCCAAAGGTCCTAATAAGTAATAGTTACCCCATCATTAAGGATTGGTAAGGCCCAAGACAGAGACAGATATTGGAAGAAACTCATGGGTCTTCTCCCAGTGTAAACTCCCCTGTCCTCATTTCACCATCCCCAAACTGTGTTCCCCCTTGAAGATACTGAAAAGCCACTGGGACATGGGCCTATGGTCCTGAGCAACGGGATTTGACAAGATGACTGTCAAAGATGACTGACATTTCTGCCCTGTTTCTGCTTCACTGACAAAGACAGTGAATGAAATCCTGTAACAATCCTGTAATCTCTAGCATAACATAAGCTTTCTCCTACATGGCTGGGTGACCTCCCCTCAAGTCAGAGTTTTGCCTATAACAATAATATCTACATACCCACACCACAAGCTCAGTCCTTGGTTCATTTCAGTTTCTACCACCAAAATATTCCAGCCCCTTCCCACATTCCTGTAGCCTGATTACCCAATTTCACCAGGCTCATATTCTTCTTATAAATAACACCAGAAGAATTTGAGAGGGCCAGCAGGGACACATTTCCAGATATTTGCTATCAAAGGCAGCCAGGTTTAGCTTTCTAGAAAACACATCAAACCAGGCCATTTTTATATGGACCTGCTACCCACTGCTGATTACATCAATCCAGTAACAAACTTCCTTGAGCACCTGTAGTCCTTCCAAATCTATCTAGTTTTTTCAGGTTTCCCTGCTAAAGTCATATCACCCAGACTTTTTCCATCACCAGCCCAGATCACACACTCTAAAACTTTAGGTATAAGCAGCCAGAGTATTAAATACAAGAGGGTTTTCCACTTTAACTTATTTCAGCAGAAGCTCTGTTGCTTCAGCAGCCATCAGGGCTGAAGATTTGACTGGTACCTTCTTTTACAGCAAGCCTATTTTCAACTCCTGGTCCTTCCAAATCGCTTCTGGTTTTCCTGAGCTGGTCTTGGACCTGACATTTTATTTCATCTCCTAGTGCTCAGTGGGATCCTGGTGAAGCCTGTAGCTCTCCTGTTCTCTGACTGTCCCCGCTCAAGGGCTGTATTTTGTGGGTGAGACTCTTATCAATGTTGTGGTCATCCTTATCTCCCAGTTTGTTCCTCCTCATGGAGTACCATTGCTCTTACTGCTGGTTGATGCATCCCATTCGGTATCAGAGTAACCCAGAATAGTTTGCATTGGAAGGAACCTTAAAGATCATCTAGTCCCAAACCACCTGTCATGGGCAGGGACACATTCCACTAGACCAGGTTGCTCCATCCAACCTGGCCTTGAACATTTCCAAGGATGAGGTATCCAGAACTTCTCTGGGTAACATGTGCTTGTGGCTCGCAGCCATCTGAATAAAGAATCTATTCCTAACAGCTAATCAAAATCTCCCCTCTTTCACTTTAAAACCTTTCTCCCTTGTTCTATCACCATGTGCCTGTGTAAAAAGTCCCTTTTTTACAAGTCCTCTTTAACTACTGGCAGGCTTCTGTCAGGCCTTTTTCTATCATCTGATTTACACGTGGAGTTGTGGGTACAGGGATTTTCTGAGAGAATTTGCCTCATGCACAGCACAGAGACAGAAAGGAATTATGGAAGCTGGCATTGTGGGCGGGATCTTCCATGCACGGGTTATTCAATGATAGATCAGCCTAGATGTGAGGCAAGTTCTCTTACAGCCTCTTTCCCCCAAACTCACTAGGACATGCACTCTAAGTCAGAGGCTCGTGGTCACTCCCATCCTACAGGCACTGTGTGGGATGTGCACTGCACCCCTTCATTGTGGGTGCTGAGGGGATTCTTCAAGCCCTGTGCTCAAAGGGACTTTCTGAAAGGCCCACTCCCCAGAGAGCAGCATAATGCTAATTACTCCTCCTCTGTGAGACTCTGGGATTTACATGACTTTGGAAGAGCCAAAGGCCAGACATCTGCCACTGCTTTTTCACATAACACAAAGAGATGAGGAGGTTTGCCTGTGGAAAGGCAGGGGATAAAATGTTAGGTGCAAACTGCAAATACCATGAAATATCCCACTTGGCTGGCAGCAGGGCTGTGGGAGGCAGCAACTAAGAACATAAATGTGCAGTGCATGGGGCAGGAACTGGCTTATCATTTGATCATAACACTTATTTCTGGAAGATGTCAGTCAAAGAAAATATTACAATGGTTTTTTTAATATTACTTTAATTGGAAAAGGTTGAGATGTGGAGCTGCTTGTTCCCACCCATGAAGAACAAAGATTTAAGAAGACAAAGGGGGAAGACTTAAAAGATGAGAAAAGCATCAGAATGTAAAAACTGAGCTTACATCAATATTTTAAAGTATGGAAAAAAGGTAGTAAAGCAAATACTAGTTTTCTTCATTACATTCCTGGTGGTTTATGACTGTTAAGCTTAAGTTAATTAACATACCTAAGCAAAGATGTAATGTAAATACATTGTTAGAACTTTAGGTAACACATAGAAATTACAAACAAGAAAGCTGCTAATGTTTTTGTAGCTAAGTTTATTTTACCCAAAACATTTACATATTTATTACAACTTTATACTCTGAGATCAGTGAATTCTCACATGTCTACTGATCAGCTACAAATGACATGAAAGAATTAATTTTCTGTCAGTGGCAATCTGGAACACCAAATTTATTAGGTAATGTTAGTGCCAGCATTTTTAGTACCCTCTACCCCACAGTAATTAATTGCAATGCTAACTTGACCTAATAGCACAATTACAAATGCTAGTCTGGATATTCCACACATTTTTTCTTTCAGGATTCAAATACTTGTGGTTTTTCTTCTGAATGTTCTGGAACAAACATTTGTGGCATGTCTAGACCAGCACTTAGTGTTGAATTCAGTTAACTCAAGTTAATTAGTAATAAATTAACTGGAGGTAAAATAGGACCAAAACCTCTATTCTGAGGATATTGCAATCCATCTGACAAGTCCTGCAGCCTGATGCTGCATGATCCTCATCACTTCAATTTAAGTATAAGAGTCATTGAAAAATATTTGTATATGAAAGTTGGTAGCTAAGAAGTTATTTGCATAGCATTCCAGCAAGTAGTCTGTGAGTGCAAAGTGTCTGTGAGGAGCAACTTTCTGCAGCTATAATGATCTCCAGGGTATGAAAGCAGAGTGTGGCAGAGATTTACATGGGCACAGCTGTATGGGAGCACATGGGATGGGATACAATGCTTGATGCTGGCAGTGATGTTTGGTGTCCTGGTTGGAAGCTGTGCTTCCTTGGCTGTGTGGTACAGGAGCACCCGGCATGCTCGGCAGACAAGGGGGAAACATCACCCACTCTCAGGTGGTTGCTGCTGGGGGCAGCTAGCCATAAACAAGGCTCAAAGATCTCACTGGAAACAGATCTCAGTACTTGTGCTGCCAGTCTTTGTTTAATCAAGATCAGTTGAAAGTGTTCTCCAGAACGCAAGGTCTCTGAGTAAGACCCCCAGCAGAGCAGCACATCCATTACCGTAACTGCACCGGCTTTTCCTTTTGTAACGCTGTATTCCTTTCTGGTGTTTCGTCACATGTTCTTCAGTGGGTCCTCTGGCATTCAGGACAGATAAACAGTATTGTTTTTCAACTGAGAAGTGACTGTGTTGCAATGGTATTTTTGTTTTTGCTTACCAAATGTGCTGAGACACCAGATTTTTGTTTTCTCTCTTACTCTGAAAATGAGGTGAGCTAATCCTATCGACAAGATCCACCTGATGATCTCATGAAAATTGCTAATCCAAGGGCTGTGCTCACTTTAAGGGTAGTGGCACTGTTTACATAATATACCCAAAAATTTACACAAATGTAACAACACTGCAGACCTAGCACTATAAAAGGACTTTTTTTTTCAGGATTGCCATTGGTCATTTCAGCAGAAGTGGAATAACTAGGCTGGTGTGAGTCTCCTCAATAACACTACACAGGTCTGTATGGGTCTGTATACACAGACCTATCTACTTATGCTGTTGCAATTATCTTATTTAAAAACCAAATGGTAGCATGAAAGCATTCTTGTGCATAATAATTTCATCTTTAGAGCTTAGAGACTACCTGATTTATTTTAATCATGCAAATTTGTTCTTCAGTCACTTTTTCAGCTCCCTAACCAAATCAATGTCTACCAGGAGAGACCAAGAGATACATCCAGTATTGGAGAAATTCTGAGTTCCCACTTTTGAGCTACGTATTGCAGTCAGATTTTTATTCTTTGGTAGCCTAAAGATGATACAGCCACTAAAAGAAGTGAGTACAGCTCATTTTGCTTTTTAGTGGCAAGCTTCAACTGGGCATCAGCTTTAGTGTTAAGTGGTGGTTCCTCACGCTTCAGCTATTTGCCAAATCATATTATATTATTTGCTAATTCATTCAGCTTTGCCTTTCTCTCCGCAAGGAGAGAGCTGTGGTTGTCTTCCTGCTAATTTCCTAACCCACAGGATCCTTTAACTGCTTTTTGAATAACTGCTAGAGGTGCAACAGCAGTTTGTAATAGCCAAGGTTGTCAAGCCTGAGGTTAAGCTCAGAGGACTATATTTAGGCACTTCAACAGGTGGCCTAACGCACAGAAGTGCTGAGCCTGCAAGCTCCTGCTCAGCCACTTAAATACTGAAATCCACAGACCAGCTGAGAGAGGTCAGGACTCCTGAACATCCAGACATGCACTAAGTGCCTGAATATGTTCACAGGAACATAGTGCAGAGTGTTTGCTTTTAACTCAGCTTAGTGTATATATTGAGCTAGTAACAGTTTTATTTATCTAGGTAATCATTATTTTCTTCATTGTTGCAGAAAAGCTGATGCCTGACACTTGCCATCAGCTCTCTCATACAAGCATTGTGTTAGTTTGGTGGCCAGATCCTACTAATACCTAAGGGACACTACCTTATTTCACCTTTCCTTTAGAAAATAAATGAATAGTAAAATTCAATGTTGGCTTCTTATCAGACACTGTTTAATGGTCAAAAGAGAAATAATACCTTCGTTTCCCTTTGTGCAAAATAATTAGTGCCCTGTAGGGATGGGTTACAGACCACTGCTCAGTTTCCTGACAAATTATGAAGTGTGAGCATCTTTCTGCTCACAGTTTGCTGAACACAAGTCTTTGGAACAATGTCACAGAATAAAATGGTCTCCAGCCACACAAATTCTGATTACCAAAACCAATAATCTTTATATTTTCAAAACTTTTCAATAGATGTGATAAAATACTCCATTTAAACTGTTGTTACCGCTGACACTTCTGCATGAAATATTTTCTTGTAGCTGAAATGGTGTATTTTAATGAATAAATATTCTTCAAAAAACAATAATCAAGATTCTCACAGAATTCCTGAGTGTTTGAATGAATCTGATTTTAGTCTGTTTTTGTTTCTCTTGTGAATGTTATATATAAAAACGCTTCTTGATACATAATACAGCTGTTGAAAGTTTAGTGATCTTTTGGCATGTGTCAATTTAAGCCATTATACCTTGCAGACAGTTTGTAACTCCTAGACAAAAGTTAAATACTACTTTATCCAAAGTTCTTAGATGTGGCCATTGCTTGGATCAGAAACTCCCTTGTTTGGTCTAGAGGCAGTTCTGAATGGGGACCGATCCAGCGCAAAACGGTGCTGCCCAGATCCTGAAACCAAATGAACAACAGACTTTGCCTGTAGTGAATAATTAAACAAATGAGCCTAATGTTCCCGCCTGTGTTGATTTTGGCTTATTAATTGTGTGTGTGATCCCGTGACTCATATTTCACTGCAAAGAGTAACCCCCTCACCAGCAGTGTGTAGGGCTGCCTCCTGCTTTGTTCTCCACCACTGAGCAAACACACCATTCCTACTGTATTTAGTTTAACACCCCTATATAAGCAGGCTCAGGATTAGACCTTCTGTTTATAAGGCTAGGTTTAAAACAAGTTTGTTTTCTCTGCTTAATCCAGATTAATAAGAGATTTGCATTCTGTGTCATTCTTCATTAGCTATAAAGCCAATTAGGATATATTGCTGGTTGTATGACTATACAATACTACAACAATACTCTCTGTTCTTGAGCTCAGCCGTAAGGACATTCTTTATAATTAATTGCCATGGATCTTCTAATTGTTTTAATATGATGCCACTGCTTTGTCATCCTTCTGAATTCAGTTGACAGATTGGTTCTTGGCTTTCAGAGCTACCAGCTGCATTTAACCTTACTTTACTTTCAGAAACAGCAGATAGGGCAAGTGAAAAAACTTACCAATTATAAATCATAATTTCCAGTTTCAGAGGAAGAAATTATATCCCTATGCTGTTATTATTCTTGATGTTGAATCACTTTTACATTAATATTTAAGCTTTTGTTCTTTGCTTTGCTTGCACTTTATAAAAGGTTACTCTCAGCAGAATTTTAGAAGGTCCTATTTTTTTTTGTGGGCACTGAACTCTGCTGTCATGGAATATGACTGCAGATCTCCTCTGCATGGAGAAGAGATTATGCTTTAAGAAAGGAAGACAAATCTATTACCTTTTCAACACTACAAAATCATATTCAAGTTTGGGTTGTTCTTTTTTGGAAGAAACGTGACCACATCAAGGGAAAGTATTCCAAACTAGTTTTAACTATTAAAACCCAAAAGATGGACTACCTATTAAATTGAATACCACAGAACCATTGGGCTGACCCAATACTTTCCTCCAAGGCAACATTCATAATAAATTCATATTAAATCTGTGCATTGTGCATGTACTTCTTCATCTGGGTATATCCAAGGATGGCACAATTGCAGCAGCGTGAGTCACTGAGAGTGCAGATGTCAGGGTAGTTGTTATGGCTAATGCAGTGCTGAAAATGAGCTGCTTCATGCTGACTGACTGACTGAGCCCATCAACCTAATTCCTGTATCCCACTGGGAATCAGGACTCTCACCACCTTTTACTGAAGTCCTGGTTGACTTCATTGCAGCCTCCCTGTCCTTCTCTCTAGCAGGAAAGCTGTCTGTGATCCTCCTCAGCCATCTGTGCCTCATCCACAATCTTACATGTGACTTACTCTAGCTGCAGCCTCATTAACTTTCAGTATCCACAGTCTCACATGCACCCACTTGGGGGCTTGAAGGGAGAGGTAGGGCAAGGTCATTTTTTGAATCTTGATTATAGGGGTTTGTAGGAGATGCCCAGGCTGCTGTGCTTGAACACAGTGGCCTTGAGCAAAATTCCATTCACTACTCCTTATCTCAGCAGAGATCTACAGGTTATTTGCACTATTCAGCAGTTAAGGGGAAAAAATCCTACAAACCAAAGAAAGTAAATCTCAAAGCTTTTCATACAGATAACATTGAGAAGTACCTTTCTACAGTAGAAAGAATAATGAGAGGGCAGCATGCTGATGCAAATGAGTTTCCAGAGGACATTTTCAATACTATTAATAAAATATTTTGTAAAATTAAAATTAATGATAAAATAAGAAAATGCTCTCTGTCCCCCAAAATCATTGTGTGTCATTTCTGCTTCTTGCCTCAGATGCTGGCAGATGGCAGATATGGAGTGAGAACTAGACCACCAGAATTACACAGTGTAGGTTTGGTTTGGGGGTGCTTTCTGAAGATGGAAAGGGGGAAAGGGGGAAAGGGGGAAAGGAGGCCACATTAAAATATAGGATGTAGTGCCTTCTGATTTAACAGTTCAAGTGGTAAGCAAAATGTGCTGGTACCCAGAGTTTTAAGGCTAGCACAAACTAAACAAATAAAAAGCTCCTTCAAGGACTTCCTTTCTCTGGATTAAAAATACTGACAAAAACTGAATGACATTTTCAAAAGGTGAAATCTTTGTCTGTTGTATATGAAGTGCTCACAGGAGATTTTGCTATCACTCTTTCTTTTTAAGGGATGAATTTTGGCATCGTACAAACATTTGGCTGATCCTACAAACTGCCTCTGTCCTTTACTCAGCTTGACTAGTCCACAAAGATAGAAAAATTCTCACATGACCAGAATAGTTCCAAGTTTTAGGCTCAGAGCACATCAAGAACTTTCTAACACCTAGTCCCTGCCCAAGCCACATGCCCAAAATGCAGACTGCGAAGTGAAGAGTCTGTTGGAGAAGAGCCTGGTGGTTGTGACCTGCCAATGCGTCCAAGGAAATGGTTAGAGAGGTGTAACTGTTTTTCCTCTTAACCAAATACAGTACAAGGAGACAGACAAGCAACGTCTCTGCAGGTTTCTTGGACTTTTCCTTAGCAGAAGTCCAAAGGACTGATTTGAAAAGTAATATCCAAAAAGGCAAACTCCTTAGCTTAGCTGTCAAGTGGCACAGGTCCAAGGATTAGGTCTGCAAGCTTTAACCAGAAGAACAGGTTTCTATCCATCTGGAATACATAGGGATCCCTTCATGTTTCTTCAAGGGAAAGGAAAATGGACTGAGTTGCAAGTCACAACCTCAGGCTACAGCCGAGGTAGAAGACATTTCAGAGTAGCAAAACAGAAAACAGCTCGCTGGCCCAGAGGCATCAGGATTCTTGTGCCATTCAGCCTTCAAGCAGGAGATTCTAAAAAAGAGTCCTAGCAGGGAATTATTTTGCAAGTCTTCAAAAAGCCTAAGTCCAAATTGGCCACCTGCAACTCAAGAAGGATGTTTAATTGCTCCCATAAGTATGGGATATGCAGGAGTTCTCTGTTTGCCTATGCATACAAATATTTATAATCAAATTTACAAGCAGATTGATGCACACAAGAGAGATGAGGTAAGACAAGTCATTACAACAAATTATTCAGAAAACTTAAAATATGCAATGTGTTTCTGCTATACATTGGAAGAAGCAGTATGTATCTGACACAAAGTCTTACTAGGTTCTATAGTAACTGTGCCCATTCCAGGAAAATAGCATTGATTTAATCTGAAAAGATAGATGGAACTCCTTCTCTACGTACACCAGGGGCTGGAAAGCTAAAAATTTAATAAATAAAACTATTTGAATGCATAAAGAATGGGATAAAAACTAATACAGAAAACATTACAATGATTTTATGAAGATAGTTCTTTTTACTCTTACAATTCTCTGTCCAATTTTCTATATTCCACTCCCTGAAATACAAGCCAAACATACAGCATGCTCAGAGACAGACTAAAGAACAGCACAGGAATGTAAATTTTTCATTTGAAGAGAGGAAGAAAATATTAAACATGTTTATTTTACAAAGGAATTGAATTTAGAAAAAAAGTGAAACTATTTGAAACAATGAATGCTGTAAAAGGAAAAGTATTAGTATCTATGCAGCTGTCTAATAATGTAAGCTTTAAAGAAAACTGAAAATAGGGGAATTCCAAAATGATGAAGAGGAGGGACTTAAAAAAAAAATCCGTATTTATCCTGTAGAACTACTTCATGTAAAAGTGCAATGAGGTCAAATATATATATGGTTGCATTAACAAAGGAGAGGTTGGTTATAGTTACAGGAATGTATGAACCCAGAAAAGTGTATGAAAGCAGATTATTTGAAACCGAAACTGTTGTGGAATATACAAAATCATCTGCCAAACAGTGTTTATCATTAAAAAGTATGTACAAATTATCTTGCAATTTCTTAATATGAACTCTCCTGCTCTTCATCCTGGGGGAGGTGATATTGGTCACTAAGACTAATAGTCTCCTGTTTTAACTGTCCCCAGAAATTTGTTTATGGTCTTGTGTTTACAAAACCAGTCACAAGTAATTTTGCATTGAGGATGTTTATATCAGCATAGGACTCTTTACGTCAAAATAAATAATGCTGGATTATCTACAGCCATTTCACTTGTTTATAAAAGTTGATATGAACACTCCCCTGTGTTTTCATCAAACCACAAATATTTATTCTTGGTCCAATCCTGGAATACACTTGTTGTATGCATACACACTGACTGGGGAAAATATATTTTAAGTAGTATCTTAATTAGCAGCTAACTAACCTAAGGTGCAAATGTCCAACTACGAAGACAAGTTTTAAAGCTGCAGAAGGTCATTCTGTTGACAAAAGGACAGATAAACTGTCAAGCACACCAAGTACTTGTGGTTTTCTCTTTAAAATCTGTTTATTTTAACCTTCCCATTTTCTAGATCAATTTGCATCAAATGAACATCCACAACACAAAGTGGAAACCCAAAATGTAAAATGTCCAAAGTTTAGTTTATACAAGTCACTAAGGAAAAACAGCATTACTTTATAAGATAAAAGTAATGTGATAATAATTAATCATTGGGTTAATGCTGATGGTAACAGCCAAATTAAAATAAATTTCGGATGCTCAGATTTCAAACCAAAATGTACTGTTTTACTCAAGGAGACTGAGTATTTTTATTTAGATTCTTATCTTAGAGAATACTTTTAAAAATGAACTGGGTCTTCACAGTTTTTCAGGAGTGCTCAGTTATGGTCATGTCCCAGCAAATGGTCGCATTCCTGGCTGCTATCTGTTAAATGTCTGCACTGCTTTTGTCTGGTACTTGTTTCTACTGAGCTGAAAATGCCAAAAAGACCACCATAGCTACAGCACATCTGTAAGCAGGTTACTTTATCCCTGTTTCCTTCTTCTCTTTAGTCCTATAATCATAGAGACTTTCTGTACAAATGTGTGTGAAATGTCAGCTTTTCTGCTTTGGGGAAAAAATAAATTAAAAAAGCAATAACACAAATTACACATAAAAATATAATTCACTTGCTAAGTAATATAATCTATGGCAGTGTCTTCCCATTTTCCAAGAAAGACTGACTGAGTTTAATGGCAAGATCTTATACTAACAAGATAACATTATGTTTGATAAAACCAATGTCAGCCTATTTTAGAATTCAAGTGTCAAAGAATAACAAGCACATTAACAACAATTCTCATTGCTTCATGTGGGCTTTTTTCAGTTCAGGTGCTCTTTTTTAATGAAGAAAAAAGACTGTGCTTCATTCTTTATCCCACTGAAAATAAATAATCAATATCCATCTCTGAGCCAAAATAATTTTTATGCTTTCAACTAACTACCTGGCAGGAGATTACTGAAATTTTGGGGGTCCTTACAGAATTTGCCATACTAGGATGGACAACTGGTCCATCATAGTCTCACCTTGCTTCTGGAATTAGCCTTTGCCTAATATCCTCTCTGAAGACAAAGCTCAGAAACCCTTGTCACCACTCTGCTGTTCTCTAGTGTACAGCATGCATCACTGAATGAGGAGAGAGATGAAGTGAGGCAAGCCCTGTCAACCCCCTTCCCCAAAGTGAACTTTCCAAAGTGGATCAAATGGCTTTTCCATTCCAAAGCCAGACTGTGTTAGATTATAGGCTAGTATATTTCCAGTAAACTCAAAGTAAAGAACCCAGAGCAGAAACAGCAAATGCTTGTAGCCAATTCCTCTCGCAATGTACTGGCAGGGTTAAATCAGAGCTGACTTCCAGTTTTCAGTCATTTCACTAACTTTCTAAGTAGCAGCAAACTCTGTGGCTTCCCCTCTGCTCCCTAGCAGGCTTTCTTTCCAGTTCTTCTGTGGCCCAAATCAGCAACCACTCCATCTGAGCATGATCTGCAGGCTTTGAGGTCTCTCTTGGGAACCTCACTCTCCACCTTGCCATACCCTTTAAGCTGTGAAACTTCCTCCCCTTCATCCTAATTAGCCAATTCCCAGAAAGGAGCAACATTAATGTCACCTGGAAGAATCTACACAGCCTCTGATTTTTCAAAGGATAATGAAAAATGATCAGAAATTCTACAAAAGACATAACTAGGTGACAAAATGGGTACTGTGATTTGAAGATTGTGTCTTTGTCTGATTTTGATGGTCAGCTCTAGACAATCAGTCACCATTTCAAAAATCTTGTGTGGTTACAGCCCTGCAACATTATGAATGGTAAAAGACCCTGCAAGTAGAAGTAGGTCTTAAGTGATGTTTGTTTTTTCTCATTGTTTCACACTTTTGTCCTTATACATCTAAGTCATGTTTGTGACCTCACTGATATCCATGGGGCTTGAGAGCTTGAACAATTACAGTTCTTTGGAATTTGATAAAGCATGGATGGTCCTTGGCTGGAGGTTTGATGTATAGTTATTAAGAGTAAACAGTAGTGAGCACTTTCTTTGGAATCTGAAAAAAAAATCTGCACATGGACATACAGGCTTACACAGGTGCAGAATAAAGTACTTTCAGAATAAATTTTACTTTACAACTTCATATGATATACATGTTTTCTTTCTGAGAAAGAATCATGGCTGAGTGGCAGAGAAGGCTGGTTTCTCAAGCTCACCACCTCACTCGTTGAGGCACTTACAGTGAATGAATCCAGAGGCTGTAACTCAGGTAAGGGTATGTTACAATTAAGCCCCAACAAAGGCTGCCATGGTAAAATTCCAGTGCATAGTTAAAATCATTCCCAGTAACTTTTTCAGAGTCTCACTGCATGTGTTTCCTCCTCCTCTGTGCAGCCCAGTCACTCTCAGCTGCATTTCTAAAATATAATGTTTCTAGAAGTTTTGAAATCTGGTTGTAGGCAGCCCAGAACTGAAGAGCCAACAGCAGTGGTTACTTTTGACTTCATCTCCATTTTGTCTGGTAACACTCCAACCATCAAAGGGGGGTAAAATGACCTTCTCTCTGCACAGGAGGGCCGTGAAAATAAATTAATAAATAGTTGCAAAGCAACTGTCTATTTTAGGACTGAGCACTGGAGCAAATCTCTTGAGGAAATTAGTTCGGTCAACAGAATGGGGTTTAGGTAGCATGCAATGGATAGGGCAGGAGGCCTTGAGCATCAAACAGTGAAGGTGAAGTAAAATACCTCCATGCATGAATTAAGCCCCCTGGTCCTTGTGCCAAAAGAAGACAGGAGTCCTTTAGGAGACCACAAGTGTGCTTGTGTAACCAAAGACTATATTAAATGGCACTGAGAAGTGTGCACATCATAGAAACCTCAATTTTCAGACCTTTCAGCAATGGTTGCATATTTAAGACCTGGCTGCCTTAAGTAAAGACCTTGCACAGAAAGTGATCTGTAGGATCACCATCAAAACATCTAACAGATTATTTCCTGGAGTCATATGATCCATGGATCCAGGGCTTGGTTTTTACAGATCTGTGCATTCTCTTTGAATATTGAGTAACTTTGGAATTGTGAACCTTGAGCTTCATCACCAGACTGAAGCATTAGACAGTGTTAATAGCATACAGTATTACTTCATATAAAGTATTAGCCAGCCACCACAGAAAAATAATTTTCAGTACGATTCAACAGAATTGGAATGTGTGATTCTGCAATTCAAGCTTGATGAAGACCACTGATAAACTTTGGGACTATTACAAGTCCTTAACTACCAAGGAAAAAGTTTTTGTTACCATAGGCTTTTCTGTGGATGTTTTCTGTGAGCCTGTCATATGACACCCAGTTCAGTTCCATTGCAATCAGTTTAAAAAAAAACCAACCAAACAATCACATTAGTATTGTATCCTTGATCTGTCAGCTTCCCAGTTTCCTCATCTGCAGGGTGGCAATAATCAGGCAACATTATAAGGGCAGCTGAGTGCTTTGAGACCCTTGGATGACAAAGCCCAAAATCCACAGAATTTTTTTTTTTTATTTTGGTCTTGTGACAGACTGGATTTCACTTACACACCATTATTTTGAAAAGTGTGTTAGATTATTTGTCTGTCCATGCTAACAATGACAATAAATCATTCTCCACACTTCACTGAGAGAACAAAGCGTTATTTACAGATTATAGTGTGGATAAGGCAGAAATACTGTTCCCATCCCTACAGTAGAGGATCTGTCAGCACTTCCATTACTGTACTTTAATTCCAGTGGTTTGCAAGCCCATTTTGATTACCATTACCAAGTAGACTGCTATTTTTCAGCTTTATTAATGTTAAGTGAATAAATCATGGAAGTTAAAATTGCTTTTGTTCTCCCATAACTAAAACTGGCTTGAAGTTCAAACAACGAATTTTGCAAAGCAATTTAATTTGTCCAAAAGAAAGAGATAAAGTCACAGGACTGGCCACTTCACATACTTAGAATTCAATCTCACCATCATGCATCTAGATCTGTACTGACACGATGATATACCAGGAAAAAAAATTACTCCCATGGAGCTCTTCCAATTGCTCTGATGCCTAGTATCATTTTTTTAAACTGCTTAAATACACATTTACATTGTGTCTGGGTGGTCTTTGGGTTAAAAAATATGCTTTCAATAACTTTCCCTCAAATATATATTTTTTATTTTTAATAAAAAAGAGGAAATTAAACGTAAAAAAACCTGTGTTATTTTAACATTGAGGCTTCAGCAATAATGAAATTCAAATTTAAGCTTGACACATCACCCTAACTCATTCAACAATGTATTTCTAAGAAATGCCAAAAATGGGATGAGTTAAGATGAATAAATCAGCCCTAAATGAAAACTCCTAAGTTATGTTTCATTCCTGAGAAATCTGTGCACATGAAGGATTTTCCCCTTATGATTTTGTGAAAAAAAGCCAAACCAAACCAACCAACCAACCAACCAAACAAACAAACAAAAAACCCCCACAACAAACAAAAACCCCACAACAAACAAAATAAGTGCAAGCTCTGTTTTCATGGAAAGGGTATGTGAGATGCCCTTCAGGGATCCCAAGGTCAGCAAGTAACATAGTCCATCTCAGTTGCCTTTTCCAGGAATGGGAACTGACTAGACCATGATACCACGGAAGGCACAAGGAACACAGCCTGAACTTTGCTGATGATTCCTCAGAGCTTCTGAGCACTGATTTTTTTCAACACGACTGAAGTAAATGCTCTCTCTCTCTCTCTGAGAAGACCTTACCTTCCATGATGGGGATGGGTTGAGGCAATCCCTGATGCTGTTCTTGTCATGTCTCTGTCTTTCCAGATGCAATGCCCACAGTGCCTCATGGCATGTACATTTAACAGGCAGTATCTGACTGTTTGTATTTGACTGTGTTAAGGTCTTTACACAGTTGTAAAGACCTTAAGTTATGGTCTCTAAACCATCTCACATTCATTTAAAAGGCTGGAGTGGAACAGTGAGAAGGAAAGTCAGGCTGCTTGCCTTGGTTTAGCTGCTGCATTGGGTAAATAAAACCTGGAGAGAGAAGAGAGGAGAGAGGGCATTTTCCTGCAGTCTGCAAAAGCGGGCAGTGTGTGAGGAAAGGACTTTTCAAAGGTACAGCTTTGCAGCAGAAGCAAAAACTGGTGACTGGAACAGGAGGGAGCAAACTATGTACAGCTCTGGCTCAGACTGATGAAAAGAGACAGCAGATTCAGAAGGCCTCTGAAGAAAGGTGGGAAAACATTCAAATAAAGAATTTAGGTGTGCATCTCTCCCTCTACTTACTTCCTACTACTCACACTTACTGACCTTGCAATGTTATTCTGTTTTATCCAGCAGATTTGTTTTCTCTTTCTACCTGTATAAATTGAATTAAAATTCAAATAAAACCCAGATTTTGCAATTCATAGGTTTATAGTGGTTTGGGGGTCTTTTTGCAATTAAGAAATTAAAAAAAAAAAAAAAAAGTTTTTGTAAAAAAAGCCCTGGCTAACTCAGAATGCTTTCATGGTTGTATTGCTCTATTTTCCTTCCTTCCTGGTCATAAAATGTATCTCCAGTGGCCACCTTGTATTTGAAAATCCAGTTGAAGACCATAACATAGAAGGTCTAATTCTTCTTTATGGGATTTAGAGTCTGTGGCTAGACACTGAGCCTCAGAGTTATCCGATCTCTGTTAGCTCCAAGGATTGCAGCCATCCTTTGTTTTCATTTTCCAGTATTGGACGAAAGAGAAGCTGATGCTGTCACATAGATTCTATTCAAAATCTTGGCTTCCATGGTTTATTTAAAATTGCCCTCCAAGTACTAATGCCTCTGCAATGAGGCAAGTGCCATATATTAATTTACAAAAAACCAGGGTTAATCCAATGAATAGCAAGGATGGCAATCTTACGCCACCTCATATTAACCATTGATTAGCAACAAATGTAGAAATTTGCTTTACAAAAATGGAAGTTGAATGGCAATTTAGTAAATTATGATTTAAACAACCAAAATACCCTGTTTGACCTTCACTTCACATGGTGACAAAAATATATAACAGAAATAAGCAGACAGATATACAGCAGTACTGTTTTCTCTAGAAACTTAATTCCTGTTACTAAAGGAGATGTGAAAACAGATTTCTTTGTAAAGTAGGAATTTTAAATTAATTAGATGCAAAAATCACAACCACACACAACTTCTCTTTTCTGAAAATATGCACAACTGCTAGCAAAGCTGAACCGTGACAAGTTAATCCCAAGAATAACAGAAACAGAAGGACAGACCATGTGTGGACAGAAATCCCCTTTTGTCTCAGTTCTGACAAATATTCCCAAGTCAGTAATCATTTTGGGAGGAAACTGTTGCTTCATGCAAACACTATGATCTAGAGGTCATACTTTCTTGCCTAAGACACATTTCTGTGGTAAATCCCCCAATTCTCACAGTGCTACAGTTCTTGTCCCACAGCTCCGTGAAGGATGAGAGGTTGTAAACCATGGCTTTAAAGCATTGTGTATTCCCTTCGGCAGATGCTCAGCCTGTGCAAATGCAGCCACTACCATAGGTGAGACCCTTCATTCTCTATTTCAGCTGCCATTTATTTCATGGCTCTTTTCCTGCACCCCAGGAAGACCAGAGTGCATCCTGAATACCCAGGGATGAGGTTGCAGACAACAGGGCGCAGATTCACCTCGAAGAGCGCTCTGCCCTGTGCCCACCCAGGGGCTTGGCAACTTGTCCCCATTTTCTCCTGAAGGAAAGAAAGAAAGAGCAGGCGAAGGCAAGAGAGAGCCAAGATGCAAAGACAGGCAGTCCCCTGTCCGGGATGGGAAGCCTGCCCAGGCCCTATGCTCTGGGAAGCCAAAGGGCCCGAGTATGCAAAACCCTAATGCCAGAAACGGTTTTGTACAAGTAGGAAAAACGATCTTGTGTCAAACACCCACATTTGAGGTCAGTTTCTTAAACTTATTTTATTTTTTTTAAAAGCTTCTATTTGGAACGGAGTAAATATTACACTGAAAATTTAGGACATATGGGATGTTTGTAACAGCAAGACCGAG
>JBBMKD010000102.1:84890288-84911696 GCA_037834095.1 Argya squamiceps
GCTCCCGGCGGCGGGGCTGCCCCGCCGGCACCCGTGCCTCCGCCGGCGCTGTCCCTCGCCCCGGCAGTCTCGGCATCTCCCTAAGTCCTGGGGAGAGGCCCCGGGGGACGGCGGAGGAGTTCCCTCTGCTGCTCTCCTGCGTTCCCAAACGCCCTCAAGGGCAGCTACCGCCTCTGCTTTAGCGGTAATCGCCTCACGCTTTCCCCAGGAGAAGAAAAGCCTCGTCAAACCAAAGCTCAAGTTGGGTATCAAGTACTCGGTGCCCGTCCTTCGCTGGCGTTGTCTGGGTATCTGGGATACTGCGGGATAAGGTGGTGTGTCGGGCCAGCCGGGCTGCGCCGAGCACGGTCGCGCCGACAGGACCCGGGCTTAGCCGTGGTGAGGTTTAATGAGCCCAGGCAGTTCCAGCCTGGGCTTTGGTAAAAATAGCAGCGTCTGCTGCCCTTGAAACAATCGGTGCTACTAGTCCCTCTTGCGAAGAACTGCAGCATGGCCCTTGTCAAGTCTTACCTATCTCTGCTTGCATGCTTCTTCTAATACATGTGCTGGCATCTGTAGCTCTGCCCTTGAAATCAGGCATCCGAGCATTATCCTTGAATTTTTGGTTTTCAAAGCAATGCCATTGATTGACATTATAATAATGTCTTTTCATTATTATCTTGTATCTGCACATTAGTTCTGCAGAATGCACTAAAGAAGAAAGGAAAAAATGCCCACTTTTTCTTTTTTTTGCCTACAAAGTAAAAGTTGTAAAACTTTTATTTGCTCTGTGATGAAGTGGGAGGAAAAGACTCTCTTAACATCACTTATTGTATTGTTCTCATGGGAGCCTGCAGAAAGATGACAAAGGGCTGTGTGTCCCCTTAGATTTAAGGATATCCAAACCCCCATAAAAGTATTTCAGAGAAAAGCTCATGGAGCAGACAGAAGTTTTGCATTTGTAGAACGGTTTCCTCACATAATAGTTGCCAAGGATACAGCATCCAGTGAACAGAGCTCTGCCTAAAGCACAAAAACTTTGGAAGCTCTTGGTGTGCTGGGTCAATTCTGTTTTCATGTGCTCAGTCGTCCCCAATTCAGAGAGTGGTCCCATTGTTTTCATGGGAGGCTTTTTTTTTTTTTTTTTTTGGAGTTAGAGCTAATTAAAAGAAAGGCGGAATGGATTCTGACACCTAATGAAGTAAATAAAGAGATAGTTTAAAATCTGGATTTAGAGTTAATTCAATCTCATTTTCAGGGGTATTTCACTGTGATATGTTTTGTTTTCATTTGAATACTTTCCTGGCAATTTTTATAACTTTTTATACTAACACCACCACCACCACCACCACCTTGGTTTAGTGTCTTAGGAGCCAGCCAAAATCCATGGCCACTTGTATGTGCTTAACTCCTGCTCAGTCTTTCTGTGTGCAGCATTTCTCAAGTTTAATGAATGCTTGGAAAGTGGACTTGCAGACTTTGGGTGAGAGATGGCCTATGTCCCTAGAGGTGCTGTAAACCCGGCTATTGACAGACAGCTGCTCTGCTAGAGGCAAGTCCTGGCCCAGTGGTTTTTTAATCTGAGGTTCAGGCTCTTCCATATACTTTCTTGCCGTTGTGAGGGTGTAGGTAGGCCCATTGTAAGCTGCTTACATGGTTACAGTTACCTCTGTGTTTGCAGAGCCGCTGGCTGTTTCTAGAGTGCCTTAATTATGTCTCCTGGCTATCTCTTGGCTTCTATAAGTATTAAAAAAAAAAAGTGTTGGTTGATTAGACTTGTTTACTTTTATTCATTATAATGAAAGCATAGTTCTCTTGTTTGCATTTGCCGTTAGGGCAGCATTTCTGTGCTTGGCATTACATCTTTGTGCCTGTAATTCTGTAGAATAACTGATTTGTGTTGCTTTCTTTGGTTTTCTTTTTCAGAGGTGGGCATATTCTTTCTGCAGCTTTTCCTCAAGACCATATTCACTGGTCAATAGAAGATCACCACATTATTTGACTAAGAAGAATTTTGTTCCATTTCCCCCAGAGATTAGGGCAGATTCTGATCCTAGAGGAATGCAGCTGTCAAAGCAGAGCATAAGTAGAAATTCAGATGTCGGTTCACGTTGACACATCTGAAGTTTGATTGATTAATTACTTTGAAAATTAATGAGCTAATGGATTGATGCTCCATTTAGTATCATCACAGTGTCTAGAGCAAAATAGCTTGAAACAGACCTAGGAGTTTCTAGCTCAAATGGTGTCCCAGCCCATGGCGGGGGAGTTGGCACTTTAAAGTCTCTTTCAACCCATGCCTTTTTATGATCATAATGAAATCTATAGGAACGTCAATGTCTAAATAATTTCTGAAGCTTTATAAACTGGTGGACTTTTTGCCAGCAGGTTTGAATGATCAGTGCTGGGCTTTTTTCCAGTGAGTTTTAAGTTGCCATCTCTTAATTTAGGTGAACATTCACTTACTCTCTGAATAGAGCTGTCAACTGTTGCCTTCACACCACTGGATGATTTGTACATCTTGTAGATGATGTACTGCTGTGGGATGTACTTGATAGGATGAAGTCAGTAGCAGGAATCCAGTTCACTTCAACAGGGTCAGATTTCGCCATTGCCGTCTTGAAATTAGTAATGACGACAGTGTAGTGACGGTGGTATTTTTGTAGTTAGTAAAACAACTTGTGCATTTCAATTCATTGTAAGTTAAACATTATAAACAATCATTAAGAAAACCATTTAAAAAGTAAACGAAAAATGCTTTGACATTCGGACCTGTCATAGTATGTCATTAGTAGCTTTTTTGTAACCAACAGATGTTCTAGCTTGACTGCAAAGGGCAGGATTTCTTCACTCTAGTTCTTTGAAAATACAACTCAATTTCACGTTGGTTTTACTGCTTCTTTTCTTTAAGCTTAAATTTTTACTTGAGTTTGGATGCAAGTGTAGATCTACACACTGTCTTCTGAGCAGCAGTGTTTTTAGATCCTTATGTAGGTTCACAGGGAAGTTAAGAAACTGAGTTCTGAGAGTAATGTCTGGGATAGTTTTTACTACCCTGAATAATGTGAAGCACCTAAGCAGGTTGATAGGAAAAACTGGTAAGAAGAGTCTCTGCAATCTTTCTTTCACTTGGAATTGGGTGCCTAATTGTATCCCCCTCCCTCTTTTTTTCTCTGCTTCTCTCAGTGCACATACTTTTCTCTACATCTATATCTCTGGATACAGCAGCTTGCTGTCCATTAGGTTGTGCTCAGTTCTGTCAGGCATGCACACTAAGCCTCATGGGGCAGGGCACTGCCATCAGGAATGCTTGTTTCAGCTGTCCCTGTGGTTATGAGTGATTTGGTACTAGATGATAACATACCATCCTAGTTGATGATGCAATGAAGTACCACAAGTTCTGTTACAGTATTTTTTAACCACATCTACAAATTCTTGCTGAGTAACAACGCCACGTTGCAGAGTTTTTGTGGTTTGCCTATATTGATTTGGCTGCCTAAGGTGCCATTTTGAATTTGGCTTTTATTGTTTATGAGGATTTTAAGTCACTCTTACTGTCTGTTTTATGAAGTTGAATTGGATCTAGTTTGGACTCTGACTTCAGATGTCCCTTTTGTCCATTTCTGTGAACCTTGGGAAAATTCAGAACTGGGTCTAAATTTGTGGCTCAGGCCCTGTGCCAATAATGCTCTTTGAATCTAATTCAGTACATTGGGTTTGTTGGTTTTGAATTGCCTTGAGTTACTTGATACTTATAGCTTGCTGACATAGGGTCGCTCAGGAGAGTAGCTATATATACATGGCCAATGTCAAATGGTGTGCTTTTTTTAGAGATCTTCTTCATTATAACTTATTCACATAATTACAGCATGCTGAGTATGCTGCCATAGTCTGTTTTCACGTGCCACACTGGTGTTCAGTGTTGGATCAGCTCTGTAAGAAATACACCTTTGCAATAATACAGGGCATCACGCTGCCTGATTTATCAAGAAAACTTAATTGAAATATTTGTGTAACATGGAAATATTTGTGAAACAATGGAAAACAACAATAAAAAAATCTTTCTATGGGTGTGGTGTACTGGTGGTGATGGTGTAAAGGAGAGTTACAGTGCCATAAGGATTGTTTTGACCTCCTGTTCCCACTGAGAAAACTGGAGACAACTTCTGTGTTTAAAACCCTTCCAAGAATTTGTAATTAGGAACAGTGTCATTCAGAAAACAGTGGTGTAAGCAAATAAATCCAGTGAGCACTAGAGGGATTCAGGAGTTTCATTCATAAAGAAGCCATCCGCATTTCCGTCTTCAGCTGCTGTGATGTAGCCCTACATTAAATCCAAGGCTCACTCTCAGGCATGGTGTGATGTAAACTGATAGCAGGAGTAGTTCCCCTGGTTGTGTCCTGGCATTGAGCTCTGTGCCAGGCTACACCCTGGCAGCAGCCTCAGGTTTTCTGAGAGCAGTTAACCTACCAGCTGGTCCTCTTCCCTGGGTTTCCTTAGCATTAAGTAATAATGCGTTGGTCCATAGAGGCTAGGCAGAAAAAGAAGAAAGTATGGTTGGAATCCTGATCCTGATGGAGGTACTGGTAAATAGAGCAGCTGTTCTCTGAAGAGACCATTTTTGGGTTAGTCATTACAATGACAATTAATGGGAGCTGAAGAATAGAAGATGGAAACTGGAATATTGTCATTCTCCCAGAGAAAACAAAGCCACACTTAAGGGAAACTGGCTGATATCTTCTGCGAGTGTCGCTGCTGAGGACTGGGAAGTATTTTAGGTGAGGGGACTGTCAAGACACATAGGTCTTTCATACTCTCCCTGAGGCAGGTGGACATCAGCCTTTTTTCATCCTTCGAGAGAAGAAGGGATTTAACACAAAGATTGTTTCCAAAAGGTTTCCAAAGTATTCTGACTCTAGTCAAGTATTTCTGGAACTGACAAATTCCTGTGCTTCAGGAGATTGACCCTGTAGCAGTCTCGTGTGCTTGAATTTTATAGGGAATTATTTATGAGGGCAGAGCAGGTGTAGGATACTGCTCTGTCTCCTGACTTGACAGCACAAGCTGCATCAGAGTTCTGTGTGAAGCACACTTTTCTGGGGGAGTATAAGCACCTGCCCTAAAGCACAACTGTGAAAAGCTTCTCAGTCTCCAGCAGCTTACTGTCTTCTGCGGTGTGGGCCTTCAAAGGAGAAATACCTGTAGAACAGATACAAAGTAATTGTCAAATGCCTGGCTTTACCTCTGGCACTTTAAGGTGAGATGACTTTGAAGTTCTTGCAAGACTTTTCTGACAAGTTATGGTTTGGACAAGCTGTAGTTCAGTTCCGTTGTTTTATCTAGGCTTAAAAGCTGTGTTGTAAAAGTAGGGACACAGGTCTATCCCAGAGATTCAATTCCTGGCTTGGAAGTCCTCTCTTGCAAGTCACTGCGTTTGGCTGATCGTAGCTCAAAGCCTTCATAGAGCTCTGTGTCAAGAATGATAGGAGCGAGTGTACTGGTAGTTCTCAGGATTCCACTAAATTTTTAAATCACAGATTGTTCAGATGCAGCTGTTGAAAATTTGCATCACCCTGTGTTTCCTGGAGATTCCTAGTCAAAGAAAGGAGCTTAACAGGAAGAAGTCTGACCTTGATGTTATCCTACCACAAATCTCGTACTTGCAATTCCAAATTTTAATGCTTTTTCTTAAAACCAGTTTGTAGACACCTCATTTCATCCAAATTTTTCTTGTGTGAAGATTACTAGTGGATTAACTGAGCAAGAAACTAAGATGACTGCAGTTCATATCTATGTTGGTAAAGGAATAGTCAGAGATGTGGGACTTGGCATGTTGTAATCTCCTCTTCTTCTTCCTGTGTTGTTCTAAATAAGAACAAAAGTTCTCACCATGTTTTAGAAGAATTTTCACTCCCGAGTGCATCCACAGCCATCTTACCTTGCCATTAGTTAGGGTCTAAATGAGAATCCCTTTTCTTTCTGTCTGATCTCACTCGCTGGGTTGTGACGATGAGTGTTACAGCCTTTGTGGAAGGGTATGCAAGGCAGCTGGGCTGTAACTCACCCATCCATCACATTATCACTGATGACAACCCTACTTGGTTTTACAGTCCATTTCTCTGGCTGGAATTCAGCCAGGACAGGTTGGTACCTCTACTCTTTCAAAAGGTATTTTGTATTTTTGAGTGACCTGAACTGGTCTGGGCTGGGGCTATACCTTTGGTAAATGCTGCTTCAGTAGGCTGTACCCATGTGCTAAGATAGATATGCCTTCATTAGCAGCTCAGAGGAAAGAGTGCCAGCTACTTACACCTCTGTCATCACTTTCCACACAACCTGGATTGCGTTATATTAATATTAACTTTATATTGCATTACAGTTATTAATAAGACAGCAAGGAATGTAGTTACATATTTTTAGCAGTGGAACAAGTTGGGACAATAGTAGCAGCGAGCTCTCTAGTAGGCCCAGCTACCTAGAAACATCTGCAACTATCTGGCATATGAAACTACTGAAGACTTGGAAGTTCACTGTCCACGTCATCAGCTTAACACATATGTACCACAAAAATGCATTGCGGTTTCCAATTCCAAACAGTTAAAAAGAAGTAATTCTGTCATTCCCATCATTTTAAGGATGCTTAAAAAAAAAAAAAGGCTTAGACCTCTTACTTTACTTTCAGTATGACGACTTGACTTCAGTAGTTATACTTCTCAACTGACCCTCTATCTATTTTGTGAGGAGGATATTTATTTTTTTATTCCTAAAATTCCTGGAAAATTGCTCATTATGGTCCTGCATGCCTAATTGATGTGGTTAAATAGGGACAATGCATTATTATTAATCTTTTAGTCATATCAATTGTCATTTTACATGGTAGTGATCATTAGGCTGAACAGAAAGGAAGGGGTGACTGGAAAAGCAGCTTCGTCTTCTTTTAGTTGTAGTTCTAGAGGGCTTTTTATGACAAAGTATATATACTTGGAAAAATGAAACTGACAGTGTTGTCTTGTGTTTATTAAAAATTAAATTCGTATGTTTACTAACAATTGAACTCTTAGTATGGGGATGATAAGAGGAAGCTGCATAAATAAACAAGTTGTAATACAAAGTAAAGTCAGGTGTGTGTGGTAACATGCAGTAGTGGAGAGTTGTGTATGGCTTGAAGCATTATGTTCATCAGCCACAAAAGTAGTAAGCTGTATCTTGTGCAGTTGTATTGCTTTAACTGTAGTGATACAGATAAGGCAATACACTTTTCCTCTTGTACACAGCATGCATGATTATATTGGAATAAAATGCACTTACAGATAGCTTGTATTTCCCTATTTAGGAAAGAAAGAAAGTTTACTTTCATCTTGGTTTCTATGTTGTCTTCTCTTCTAGAAGCTATGGACTATGCCAGTTAAAAGGATAATTTTAAGTAACTTTGAGGTTGGTTAAAAAATAAAAATGAGGGACGTTTCAGTTCTGCTCCTTGAAGTTAGTTGCTTCAGATTTACTTATGAGCCCTTCAACGTTTGTAAGTGAACTGAGAAAATAAGTATTTTCTCTAGAATTGTAAATACACTATTGCAGCCACAAGTAACGGCATCAGAGGTAAAGTAGCTGCTCCAGCTGCTGGTGAGATGTCTGTGAATTTTCTGTTTAGGTTTTTTTTGGATAGCTTTGTTATCAACAAAGAGAAGATTAAGTCCCTGGAGTGTGGCAGGTGGGGTTTTTCTACATGTTCATTGTGAACCTCCTGGCATGATTTGGGGGCTGGAAAAGAAGACACTTGTAGCTCTCATAGCTGTGCCAGCCAGGTTGCTTATCTGAGTGTCATATACCAGGTAAAGCTAGTTGAAAAAGCACATTGTGTCTGCTTTCTTACTTCATTATGGCAAGGCTTCCAAGGAAAGAACGTAACAGTGGAGTGTGCAGTCAGGAAACCAACAGGAATCTTGTCTGTGCTAGTAAAATGCCAAGTGGGGACTTGTGCCTGTTTTTTCTCAATGTGGAATAAAAAGTTTTCTCCAAGTGTCAGTGATGAACCCATTCTAGCTATGGGGTAGACATTAACAGACTTCTAGTACTTGGAAGGACTTGGCATTTTACGGGTAGTGAAGAAACTGAAAAAAACCCCACATATCTACGCTCTGTTTATTACCATACTGCAGCAGCTGGCCCTGGAACATGACCTTTGACTCCACACACAAAGGGTTGTTATTTTCCCCTTCAGCTCTAGCATTGTGAGAGACTTGGCTTGTGAAAATCTTGAGTCCTCTGCCCTCTTTATAGGAGGTCTTGGTGCCTCTGTCATGGAAGACCCTTCCAGATTTGCCAGGCAGAGAATTAGGGATACTTGTTTCAGATTGCTGAAATTGTAAGATTGTTCTGTGCTGCCCTGCTTCACAGGCAGGAAGGACCTTATTGTCTGACTATTGTCTGCAAAAAGTAAGTGAATTTGCAGGATTTTGTGTTTTGGTTTGGGTTTATTAATTTTTGTCAAAAGGGTGCAAGGACTGGGAAGCTTTATAGTGGTGAGTGCCAAGGAGATGCAGATTCACATATGTCTTGTTACGAAACTCTGCTGGTCCGAAGGCTTTCTGAATTTCAGAAATCCCCCTCATGAGGCACATTTCATCACACTCCTTCGTTTAGGCATCTTTATAGGAAGTTGTAATGTGATTTGAAAATAGTTGTTTCTTTAAAAAAACTGTGTTACTGAGGAAGAAAAGGTGCTGCTAAATTACACTGTTTGTGCTTCTCAGTCTCTACATGTGTTATTTTAGTGTTTTCATCATTCCTTTTCAAGTACTCTACCATGCTACTAGTTGATTTGAGCTTCAGTTATAAATGCAAGCGACTTGTAACCCCAGTGACTACGAGTAAGGCAGGCAGGCTTCATTCACAAGTGGAAAAGCAGTGTATTTTATTTCAGACAGACGTGACTGACTTATGCTGTATGAGCATTCTAAATGATTCATGTATTGCAATGATCATTGCTGGTCACAGCTGAAGGACTGTCATCTTACTGTGAATTTTTTTGTTCTGGTTTGATTATAATACATGAGGTGTTTTTGTCTGGGACTACACAAGGCAGAAAGAAATGCAACTCTTCTGGGTTTAGTATCCACAGTTGTGTTTGCCTGTGACCCAAGCATTCCTGAAGTGTCTTATATACAGCCTTCACTTCATACTGTAGAATTGCTCTTTATTTTACTTGGTTATGTCCCCCTTATTTTTGCACAGAAGTGAGCTTAAATAACTGCAAGTAATGCACTTAGATTTGTTATACTTGCCTTGTAGGCAGTAATGTGTTCTTGTTTAGATCCTGATTTCAATTGTTGCTTTTTTTAGCGTAATTAAAAAGTCTGCTTGTGTTATTTCAGAAGTATTGTTTCAGCTACTGTGTGGTGGGGTTACTGGATATTGTTTTGCCTTATGTATGCATTACTGTAGTTATGCTTCTTCTAGACTGAGCTTTGGGACGAAAAATGAGTCATTTTTCTGACAAAGCTGAGAGTTGTGGGGGAAAGTGGTGGAAGAAAATCCTCAGATTTTAGAAGTAAAAGAAGTATAGTTTCTGAGACTTAAGATTGGTGTCTCAGTTCAGATGCTGCTGAATTACGCTTTTAGGTTTTCTGTCTTCTTAATGTTTTTTGCTTAGTTTTGAAATGTGGATGAAAGCACCACCAGTTATCAATGTGAATTTATGTTAAGCCTACGGTGTGCCTATATCTTTGAGTTTCTGAACTTATTATTCAGAGACTGAATTTGGTTTTTTTTTGGTGCCTTCATTTCATCGGGCTAAAGAGAAGTGATCAGCACTCAAAAATGTGCCCTTTGTAGAAATGACCACCTGTAGAAAGTTTGAAATCTAGGAGTTTGTTGTAATGGAGAGAATTATCTCAAGATACAGAATTCTTTCTTTGCTAATTAGATGTGCCCATAATTTATATATGTGTTTAGCTTGAAAGTCCTCAGAATATGTATGTGCTCCTTTTAGTCTTTTTCTCTCTCTCATCAAGGGGTTTGAAGGAAGTGTTTCCTAATGGTCATTTGTATAAATATGAAGAGGAAGAGGATACTGTTTAGGCTACTTTTCAGGGGCTGTATCAAAAAAGATTAATGGTCCCAGGAAACGGGTAATGGAACGTAGCCATAAGCTTCCTCACATCACTGCTTGGTATTCAGCCATAGTTTTAGTGTATGAAAGTCTTTACTATTTGATAAATCATTTAACTATATCCTAGAGAATAAGTGATTGCACTGTGGTGTCACCTGTTTTTGTTCTGATAGTCTCAAAGCATTAAGTTTTATAGGTCTTAAGTCTGATCCTGTCTGTTGCATAGCAAGGCTCTTTTTTTTAATTTTCTAAAAAAATCTCTGGATAGTTGTATGGGAAAAGCCCGAAAATATGACTCATGAAGATTAAAAACACAGCAAGAGTGTAACATTTTAAAATAATATTCATGTAAAAATATATTGGCTTGAAAATCTTAATTTTTTTTTTTTTTGGTGTTATGAAAGACAGGTATTTAAAAGCATCCTTGCAAATGTTGTAACTGCTACCTCAGCAGAAGATTTCAGGAAAGCCAGAATGAGGGCTGTTCAGACTTGGCAAAGCTAAAGGCATCTGAACACCTGCCAATTAAGGTAGAAGAATATTGATTTTCAAGATTGCCAAAATGTTCTCTGTCTTTCATAAGCGGTGAATCGTATTGAAAGAAATTGGGGTAAAACTGTCATTGGTTTTAATGTTTTCTTTTGTGGTCTGTTAACAAAGATGAGTGAGATGGGAGTGTGTGCTCTGCCGGTAAAGACATCGACTACCACGGAGCAGCTGCCTGTCTGGTGCTGCTCCTCCCAACATTGACTCCTGCTCGCCACCATGCTCTCTCAACATGTTTCAACATGTAGTTGCATTGGCCTATATACAGCAGTGTGGCTGTCTTGGACTTTAATCCTTGCCATTGTAAGAGTGCTGATTGAATTGCAGGCTAAAAATAGGCTGTAGTCAGACATGTCGTGTGTTATCAGTTGCACTCTGCTTTGGCAGTCTGTTGGTAACATGACATAATTAAAAGTTGACAAAGGCCATAGGCAGAATGCTGTCCTATGATTTCTAGGATTTAATGCTTGAAGAAGGTATTTTCTTAACTTGATGAATTTGGCTCACATGGTTACAGCTCAAATAAATGACCTACTATAGTATTCTTCGATAGTTCTGGTAGGCTGTTGAAAGCATGTCCTTGCCTTAAACCCATTCTTTAGATTGATGTTGCTTCTGTGGGAAAACCACTGGTAATAGACCATAGCATTTGGAAATCATTACAGCTAGGTGTGGTTTGAGTGACAAAGAGGAGATTAGAAATATTTTTCAGTGCAGTGTAAGTTGAGCTATATTTACTTCCTTTATGTTATTACAGTTTGTCACTGATATTCCAGCTAATTTTTCAGGAAGATATATGCAGCTGAGAAGAGGGAAATAGCTTACTATCTTGTGAGTAATCATCAGCTAGTGTTATTTTAAGAAGTTTCAAGGGAGATTGATTAAAATTATGCTTTCATGTTCTTCAGCAAATTACATTTCTTGAAATAAAAACAGTAATCTAAATGTCTGAGATAATTAAGCATCAATTCATAAAATATGGTTTGAAGAAATACTCAGAAGGAAAAAAAACCCAATCTTTTTCCTCAGTGAATTCTGCTGAAGGAGCTACCATGGGATGAAGGCTGACTCTGTGTTTAGTTGTTAAAATCAGAGAGGGGAAAGTAAGCTACAAATAATTACTGTGAAAAGATTACTTTCTTGGACATTTGTGTGTATATGTAGATACAATCAAAATAATATTAATCCTACCTTTGTTTTCTCATGTTGATTATTTGTCCATTTCTTCAAAATAAGTCAAGGCTGAAGTGTGTTCTGTAGGTGAGTCATAGGAGGTTATTATTGAAGCCACGCCTCTGTGGTCCTTTTTAACCAGCTGGATGTTTGACAGTTTAAATAAAGTGACTGATTTCATGCTGTATTTCCATGTGGCTACGAATAAGTTGTATGGTTCAAGTTACTTCTAAAGGTAGATTTTTGAGACAACTAAAGACTGATGGAGTAGGGTGAGGGTACATGATAAGAAAGAAAAGAAAGTCTATGAAGTTTTCCTGGCCCAGAATCAAGAATACAATCATGAGCAGGTTGCTGACCAAATTTAGTATCTCTTGTAGACTGCACTTTGTCACTTGTAACTTGAATAGGTGTTATGTCAAGATTCAAGGAGAATCTGTTCTGGCAAACCAACCCCCTTGTTTATTTTTGGATATCTCTTTAATATTGATGGGATTTGTTGTGAAAAGTTCTAATTAGCTGCTTGGGCAAGTCTGAGTGATTTGGCTTGAATATTCTTACCATAGCCTGTAACACCACAGTTGTGTGAACTTGTGCCTGTCCTACCAGAGAATTTGGCTCATGTTTGCTGTTGCAGTGGAACCTGTTTTGGCTTGACTGTAAAGCTGTCACTGCTGGGCAATGACCTGAGTGGTGCTCATATGAGTGTCTGCCTTTATGAGCTACTAATGGAAACGGAAAACCCTATTTACTTAATCAGATGCTTTTGAAGCTAATTACTGTGTTTAGTTTGTTTGTCTTCTGGAGAAGGGAGGTGAGTGCAAATCCCCAACCACACAATGCTTATACAAACACATGGAGGTGTTTGGGCACTTACAAAGGCCTGTGTAGCAAAGCAGGCTATGTGGTTTGTGCCATGTCTCCCTCTTCCTCCCCATCCCCTTTCTGCTGTTCATTATTGCTGCCTGTGCTATATCAGAAGGCACAAGCTCAGTTTAGGGCTGATGTGGGTCAATGTCAGTCAGCCTCCTCAAGGAGACAGATTTTGGCGATTGATGATAACTACTTTGTTATTCTTCATGGGTTACACCATGGTGATGGGCATTTGGCCAATGAGGCAACTGTCTTGAGTAACCAGGGGTTGCTCCTTTCTTGAACTACAGGTGACAGAGGAAGGAAAGTCTGTTCTTTTTTAAGAAGAGGGTTATTTAAAAGCCAGAAATAGCATTGTAATTGCTTGATTCTCAGAAGCAATTTCTGGAGGACTGTCTATGAAAGGGGTGCAGCTGTAACCTCCAATGCTTATAAAAGGGTAAGCAAGTAAGGAAATTACATTTGAACTGTGCAGTACAACCTGATATTGAAAGCCTTGTTGTACTGCCCATATTCCTGAGTTACATTTGGGAAATCCTTACTGCTAGTTTGCAGATGTGCTTGCAGTGGGTCACAAAGAGATAATTCGTTCATTTTTTGTGGCCATTGAGTGAAGAGCTTCTGTTTGAAGTAGAGAAGAGTTGAAGCTTTGAAAGACATCAGTACAGAAGGGCAGAACTGGTAGAGCTGCTATGCTAGACCAAAAGGAAGAACCAAACAAAAGCCTTGTAATACAGAGAAAGTTTACCTCACCCCTTCGATGCACATGTGAAGAATGCAAATGAAGAATGCAAAACAAATTTTCTGTCCTGTATCAAGTCTTGGAAAATAACCATTTCATCTTCCCAGAGACACAAAAGGTTTTGGAGCATGGACCATTGTCTCTCTGGGTGCAGGAGTGAGTGGGTTGGTAGAGAAGAGCAGTGCCTGGGATTCCAGGTGATTTCAGCTGAATGTCTCCTAATGGCAAAATTTGCCTTATTTTTAAATAGTAAGATTGCTGCTGCAGATTATAGAGTTAATGTTTTGTTTATGCAGTTTTCCTTTGAGCGTTATATTACGACCTTAACATAGTCTCCTAAAGTACAGAACAAAGTACTAAGCTGATGATCCATCTTTTATTGGCACCTTGTTTTGTTCTGGTTCAGGAGAAAAAAGATTTGTATGTAATCTGTTGTTTTATGATTTGGAGGCAGGGGAATTATTTTGTTGTCTTTAAATTCTTCAAACATTTTAAAGTGAAAATAAGCTTAAGAAATATGTCTGTTGCCAGGGAAAAAAATATGAAGTCTATCCAACTTCCCTGAATTAACTGTTATATTTCAGCCAGCCCCTGAGAAAACTTTTGCAACTCATTTCACTTATGAGTTGGTATTCAGTTGTTTTATTTGTCCAGAGGAAAAATTACATTTACATCATGGTCTCATCAGTGTCAGAGCAGCAAGTTGCTGTGAGGAAAACTGGCTTTTACTGTATATTGGGTGAAATATATTTAAGCCATTGTTTTAATATGCTAGTCCAATGTACTAAAAATGCCCAGTTAGTGCAATAAAACTGTATCCAGATGGGCTATTTTGTCTCAAGTGTAAACCTCATGTGTTTAAAAGTAGTTAGTTGAATGCTTGTTGGAAAAAGTTTTTGGGATGAAAAGTTTTACAGAATTTGTCAGGATAGTCATGTCAGTACCTGCTTAAGCAGTTGATTTTTGAATAGGGCTCTTACCAACATTCAGTTTCCTTTGCCAGAAGGGATCTATATCCATTTCTCACCTCTAAGGAGAAGGCTGACAGTGTTAAATGTGGATCATTCCACATTTGTATTAAAAGTAGAAGTAGTCCAACATACAAGAAAGTGGTGATGTGTGACAATATGACCCATGCTGCAATCTGCAATCACCCTAGTTTTGGCATGTTGAATCCTGTCATTCACACAGAAAAGGTGTTGATGAGACTTCCCTTTGGGATGTACTTCTTTTAATGGGCTTAGGAACCTTCTAACTGTCATGTTTCCTATGAGAATGTTATTGATATTTGAAATCATATTAATGAGTAAGAACTCTGTTTAAAAAGCAGAATATATTTTTCCTATTCAATTCAAGTAATTTAAACTGAAGAAAGTAAAGAAGGAATTTATAAATGGGAACCTTAATAAAAATGTCATATTAAATTACACTTTTGATTTGAGAACAAGATTTTTTGAGCTACCTTCATTTTTGGGAGAGACATAGAAAATGAATGATGGGAAGATAGTTGTTTGCAAAATATTTGCTGTTGAAGGAGGACACCATGTTGATATATGTGGTGAAAGACTCTAGATATGTAAGGTGCTGTCTGCACAAATATATTTTAATGAATTTTAATCTTATTTAACAGATTGTAGCAGGACAGTTGTCAAAGGTGGGCATATTTTCTCCATGCTCTTCATAACACAGTGCTGGCTAAAACTTTGACTCCAGATCTTACAATAAGTACTTTTGGTATTTTCCTGTGTGTCTCCATAGCACAGTGGTGAATGACTGGTACTTGAAAGCCATTTTCCTGCCTGCTTAGCTATCTTCACTGAGGTTTTCTAGATATGGGTCAGAGGAGACATTTTTCTTGCAAGTTTGAATCATCTTGAATTGGATGTGGTAGAGTAGTAGGCCATGAGTATGACCTTAATATGCAGCTCAGCTGGATTCTTAAATGTTATTTTTCCAAGAGCTCTTTATAGTGAAATAATGGCTTAAACAGTAAGTTTCTGTGCACTGTCCTTGTGTAAATTACAATAATTGTTTTACTATCCAAACCCAGTGTACTTTTTTCAAATATATTGTAGATGTTATTTGGATACTGAATGAACATTTAGTGCCTGTATGCATGCTTTATTCTGCTTTTTCTTATGATTACATACTTCTGCTGTCTGCTACCCCTTTGTTAGTGGTTTTTCATCATGCTGTCAAATTATTCAGTATCCATAATATAAGAATAAGCAGCTTCTGGTTTATACTTGTCTATTGAACCTGCTTGTTCTTCTGCTTCTTCTTTTTCCTGGAAAAAGTAAATACCCTTTTTTGGTATTGCAATTATTGTTTTGTCACAAGCCATCATTTAGGCTTATAATAACAGTCATCCAACAACTGCTATAGGCTTTACATGAAATCTGTTGCATTTTTTATATTTTTTAGGTTTGCAAACAAATGAAATGCGACCAAGTGAAGCTGGACATGTTTAAGGGTAACTCAACAGAGTGGTTTGTCAACCAAAAACCCTCCCAGCAGAAAATCAGCCATAGCTAGTAATGAACATGGATTCCTTTCTCTTCGTATCCTGTTGAGATTTCAGCAACCACTATGTCTATTCAGCTCAAAGCAGGGTCAGCTTGTCATCATGACACCATTGTTTAGCAATCAGGGCTGATCTTTCTGGAGTAGAAACTGCTGAATGACTTGATTTCACTCTTTGAAAGATGATCATGGTGTACTTAAAAGGTCTTTGACCAGGGAAGAGAATCTCTTGAATGTTTTATGTGAAATGTACCACTGTTCTCAAGTTGACTTGTATCACCTGAAGCTAAATTCCAACCAAGGCTGTAGTGGCAGGGAAGCATGGATACCTGGGTTAGCCTTTGGCATGTTATGTGTTCATATACTGAGGTTCTCTTGTATGCATTTCTGCAATGGGACCCTCTGTGCTGTGGAGGCCTTGTTGTTTTATGGAATCAGTTTTCTGGTTTGGTGTCTCAGGAAACTGTGTGACTAAGAGCTATTGCTGTCACTGTGCTTGAATAGTACCCTTTGCTTAACAGGGAACCCTACTGCCCCCACAGTTCACAGGGTCATTAAGGTGTACAAGTATCTTTGCAATTTAGACCATGTCAGTACTGGAAAAGTACTGATGAAAAGTTACTGCATATGCCCAACAGATGAAATCTTTAATCCACTGTTTGTCAAAGCTAATGAGGGGAGCCTAATGCTGGGATTGAGAGATCCAACATAAGCTCAAATTGCAAAGCTTCACTTGCAGGATTTCTGTCTGTCATGTATTTGCAGCGTTCTTGGCTTTTGATTTCAATGACGGACTTTGAGTTGTGATTCCCCTCCAGCATAATGACAAAGTTACCACTTACATAATAATTGCAAAGTATAGAAGAAATTGACTGCAGATCTATACCCTATGCTGTTTACAACCCCCCACCTCGATTATTTAATAAGTGGTTTCTAAAGAAGGACCATTTATTCACTAGTAATCAATATTTTCATGTGGTTCTGGAAGGGCAGTTGGGACAAATGAATTGTGTTTATTAACTTTTCTGTTGGTTCATAGGGCTTGCATTTACTCATGCAGTTACTCATCAGTGCAATTTCTTTTTATAAATATAGTGCAATTTCATATCATAAACACTATGTCTAATTGGAAAAGGAAAGAGAAAAAGGGAAATCTCATCGATTTCTCCTACTAGAAGTGTTTTGCGCGCCAATGAACATAAAATCAAGATTTAAAAATTTTTGCTAGCACAGCTCAAGATACAACTTTGTACATTTGGTCTTATAAAAATATAAATCAAATTAAATATGATCTTCTCTATGTGCGTTCGGAAAGAATGGCTAATTGAGACAAGAAGAGACTGCCTTCAGAGCTCTAGCTCTGGAGGTACTCTAAGCAAATCCTTGTAAACTGTGTTGCCAGAGCTTTCTGCTTTGCTCTGAGAGTCAGGAGGTATTGAAGCTGATTCCATGGAGATTTATGGAATAAATAACTGTGCTTATGGTGTGAATGAGAAGTTGGTGTATAACCATGAGTATGATAGAGACCCCATTCCTGTTCCACTGAGGAGAACACTTTTTTGTTTGCTCCTGAAAAATCAGGACCTTCATCTCTTCCTGCTTGATATTTCTCAATATATTTTTGTGACTGTCGGAGAAATCTGTATGGAAAATCTGTCTGTTCCTACAGGTAGATCTGTAGAGTCCCAGTATCTTCCTTGGGAATTGTGCCTGTATATCTATGAGGAGTAGGAGGTGCTGCTGCCAGAAAAATCCAACAGGAGTACATTAAATAAACCTGCAAACCTGGTCTTGTGTAGTGCTTCCCAAGATGGCAGCTGACATATTTCCTGTTTAAAAAAAAGCATATGGTATTAATTTTTCTGCTGTCTCAGGAAAAAAAGCTGCAAAGAGAAATAGGATTCTTTTCTGAGATGGTGAGTCTTTCCTCAGGTCTGAAATAGAAGTAGGAACTCTGAGGTCTGAATGTCAGAGCATTCTGTGATAGCTTAACTGGATCATGTTAACATGACAAACAATTTGAGAGGGAAGGCGGCTGATAACTGGGGTACAGAGACAATGTTATCAAAGGTGGAGAGAAATGGCAGCAGTTGCTGCCTGCAAGACATCCAAAAGTTACCTATCAATGCAGAAAAGCAGAGAGAGACGTGAATTTTGGCTACTGAAATAACATGATCATCAAGGGTTCTGCATCTTACTATGTAAAAGATAGGTCTGCACATCATTAAAGCTACAAGACTGTCCAAGGTTTACAGAAATGAAAACCAGCCCTCATTTCAGCCTACTGCATGTAATTATAGAGCTGATGTATTTTTTAATTAGATTCTTTCTGTCAAATTTTGCTTGCCATAGTATGCCAAACAAGGATACAGATATGCTAAACACTTCTAAGAGGCAAGGACTGGGTAGATTTCATTGCTGCTCACTCTTTCAAATAATCCCAAAACTATCTGGTGCAGTCTGCACCTATAGCCTATGGATACATTTGTAATAATCTCATATGCAACTTGTTGGAAAGAACATATTCATGCCTGTCACGAAGAAAAACTAAGTTTCGAGTTTTAGATATCTGAGACATCTGGAAGGGCCATGAATTTCCTGGTGGAAAACCTTCTCAGTGGAACATCTGGGGCTTATTTCTCTGTCTAAAACCAAATAACCTGAAAACTGTTTGAAGCATGTATTTAAACATAATAACTCGCAGGATATTTGCTCTACCCACGAAGAGCAATGAAATGCTTCAGAAAAAAAAAGAACACAAAAAGGCCAATCTGAAATGCCTCTGCTGCAGAAATTTAAGTATAATTTTCAAAATAAAGGAAGAGTAGGAAGGTCTTGCATTCACAGTTGCTTTTTGCACTGAGCTGACACTTAGTGAAAATATTTTCTGATTTTTTTTTGGTTGGGGTTTTTTTGGCTGGTTTTTTTTGTTGTTGTTGTTTGTTTGTTTTTTATGGAGGGAAAAACTGTATTTTTAATTTCTTACTTTGAACCTTCATTATGCCTGACTAAAGGGTTCATTCCTCTCCTGTTTTAGAATGATTGAGTCAGCTATTCCTTGCCTGACCAAGCTGAGCAACCATAGATGTTGTTTTCTTTTTAATTGGGCTTCACAATGGCATTTGGATCATCAAAAACTTCCTGCTACTTAGGTTGTCAGCATTTTTGCAGTCTTTGGATCTTTGTTTGTTGGCTTGTGTTTTGTTTGGGTTTTTTTCCACTGGACCACTGCCAGAATGGGCTTCAATGTTGCTCTTGCTTTTTTTTTTTTTTTTTTTTTTTCAACTTTATTTTTTGCTCTGGAAGTGGAAGGCCCTCCAGAGGCACTGGAGGCAGGAGGAGAGTGAGTATCCATGGCCACAGGAATGCTTCTGGGTGCCCAGGGTTTCTGTGGTTGTGTACCAACCAACTATAATAGCAAAGCACCTGTGGAGAATTTCAAAACTGTCTCCTCTTTCATGGACTGCCTTTTGAATGCATCCCCAATATTCAGTCCTTGTTCTGCCCCTTATAAATAGAGAAGGACTAGTGTTTCAAGAGGGGACTGTGTGTACACTAAAAAAATAATGGGTAGACTATGTGGGTGGTCGAGTCCAGAGAGTGGTGGTGAATGGAGTTACAAACCAGTCAGCAGCCAGTTACAAATGGAGTTCCATTATTTGGGCCAGTCCTGCTTAATATCTTTTTTGATGATCTAGATAAGTGCTTGTGTGTACTGTAGGTAGGTTCAAAGACAACACCAAGCTGAGCAGGACTGTTTATCTGCTGGAGGGTGGGAAGGCTCTGTAGAAAGATCTGGACTGGCTGAATCGAGGGGCCGAGGCCAACTGCATGAGGTTCAACAAGGCCAAATGCTGGGTCCTGCTCTTGAGTCACAACAACCCCAGGCAGCACTGCAGGCTGGGGACAGAGTGGCTGGAAAACTATCCAGTGGAAAAGGACCTGTGTGTGCTGGTTGACAGCCACTGAATGTGAACCAGTGTGTGCCCAGGAGGCCAAGAATGGCAATGGCACCTGGCTTGTATCAGTAACAGTTTGGCCAGCAGGACCAGGGCAGTGATTGTCCCCCTGTACTTGGCTCTGGTGAGCCACACTGGCCTTCTGTGTCCATTTCTGGGCCTCTCACTGCAAAAAAGACACTGAAGTGCTGGAGTGTGGCCAGAGAAGGGCAATGGAGCTGGTGAAGGGTCTGGAGCACAAGTCTGATGAGGAGCAGGTTAGGGAGCTGTGGTTGTTTTGCCTGGAGAAGATGAGGCTCAGGGGAGACCTAATAACTCTCTACAACTCTCTGAAAGGAGGCTATAGTGAGGTCTCTTCTCCCAGGTAACAGGACAAGAGGAAATGGCCACAAGTTGCATCAGGGAGGTTTAGACTGGATATTAGGAAAAAAATATTTATGCAAAGGGTGGTCAGACACTGGAACAGACTGCCCAGGGAAGTGATAGAGTCATGATTCCTGGAGGTATTTAAAAGATGTGTAAATGTGGCACTGGGGACATGGTTTAGGGGTTCACTTGGCAGTGCTACAGTTAATGGTTGGACTTGTATATCTCAAAGGTCTTTTCCAACCTAAATGATTTTATGATTCTGTGAAATTCAAACAAAAAGATTGGGTCTTCTTGCTTGTTGAAAGAACCAGTTTCTTATTTCACTTACAAGCTCTTGGAGAAGATGACATCATCCCTGCAGAGCTGATAAAGTTACACCGGTGTATACATTGTGAGTGTAGAATGGCACCAAAGGCTTTGATGCTTTGCAAGCTGCAGTTGTTTATATGTTAATTTTTTAAAATATATAGGGGTTATGCCTCTTTCCTTTTACTGAATAGTCTAATAGGGCACCTTAACCAAGCCATGCATCTCTTCCCACTGTAAAAATTGCTTTCAAATTAATTGACAAACAAAAGCACCATGAATAAAACAGAGCTTTGTGCTTCGTATTTCAGAGTTTTTGATTGTAGCTAGCTCTCCCTAGAGAGTGTGAGCTATGTGAGACAGCTGCCTGTAGTGAATGAAACTGGAAGGATGAATAGCAACAGCTCCAAGGTAAAGTTCTGTTATATTATTGCGGTATAATAGTGGTTAAGCTCACTCTGAAAATAAATTAGTTCTTATTGTTATTGTAGTAAAATCAATTCTGAAGAGAGAGATGAATGACTGTTTTTTTTTTCTTGAGTGTATTGTTTACTTGTTTTTGTGGTTTATTGCTGTGCTACTGGTTTTTTTAAGTCAGTGAAGGGAATATATTATAGAGAGAATATACAAAGTGAGAGGCAGGCATGTCTTCATACTAGTTGCTCAAAATTAGTGCTGTTTTTACTGGGGGGAGAGTTTGCCATTTTGCTTGAGCCAGATACTTTGTAATGAGGTTAAAGCTGCTTTATGGAAGTGTGATGGTTTAGCACAGGTAGTTTTTTTGTTTTTTAGTCTTTAGGGAAGTATTAGCAAATACTGACAGCTT
>JBBMKD010000102.1:84911796-85064696 GCA_037834095.1 Argya squamiceps
GCCTTTTTCTCCCGAAAATCCTATCTCCCAGAGAAATAAACCACTACACTTGATTTGGCGAACGTGAAACCACGACAGGAAGGGAAACCAATTTTATTCATCATTACTAGTTAACATTATGCTTTTTTTAGTCTAAGGTAGTATATAATTCTCGTGTCAGAAGAAAGCATATACTTTTGTTTTGAGACTTTTGGGTCTCAAAACAAGTGTCAAAAGGCCATGCTTGGAAAGGCGGGATGAGCTTGTGATGAATGCCTTGATCTGAGGCTTGGGAGAACATTTGCTCTTTCTGAATGTGCCAGAAGCTTGCTGTGTGACTGTGGGTTAACCATCTTAGGGTTGCCTCTGCTGTGGGAAGTGTGATTCTTCCCACTGTTTTAAATTTGCTCCTAGCTTTGTTCCAAACTTCAAGTATTGGACATGTTTCTCCACGTGAAAACATTAAAACTCTTTTCAACTTTTAGTATTAAAGGTGTCTACATGCAGCTGTGCTCCCTTCATAAACCACATCCACACTCCCATTTCACTCAAAAACATAAATCAATGTAATCAGTATGCTTATGGAGGAATTTTTAAAATTTATTTCTCTTTTCTCTTTTTTGTTAAGAGAAGTCCCTAGTTTTGTAAAGTGCAAGTATGGTGTTCCTGCACCTTCTGGGAAATATTAGACCAGATAATCCCTACAGCCTCAGGGCATATTCTGTATGTAATAGGATATTCCAAGTTACTTTGTTACAGGCAGCAGCAAGGAGCTTCTGAACTCAACCACTTGGGTATGAAGGCTTATCTGAGATACAAAATATTACATCAATAATTTGGGAATGGAGAACTGTGTGTGGTTTAGGCCAGCTCGTATGAGCACACCCCTAAGGTCCAGATCTGCACAGTAGCCCTGGACATCTGTAAAATAATTTTGACAGCCTAATCTTCAGAATAGCATCTTCCTCCTCCTTGCTTGTTCTCAGCTCTCTAGAGGAGAGTTCTTCCGTGATACATAGGTTCAGTGGCAAGTCTGCATCAGACACTTCCAAACAGCTGGTCCTGGGCTATTTTGAGAGCTTGATGCCCAGTTGCATTGCAAGGAAACCCAACCATTTGTTGTGAGGTAGATTGTAAAAATGATCTGTGTTACAAGTTGCAACTGCTGGGCAGGGGCTGGAGTGTCCACTTGAGATTGTTTGCTCTGAAGCTGACAAAATTCCAGTTTGCTTGACAATGACACATAGTTACATAAAGGTGCCATGTACATATATATGTCTTGTAGGTGTCTGTGATCATTTCCAGTATCTTTTTTGGAGGCAAATACACTTAGAATCAATTAGATAGACTTCTGTAAGTCCAGTCAAGTACTGCAGAAAGCAGTACTTGAAAACCCTAAGAGAATGGGTTTGACCCATTTAGCCTGTCAGAACTGCTCTTTATGCTTTCTTTTGGTCATTCACATTTGTTTGGTGAGGTTTTTTTGGTGTTTTGTTTTGTTTTGCTTTTTTTTCTTTTTTTTTTTGTTTTGTTTTGTTTTGTTTTAATGTCGGCAGCAAGCAGTGAAAACCCAAGTGGGTTTTTTTATAGGAACTTCTATGCTCATAGCAAAATACAGGTACTTGGTAGCTCTTTTGTACATAGAAGAAAGTTTTGTCATAGCTACAGTAGCTAATGCCAGGTGATTTAGCGGGATTACTGAGGTGATGCAGGCACATTCCACAGCAGAGTGGGAGATCACAGCATACAGGAGGGGTTTCCTGAGATGGGGAAATCCTAGGGAAGTGCCAATACCTGCCAGGAGCTGACCACTTGCACAAGACATGGTGGGATGGGTCCTATGACTAGAATGGATGGATACAGGCTCCTTATGAAAGACAGGCAGGGGACACAAGGAGGGGGTGTTGCCCTCTAGTCAATGACCAGCTGGAGTGCAGGCTAGGGGTGGGTGAGGACACAACACAGAGTTCATGAGTCAGGACTGAAGGGAGGACATTGTAGTGGGAGTCTGCTACAGGCTGCCTAAGTGGGAAAACCAAGTAGGTGAGGCCCTCTGTAGACAGATAGGAGAAGCCTCATGTTCACAATCCCTGGTCCTCAAAGGGGAATTCAATCATCCCATTATCTGTTGGAGGGACAGCCCAGTGGGGCAGAAGCACTCCAGAATGTTCCTGGAATGTATTGATGGTAACTTCTTTCTCCAAGTGATGGAGGAGCTGTTGAGGAAAAGTGCTATGATGGACTTTGTTCTCACCAACAAGGAGGGGCTAGTGGGGAATGTGAAGCTCAAGGGCAGCCTCAGATGCAGTAGCCAGGAACTGGTGGAGTTCAGGATCCTTCAGGCAGCCAAGAGGTTGCACAGCAAACTCTCTGCCCTAGACTTCAGAAGAGCAGAATCTGGCCTCTTCAAGGAGCTGCTCAGTAGGCTGGCATGGAACAAAGCCTTGGAGGAAAAAGGAGCCCAGAGAAGCTGGTTAATACTGAAGGTTCACCTTCTTCAAGCTCAGGAGCAATGCGTCCCCAAGAAAAGGCTGTCAGGCAAAAACACCAGGAGGTCTTCATGGATGAACAAGAAGCATCTGGACAAATACAAAATCAAAAAAGAAGCATACAGAAGGTGGAAGCAAGGACAGGTAGACTGGGAAGAAGACAAGGAGATCGTTCAAGCAGCCAGGTTAGGAAAACTAAAGACCTGACAGAATTCAATCTGGGTGGGAATGTCAAGGACAGCAAAAGCTTCAGCAGGCACATCAGTGATGAAAGGAAGATTAAGGAAACTGTTGGCCTTCCATAGAAGGAAACAGGAGGCCTGGAGACCCGACATATAGAAAAGACTGAGGTGCTCAATGACTTCTTTCCCTTGGTCTTAAATGACAAGTGCTCTAGCCATGCCATCCGGGATGTAGAGGGAAAAGGCAGGTACTGAGAGAATAAAGAGCTGCCTGTTGTAGGAGATCAGGTTTGAGACCCTCTAAAGAACCAGAAAGTGCACAAATCCATGGGACCTAATGAGATACATTAATGAGTCATGATGGAACTGGTGATGATGTTGCTAAACCATTATCCATTTTATCTGAGAAACTGTGGCATTCTGGTGAAGGTTCACTGTTTGAAAAAGGGGAAACATAACACAGGGAACTACATATCGGTCAGTCTTACCTTGGTGCCCAGCAAGATCATGGAGCATATCCTCCTGGAAATTATGTGGAGGCACATGGAAAATCATGAGGGCATTGGTGACAACCAGTGTGGCTTCACTAAGGGCAAATCGTGCCTGACAAATTTGGTAGCCTTCTGTGATGGGTTCTAGTGTTGGTGGGTGAGGGAAGAGCAGTTGGCGTCATCTACCCGTACTTGTGCAAAGCATTCAACAAAGTCATATACAAAGTCCTATTCTCTAAACTGGAGAGACATGGATTTGATGGACAGGCTAAGTGGTTAAGAAATTGGCTCTTGCTTGAAGAGTTGCAGTCAATGGTTCAGTACCCAAGTGGAGACCAGTGATGAGTGGTGTTCCTCAAATGTCGGTAATGGGATCACCAGCACTGTTCATTGTCTTTGTTGGTGGGATCAACTGCACCCTCAGCAAGTTCACTGATGACATCCAGCTGTGTCATGTGGAGGGAAGGGATGCCATCCAGAGGGACCCTGCTCCCATGAGACCCCACTGGGGGAACCACATCCAGCTCTGGGGCCCCCAGCATAAGAAAGACATGGATGTTTTGGAGGAGTCCAAAGGAAGGCCACAAAGATGCTTAAAGGGTTGAAGCACCTCTCCTTTGTAGACGGGCTATGAGAGTTGGGATTGTTCAGGCTGGGGAAGAAAGGCCTGCAGGGAGGCCTTATAGCACCTGCCAGTACCTATAAGGGGGGTAAAGGATCTGCACAGGGACTTTTTCCAAGGTCCTGTAGTGATAGGACAGGGGAGAATGGCTTTAAACTCAAAGAGAGTAAGTTTAGATTTGATATTAGGGAGAAATTCTTTACAGTGAAGGTGGTGAGGCAGTGGGATAGGCTGCCCAGAGAAGTTGTGGATGTGCTATCCCTGGAAGTGTTTAAGGCCATGTTGGATGGGGATTTGGGTGGCCTTGTGTAGTGGAAGGTATCCCGGCCCATGGCAGGGGGGTGGATCTAGATGACGTCGAAGGTCCTTTTCAGTGCAAACCATCCAATGAGTCTATAACCTATACTGAGTACCACCCTACTGAACCAATTTAAATAATAGATATTTAATGGCTGATGTCTTGAAACGTACATGTTTTACTTGCTCTTAAGTACAAAAAATTAATCTTCCTATTCTGAAAAGTATTTAACTAGATTTGATGTCTAAGTTTTGCTCTAATTATGAGCTTTATTGGCCCATTATGTACTGTTTTGAATGCTCACTTTTAAACAGTTTTGCATTTCTTTCAGGCTAGAAGCATGATTAGCTTTCTTTTTGTTGGTGTTCTTGAGTACCATGATCCTCACTTGCTATTTCTGCAAACTATTCCAGTGATTTTTTTTCTTCTTAGGGCATCATGGTATGTTTTAGAGTCTGTTCACTATAAAGGAAAATAGGTCAGGAATTTATTATTAAAGCCATTTTTTTTCTACTTATTTTCTTGATGAACTTTGAAACTTGGGTGATCAGAGTGTAAGCAAGGAATGAGTATTGTTGAGATATGGCTGGTACTGTTGCATTCATTCTTTCTCCAAAAACTTATTATTCCACTTGTAACTGTATTGAAGAGTGTGGTTTTTTTTTTGTTTTAGCACTCTTCAGATGTTACCCTGACGAATTCAGAGGGGTTTTTTTCCTTGCCTGTTCTAGTCCAAACAACTGTTTTAAAGCTGAGGGTTGAAACTTCTTGGCAGCTAATCAAACAAGGAAGAAATGACTGATTAAAAAAAAAAAAAAAAGCAGCACAAGTGCCAAATAAATTCTGCTTAAGGGTAGAAAATGTGACTTGAGATCCTTTGTGCTTTTATAAAATCTTGATGTTAAGAAGAGAGTCTGCAGGGTACATGTATTTTCCCCGTTTTTTCAGTGTTCTTATATTGAGTTTCATTCTCATAAACTTTAATCTTGCTCTTTTAATGACATCCCAATTGATGTTTGGTTTAGAAACCACAAAGCCTTTAAGAGGCAGTCTAAGTATTAGGATGAGTTGATGACTGTACTCATTATAATATTGTTGGTAGAGTAGATCTTTCATTGAAACCTCCAAGATTCAGGCTATGTCTGAAAAATGATTCTGTTGACAAACGTATGATGTTCTTTGAGACTGCTGCCATATTTTATTTTCTTTGGTATTTTATGCAAACACTTTGTGTGAATATGTTCAGTGTATTTTCTTCTATCTGAACCTATGGGTTTGTGCTAGATTTTAGTTTTTGTTATTATTGTTGTTGGGTTTTTTAGCTTTCAAACACCTGATCAGAAGCTTCTGAGTCAAAGTTTGATTATAACAAGATGCGTTATTCTGGGCTTCTTATGTCTTTTACTGGCTCCGTCTTTGACTCATTAACTCTCAATCTCTTTTGGCCCTCAAAGGTTTATGAATTTTACTAGAACTGCTGTTGTTCCAGAAAAGTTCCCTACTCCTCTTTCTCTGAAGCTGTCTTCTTTCCCTCAGGACCTTCCTGCTCTACGTTTTCAAATGGCCTGGTATATTCTCCCTACTTTCTCATTTTTTCCTTAGTTTTGATTTTTCATAGACTAGTGCTCATGGATGCAAATAACCTCTTCTATAAATAAATGAATTTAAATGATTTTTAAATAATGATTTTAAGTACATCTTATTGCAGGACTGACGTTTCAGCTGCACCATTTTTAAAAGAGTGCTGATGTGGTTCATATAGATGGGATGCCGTCTGCACACTGTTATTGCTTGGTATCTTTTTTTTGTAGTATATTGTCTATTAGGTGTTCAGCCACTTATGGCAGTGAAACCACCACAGCTGAAGATGGGTAATTGCTTACTGTGTGCATTCCTGCATATCTGTAAATTGTGTGTGTAGTTCTGAAGTAGTCCACTATTTTAGTTTTGTGATAGGGTAGTGAGCAATCTGTGCTGTCCCAAATGCAGTTAGAATAACGATAGTATAATCCTTGTGTCCAAGGTGGACGATATCAATACAAAGCTTTTTCTCAGGGTTATGTGTTAAGAATAAAAGGCTGCAATTTATACATTCATTCTCCTATATGACTCAAAAATCCTTTTTAAATATGAAATACTTCAGTTTTCAGTTTAGTAAGAGATGTATGAAAGACAGATGGAATTGTCATGAAGTAGTTCTCATTTTTGCCTTCCTGGACTACTACGTACCTTTAAAAGAATGATTTCTGAGATTTTAACTCAGTGCTTCTCCCACACACAGATACACACACTGAACAAAAGAGTCCTCAGATGACAAACTTCATTGAACCTAATCCTTTCTCTCATCCTCTCACTTTTTTTGACCTATCGCCTTCTTTGAGATTATTTCCATTTCCTTGGATACCTTCACAGTAATTCCAGCCAAATGTTAATGAGAGCTTGTCAGCTGTAGGCATCCCCTGTATATCAGCCAAAAAGCTGTATATACTTTCAAATAAAGAATCCTGTTTTTATGGCCTCTCTCCTTTCTGTTCAGCTGAAGATGTCCTTAATCACAAAGGTGAGGACAGCTAGCTCTTTGTCTTCTTAGTCAGGAAAAGCTAAACACAGATGGGGAAAGGGAATTTAAAAATCTAGATGGCAAAAGTTTGAATAGATGCAGAGGTTAGGTTATTCTCATGCTATAGGTTTGTTATGTTAGTGTGAGAAAAATGTGGCTTTTTGAGTTAAAGAACTGGAGCTTTTTGGTCTAAATTTGACTTTGCTGAATTCTGTTGCCTGTTTGGTTTGTATGTCATCAACAGTTTAAGTAACTTCAAATGGTAGAATTAGGTGTGTTAGTTCCCCATCCCACATGCTATTTTCAGGTTTTTTTATGCAGAAGTGCAATTATTTTTAATTTTTTCAATTAGCTTTTTTAAGCTAATATTAAACATTGTAGTAACACTAAATGAATTTGGCTATCTTGTTCTATGGCTATTGACATTTTGAGCAATCATATGCTTTCTAACAATGCCTATGTGGCTGCTCTTGGAAGCCACAGTGTCACACTTGGATGCAGATACTGTAATAAATTCTAAATTGCTCCCTGGGGAGCACTGTTTTAAAGGGAATCGCAAAGCAAAAGGTCTGAGAGTTGGTGACAACGCTTTCCAAGAATAGCAACAGGTAGGCATCCACTCATTATGTATTTGCTGTGGTGTTGTCTGTATTTGAGATGCCTGAAATAGCAGTTTCAGAATTTTGAACTCTGAACTTCCTTTTGTTATTCTTAAGTCAAACCCATAATATTAATATAACAGCTTTCTGTGTTTGTTTTCAATGTCTTTGTTATTTCAGCAGAATATTTTTATTGGCAGTGTATTTTTCCAGTGGCTCTTGAGGATCTAATGTGGCATTTGTGTTTCCCTTCATGCCCTGTGTTACCTGACCCCAGGAGTATTTTGTGGCGTCTACCAGACCAGGGATAAAAGCTGCTGTTTCAGACTAGGAGTGCAGGCTATGTTCAAAATACCACCATTTCCATATCAGAGTAGCAGTTCCTTTTAAAGTGATTGTGCTCCTGTGTCCCTACACCCAGTTGTGCAAACCTTTGGATTTTCCTTTGTGTGGAGGCTTGGCTCAGTCAATGTGACTGCACATAAGCTCTGCAAAGTGAATGTAGTTTTATGAAGTGTTTTGACAATAGCAATTACTGTGCTAAAAATAAATCACATGTGCATTAGCATTAATAACTACTCTTACAAGATATGCTAATCACTCCTAAAGAGCTGAAAATTTCAGGAATACTGTTGCACATGCTGGATTACTTCTTAGAATATAAAGCTTAAGATCTAGGAAGTTATTAGGGGTCTTTCCATCAACCTCTAAATGAGTATGGAAGAGCAAGTTTGCTAGACTTTGGCAATCTACTGACTTGTGAGCATGGATGACTGAACATGGCACAGTTGCCATCACCAAAAATGACCTTCTGTATAGTCCCTGTGCCTGACCTTACTTTTAAAACTCTGACCTCACAGAACTGTTGGTTTAGTTGGAATTTTAAAGGATAGGTTTTGGGGGTTTTTTTAGAAAATACTTTGAGTTACAAAATTAGTTTTTAAAAGGAGAAAGGTAAGGGGGAAGGAGTATAGCTTTGTTTCAACTAATTGGAGTGGAGCCAGCTGGCACACAGGGCTTTTAGACCAAGATAGTGATGGTGTGTGGGGTTGCTGTCATACTTGATAAATGAGAGTAGTTTTTAGCGTCCACCTAATTTTGGGCACTAGCATGTGGCTTGCGTACAGATTATTTGCTTTCCTTTTACATCATGAATGTCAAGCTTTTTACCCAAGATGGGTTGTGTGGCATCAGTCCTGGCCTAGGTGCTTTGTTCTTTTTCCATCGTATTGCCCAAAGTGATGATGACATGATACAGACCAGGTAGCACCTACTCACTCGAGAAGGGAGAGAGGTGAGAGCAGTTGGTTGTAACTCGTAGGAGAAGGGAGTACAGGTGGCCTTGCTCCTGATAAGTAACAGCTGTGTTAATTACCCAATACAGCCTTGCCCCCAATTAGTCACAGCTATATCCAGTAGAGATAAGTGTGATAAAAAGGAGTTAGCTGGTGAGAGGGGTCATGAAGGAGGAGGAACCTTGAGGAAAGAAGAGGATCATGAAGAAGGAGGATCCTGGGGAGAGAGAATCACTGCTCTGAGGTCAGTCTGGGTCTGCAGTTAGAGCCTGTTGTTGGAACCTGCACTCACAGTCTAGTGAGGTAAAAGCCTGCACTCAGAGTCTGCAAACCAATATGTGCAGTCATAGTTTAGCAGGAAATAACCAGCAGTCAGAGGCTGCAAGGGAAACCTACAGTAGGTGCTTGCTGCAGCCGGAGTCAGTGAATAGTTGGAGTCAGGATGGCTAAGCTGCAAAGAGGAATAAACCAGGACCCTTTTCATGCTGTGGTAAACAAGATTTCTGTGTCTTGGCTCATTTCTACCCTCTAACAAGAGGGCTGCTGCAACAGTTACTGAAGTTACAGTAACAGTTACAAACAAATAATTGTTGGATTTGCTGTGATCTATGGGTCTAATGATCTATGCAACTAGACCATTCCTATTTTTTTTTATTAGTCTGTGACAACTAACAGTGACAGCAACCCTGTTACATCTTAAATGACTACCGAAGGACCTGTAGCTGTGTGCAAGTACAGAAAACCTGAATCTGCTGATCTGCAATAAAATTTGAAAAGCATTAAAATATGATACATTCTGAAAGCAGCGTGGTCATTCTCTTAGCCTTTGATGACATGGTATTAAATATTCATTTCTGCCAAACAGTTTGTACTACTTTTCTTAGAAATATGGAATACTTTTGTGCTGGTGAGTAGGAAGAGCTGTTTTTCCTGCTTTTTCCTGAGGAGTAATTGGTTTTATTAAAGAAGGGAGGATATGGGAATGCAAAGGGAAAACTCAGACTTGTTGGCCCTGATAACAGGATTCTCATTGTGTTGGAAACAGCTGAACCAGAAGGGAGAGTGTTTAAGAACTGCATAGCTCGAGTGTGTGAATGTGTCAGACTCGTGATGTGTAAAGCCAAACAAGGCTTTGGATTTAGAAAGGGAAAACTAAGAGTAGAGAAACTTTGCCTTTCATCAATCCTACTCTGCAGAACATGCTGTAGGTGAATAAAGAACACACCACCACTACTAAGAACAATTGTAAACCAATAATATTTAAATGAAAGATGAGCTAAGACATTTGAGTAAGATGAGGATTTTCAGAGGCTGTGCCAAAGGCTAGAATTGAAGAGGGGTTTTTATTTCTGCAGTTTCATACTGGATTACTCTAATCTTTCCCTCTCTCATTCCCTTTCTCTGTAATTTTGGAAACAACCAAGTGAACAAAGTAATCTGTCCAGTGGGTCTAGCTCAAATTACTGGAAATCTGGTGAGAGCTGGCTGTGATTCCAGCGAGTGACTGCAACGTTGAGTGGTTTTGGTGATTTGTACTAACACTAGTAAACAAGTGTATCCTCCTCTCATCTCATACTGTAGGGCCCTTTGTCCTGTTAGTGGAATCCTTGGTCACTGTCTGAACTGCATTTTCAAAGGGTGCCTCCTTTTATTTAAGTAGAAACTAATATAAAGAGGATACTTGGCTATATCTTGGCACACACTGGCTGCCAACTTGGTAATGCTTTGTTTGCATTTATCATAGATTTGTATGGGTTAGAAGGGATCTTAATCATTTAGTCCCAACCCCTTGCCATAGGCAGCAATGCCACTCACTAGATTGGGTTGCTTAAGGCTATCTAACCTTGAACATTTTGACTGGTGGCACATCTAAAGCTTCTCTGGGAAGCTTGGTAGAGTGCCTTACTACTCTGAATAAATAATTTCTTTCTAATATCTAATTTAAATCTTTACTCATGTTTGAAACTGTTCCCCCTTGTCCTTTTAGTATCTGCTCATGAAAGAAAAACTGCTCTCCCTTTTATTCAGAAGCACTCTTCAAGTACTGGGAGGCCTCAAGTGTGGTCTCCCTGAAGCCTTCTCCAGGCTCTGGGTGCTCCAGCCCTCTGACCATCTTCATGGCCTTCCTCTGGAATCATCTGATAGGTCCACATCTTTCTTAGGCTGAATACCACAGAACTGGATGCAGTACTCCAGCTGAGGTCTCAGATAGGCACAGGTGGAAAATCACCTCGCTCAATCTGCTGGTCCCACTATTAGAGAGATTTGTTCAAAATATGTTCTTCTGAACGGATTCTCAGGGCAGGGAGTTGGAGGTGAGAGAAGACTATTTCTTATGATTGTTTGTTGAAAAAATGTAACTCTATGGTCTTTGAATAAACAGAGGAGGATTGCTTGTGGGTCTGCTGTGCCTTTTTGAAAAGACAGGAGGGTTCATCTGCCATTTCCCTGCCTTAATCTCTGCCAACCTACTGCTGCCATGGGATGGAGACATTAAACCCAAGAATGTCCACCTTGGATGTATACTGGTGCATCAAAGCCCTCTGGAGGACGAGAAGACAGATTTGTGGGAGGTTTTTTTGGCACAGTGAAATAAATCTGTGTTGACTTTGCATTGAATGATGTGCCCAGTGGGTTTCTTGAGTGAGAAGACTGGTGTGTGCATGGAGACTCACAAGGGTGCGTGGAGGATCGCACGGCAGTCCTCAGTCTGTGTGTGGACATAGGAGTTGCTCTGTTCTCCTCTCCTCACACCCCTCATGGTTGGTTTATTTGTATTTCTCTTGGATTGTAAGAAGCTAAAGGCAGTAGATGAAAACAATGATTGAATGCAGTTGTTTTGTTTTTATTTATTTTTATTTCTGTTACTTCAACTAGTTTCTGAAAGCAGCACCAACGAACTGGCTGATCAACACCTTTTCTTGCTGCCTTTTTTTTTTTTTTTTTCCCTGCTGCTCGTTGCTCCTTTTGGTGATGTACTTCAACCGTGAAATTCAAAAAAAAAAAAAATCTCCCCTGTTGCATGGCAATAAGGACTTTCTTATGAAGAAAAATGGGTGTTACCTCTTTCTGTGGGTCAGTGCTTGAAGTGATTAAAAAAAAAATCATCACTGGTGTACTACTGTTGATCTATTTTGAGTCTTCTTAAGCTTCATAGTCTTGTAATATGAACTATTTTGGCCCCACAGGATGAGGGACTAGCCACTACTAGCCAGATATGGTTACCTGAGACAGAAGATGACAAACTGAGCTTCTGCCCTATGTTCTTGATTTACTGGTAGCCTATGAGGAACACTTGCATGAGTGGGTTTGCTTACCTTCCTCCAACCTGTACGTGTTCACTTCACAAATGGGTATGTTGCTGCTGAGGGCTCTCAGTAGCAACATGTGCCAATAAAGTGGGGGTGACCCTTGAATCAGGGCCAGGATCCAGCTCTGAAGCTCTGACCTTGTTACGCTTGTTTCTGGGAATAACTGAAGCCAGGATACCTCTATCTTTTTGTGTAGTACAGTTTCACTCTGTAATGGGGGAAATGGCAAAAGATGAAGGAGTAGGAAGCTCTGCTTTTAAATTTTCTCGCGTTTTAGGTTTTTAGTCAAAAGTTTGTTTGCTTTTGCATAATAGATTGTGCTCAACTTCTCTAAGTGAAACTTCACCCAGTGTAAGTATAAATATATAAGAGTCTAAATATTGTTTGTGGTCTTATGATCTTTTTATGTACTTCTTCAGCTGTTGTTGATGTGTCTGTCAAATGTAGGCAATTGTTACTTTTTTTTAAAACTCCAGGGAACAATATCTAAAATGCATGCATAATATACATCCGTGTGTGTGTGTGTATATATATATGTGGAACTGTTTGGATGGTTTGTGTCCATGGCGCTTTAATGGTTTTCCATTTGTGCCAGTTTTGGTTGCAGCATAAGTACTGTAGTGTTTGGGTGGTGTGGATCAGTTAGCACTGTGCAGACACTAGCTACAATCTGAAAAAGTTCAAACATCACTCTGTTCTTCTAGAACTTTTGTTACAGAAAGAGTAGTTTAATTTAGTAGCTCTGCTTGCATTTCAGGCTGTTGTACACAAGTATCTGGTTGTCTCACTGTTTCTATGTTTCTGGTCAATTATGGAAAATCAGTGAGTAGCTAGTCAGTGCTGCTTTAAGAAGCCTTTTTCAGGTTCTTCTCTTGTCCAAAAAAGACAGCTATAAATTAGTGAATCAGCACCTAAGCAACTACTGTTTCTTGATACTGATCTTGTTATGACAAAGTACAGATCTTCCCATTTCAGTATAAAACTGAAGATGATAATTAGCACATCGGTTACATGTTTAGGGAGGAAGACCTGCATAAAGACAGTCTTAACTTCTTTGCTTCTTTCCTGTAAACCCAGTGGACAGGTCTGACTATCCACAGCTGGTGATTCTGACTGAAGCACTTATTTTGTTGACTGTTACATGAGTTTTTATTTCTTCACTTTTGTGAATGAGACTACTCCTAGGTAGTCCCACTCTCTGTAGAGACAAAAGATTTCAAAAATTTCCATAGGGATTCAAAAATATACCATGGACATTTTCCAAATAAATGTTCCTTTCTGAAGATGAGAATGTAATTGAAATGAACACATAGGGATTTTTTAATATCTTTATGATACCATTTAAGGCTTATATATACTAAAATCAAAAACCTTGAAATCTAGCAGAAGACTGATGATGGAGTAATCCTGTGTTTGACTCGGAGAAGTAGCATTACTTTTGTCCCATTTGATGGTGCTTATTTCTGTTTATGGTTCCATGACACTGGTAGTATTCTTTAATGTGATTACAGTAAAGTATGGAAAAGCCTACAGAATGAGTTCCATTTAAATGGATTGTATCAACCTTTTGGGTCTTCTTGGTAATATAGTAAAGTGTGATGCAAAAAATGATAAACAATTTGAAGGGATGGGTTAGAGATTTTTAGAACAAACAGTTTTGTAAGATTTTGAAAAGGTCTTGGAGAATCTCACCTTTTGGCAGTAGTATAAATGAATTAGGCAGTTTAATAACAACAAAATGCATATCAGAATTTTGGGACTAGTAAGGAATAATGAATGGTTAAAGAAAACAATGAAGAAAAAGGTTAAATAAAATAAATTTTAAAAAGCTGAATAGAAATGTCATTCATGATGACATAAAACAGCTCAGTTAAATGTTCTTTAAAAGATTGTTTGTATGAATTCTGCCTTTTGATTTTCATAAGAGATTTTTAATAAGGATTTCAATGTGAATTATGATCAGTGGGAGAAGCATGTAATGAATGAACTAGATGGGGCTATTTGTGACAGTCTCCAGAGACAGAAGAAGTGATGTGTAGCAAATAAACATGGGATTAACGTTGAGCTGAGGAGAGGGACCGACATCCTGAATTGTTACTAATAAGCACTAATGAGAGAACATCAACCATCCTTTGTGTTGAAAAATGCAGGCAATTTGCTAATTAAAAATAATTCATGAGGTGGCTTCTCTTTTTGTATTCTGCCTATAATGTATATGTACAAGTGAAGCTGGAGGCACAGTAGCAAAGTCATCCTATATAAGGAGAATTTCAAGAGTGCATCGCCTTAATACTTACCTTACTTCTAAAGTGTTATTTTGATCGCTTCCATCTTTGTGTGTGCACATGAAAGAGAATAAACCCCAACTTTTTGGCAAGACTCAGCATTAAGTAATGGAAATAAGATATTGCCATTTTGTCCATAACCATAATTCCAATTAACAAATACAGCATGCAATGTACAGCCTTAAAGCCCGAATGAATACCATGTTCAGCTGAAACTATGAAAATGAGATGAACATAGGTACAATGTACTATTCTTATTTATTTTGTCCATGAAGGATGTCCTGTTCCCATAGTGCTTTTTGTACACTAAAGTCACAAGATATTAGTAAAGCACAACCTTTTTTTCTCTAATTATGAAGTATAAATGGAAATTGTGGGCAAATCTCCTAATCTCCATAGAGACAGCACAACATTTATCTAATTAGTAGTTTGCCTTTTGGCATTACTTTGAATAAATTAGCATTTCATTACATACCCAGAACTACTTGAAAAAAGTTTCCCAGAGTAGTGTTTAGTCTTTCTTCTCTGAAGAGTGTATTTTGAGTTAGCATAGGTTAATAATAGCCTTTGTAACTGGAAAGAGACAGAGTAGCAACACTGTTGTATTTTTAATATTTTGCACTTGCAGGTTCTTTGCTTTCTTTAATCCTTAAGAATCAGAGTAAAATCTTATGTCACCTTATTTAATGGTTTACTCCTTCACCAGGGAAGAATCTAAAAAAGAAAAGCAAAAAAAATAGAACAAGTTTGAAATACAACTTGACCTCCTCTCTCTACCCTTTCTCCAGAGGTTGAACTTTTTTTTCAAATTGCAAAAGTTACACTCTATCGTTAATTGTAAATGAGCTTTTCTACAGTATTTCCAATGCAGCAAATCCAGAATACACTATTAGTCTTCCTTTCGTGTATATAAGTCAGTGGCAGGAAACTGAGTGACTAAGTTTAGGTATTGACTGCCGTATAAGACGAGTGGCTGCTTATTATGCTTTTCCTGAACAGTACTGAGAATCAAAACTTGTATGGAAAATTAAAAGAGGTAATTCATCAATGATTGATTTTAATTGATTTTCTTTCTAAGTATTAAAAAGAGCAGAAAGAAAAATCCACAGAAGTGATAAAGGGTGGTGATTTCCTTTCCTTGAGGCTTTTCAGACCCCTGCTTACCCCTTCAGAGAGTCATTGCCACCTGTGGCAGAAGATTGGCATGAAGTATGGTGTTAAATATGTGACTCTTCTCAAAGTGGCCTTTGCAGCAGGGATGTATGGGTACACCACCACTGCCGTGGTTGCCTTTTGGTCGATGGAGCCTGCAAAGAATATGTCAATTTGTTTTTGCTAAATCCAGAGGAATGAAACATCTTCATTTTGGGTTCTTTGATCATGATGCTGGGCCTGCTGGCAGGTGACAGGGTACATGTGTCTCAAAGGGGGAGAGGGTCTTTGCACAAGAGTTAGCAGGTCTCATTCAGAGAGAGAACTTTAAACAAGATTTGGAGGGGTGAAGGGATAAAATCCCCATCACCGAAGGCAGACCTGGAGGCAGCATGCCACTGTTTGAGAGACAGTGTGCTGATGAGGTCCTTTGCTCTGCTGTCTTGTTAGTGGTAGTGGGTGGAGATCCATGCAGCAACCAGGGTTATTGATGTGCTAGAAACTGCAGAAGCACCTGGGAATGCTCAAGCAGAAATTGGAGCTTCTTCCCATGAAAAGGCAGGTGGATTGATCACCCAAATGAAGTGCATCTACACATATGCACGCAGTGTGGGTAACAAACAGGAGAAACTGGAACCCATTGTGCAGCAGGAAAACTATGACATAGGGGGCTGGAAGTAGGTGGTGTTTAAGGTTCCTTCCAGCCCAAACCATTCTATGGTTCCGTAACAAGAAGAAATGCAACCTCAAGTTGCACCTGCAGAGGTTTAGATTGGATATTAGAAAAAATTTCTTCACTGAATGAATGGCCAGGTGTTGGAACAGGCTCTCCAGGGAAGGGGTGGAATTGCCATCCCTGCAGTGTTCAAAAGACATGTGGATACGGCATGGAGGAACGTGCTTTGGTGGTTAACAGGGTGGTCTTGGGTTGACAGCAAGACTCGATGATCATAGAGGCTTTCTCCAACCTTAATGGCTCTCTGTTCTGTTTGGCTGTCAGATTGGATTTTGTATCTAGTAGCACAACACATCTAGAGTAGATATTTGTGTAGATATCTACAAATATAGTAGATATTACTGTATTTGTGAGCTTGGAAGCAGTTACAAAAGGACCCCCCCCCATTGCGGTGCTGCTCATGAAGGTTCCAGCAGCTCACTGATGTCCATTTTTATGCTTCTGGGCTGGATTCTCTGAGCAGATGGTCACTTGCCTCCCTAGTGGTGAGGCAGGACAACCCTGTACACTCACTTGCCCCTTGGTAAATGTTGTCTTGTTCTCCTGCCCTGGGAAGGCTTTTTTCCCTCACTGTTTGTTATTTGACACTGAGTTATGTCATGGTGAGAGAGGAGCTCATGTTCCTTTCTAGCTCTTTTCCCAGCTTCTTCAGTTTTCCCTCTTGATCAGTTACTACTTTGTATTGCTGGTCAATGAGTTAGCCAGAGTTTTGGGATGATTCATGCTAGCTCTTCTATTGTCATGAGCACCCTGCAAATAAAACCCCAGAAAATTTCCTTTCTAAATTGGGTCAAATCTGTTTCTTTTTAACTGCAACAATTTTTAGCTGCAATAATTAATGATGGGGAAGATGAGGGAAGACATAAGAGAAATACAGATAGGGAGGAATTAATAAACTATCTCCCTCTTAAGCACCATTGTGGGCAGATTTCTGCCTTCAGATCTGGTCCTTGATTACCTCAGTACCTTTGTAGCAAGGTGGCACAGGTTTCCAGTCCTACCCCCACCCTGCGCCTAGGAATGTTGCACCTGCACCCTCTGAGGCTGGTTAGTGCCTGGCTCTAAAAGCAGAATGCCAGAAAAATCTGTGACTTGGTTGACTGTACTCATTCTCACTGCAGGACCCCAACTCTTGGCTGCCACATTTTGCACTGTCCCTTGGCTATATCTGTCCTCATAGGGGCCATTCAGTAGCTGACAAAACAGCTCTTTCTTCCTTCTATCTTTATCCAGAGGCCCAGAAACTCTATTTACAACTGTACTGTAAGAACAATAATTTATGTCCTGGATATTCATTGACATTAACTTCTCTTTCTGTATTGCATTCTAAAGGCACTTTGCTACAGTTCTCTAATCTTCTTTTCTATGTTCTAATAAATTTCACTGTTTTTGTTGTGTTGATATTGTTGTGGGCAAGCATGGTCTAGAGAACATGAGTTTGGGATTGCATAAATTGCCAAAAAAATTTTCTTACTTGCTCCCACCATGTTGTTTGTTTTTGGAGATCTTGTCTGGGGACCTGGAAATGGGGAGGCAATGTTAGAGTTATGTTAGAGAGAAAGACTGCCCTAATCTAACGGTCTGAATTTTGTTCTGCAGCTTGATGACTGCACCCTGCAACTGTCTCATAATGGTACCTATCTGGATCTAGAATCCACACTAGCAGAGCAGAGAGATGAATTGGAAGGCTTCCAGGAAGATGCTGGGTAAGTGAAGGTTTACTAAATTTTTATAAATAAGCATGTGGTTAACTTCATATATTCAGGTCAGCATAGGAACAGAAAAGATAAAAATCTTTCCCTTGTATGCCTGTCCCTTTGTATGACTAAGAATTTTATGACTCCTCTCTACATTCACACTTACAGTTTCTCTGAAATATGACATATTGTAAAGAAATCTGTGAATATTAATATCTTGATTAGTCTAATAAGATTTTATAGTTCTTTGAAACTTGATAAATGAGGATGGTTTGCTTGGAGAATTCTGAGATCTTTCTTATATTAGTCATGCAGAGGATTATACTGGGGTGGTGTTCCAGTTATAAAAGTTATAAAATAAATTTATTTTGCCTTGATAGTCAAGTCCTCCATTTATATTTTTGAAGAAAAGACATGTATTTTTTTTATTCCTGGAATTGAATCCCAGTCCACGGGATGGCGGGCAGGTTGTTTTTTGAGTAGTCTCCTCTCTTGCTTTTTTTCTTATTTAGTTATTGCTGGCACATGTGGATTGCTTTGACACAGCTTTCCATAATCATCTCTTTGAGAACTGAAAGTGAAAGCAAAAGTTAACATCAGTGTGTGTTTGTGTAAATGCACAAAGGAGATTTGCTTTTTTGAAGAATTTTCCTTTTCTGGATCTTCCAGGTGATTGTCTTACTTAAGATGTAAAATGAACAGAAAGTCTAGATCTGTTTTTGTCTTTCTGGCTACCGTATTGGACTGGATAGTTGTGATCATTTTATAGATGTGTTTAACTTATTTTTGAGTTGGTCAGGGTTTGTTAACAGTAGGAGATGAAGCCCTTTTGCTTATACTCCTCCACTTCTTCTGATAGCTTGCCTTTGATGAACATGCCTTATAAATTTGAACTCTGCCTCTGAAGATTATTTTTTGTGGAGAAGAATTTTAAATAATATTTTCCAGATATTCATGTGTGTGCATTTGTGTATGTCTTATTCACACATACCAGTTTGGGGCATGTTTTATAATCATTACAAGATAAAAAATGTTCTGTTAGAAACCACTTAGGAGAGAGTTTGATGATAGACAGAGTAGCCAATGCAAGCCAAACTGAGCCTCCTTTCCTATGCAATAGGAGTATTGAGTTTAGACGTTGATATAGTCTTCAGTTTTTGTGTAGGTGATAAAAATCACTGCAATGAACTAGTCCATGTTTCCAGCTAACTTTATAATGAGTTGAAAGCAAGTAATATAAGGATTTTTTTAAAATAAGGATTTTTTTTTGTAGCAATACATTTTGAGTTTGGCACAGTTTTTCCCTTCCATTGGTGTTTCTGTGATAATTCTGGTAATTTTAACTTCACGACTTTTAACACCCCACAGTAGCAAATTGACACTGCCAAGCAATCTGGCAAATGAGACCATTTGGTGCTTTTCCTGCCAGACTTTGCTCTTGAAATGGCAAGCTAGTGTCCACTTTCTTTTATTTTTATGCTTCTTTTGGGTGTGTAAAATCAATGATATGAATTGTTCCTGAAACACAATTATAATTTTCTCTGTGGTGGCTATCCTGGGGAAAAAACCCAACAAAACAAAATACATGGAACTGCTGCTTGAAGTTTTGTAGTGGGGAGGATTCACATGGATTTCTGCATTTCAATTTTGTCCATGTTTTGTGAGAGAAGAAAAGACAAGAACCACCAGAGCTTTGGAAGCATGTGGGATAAGCTTCTCTGTTGGACTTAACTTTGTTACTTGATGGTAAATGCAGCTTATGTGATGTTATTCAGAAAAATGGAATATTCTAGACATGGGGTGGCAAATGCAGTCAGTAATGTCTTCCTCTGTCCTGTATTTCTAGCAAATCAAGCTCCATTTTGGGCCTTGCAGTTGTGAGACCAAAACACTGAGCTGGAGCTTCTGGTAGCAGACCTTGGGAGTTTAACAGCAGTCTGCTGTCTGGGAGGGACTAGCTGCAGAAACCGTTTAGTCTCTCTCTTTTTCTGTCTGGGTCATTTCAAGGTCCTGCTCTTAATCTTCAAAGCTTTTAATTTTCTGAGATTAGGCTACTTTAGGACCTGCCTTTCTGCCATGCCAAAGCTGCTGTGCTCATCAGGGTCACTGAAGCTTGCAGAACTCTGAATGAAGGCTTTAGTAGCTGGATATTCATGGCATTTTTAAAATTTTAGAACCTTAGCTGTGGAAACTCCTACTCAAAGTGGCCAGAATGTCCTGTAATCTGGCTGTTTTCATCATTTTTCCCAAAATTTCCTGTTCATCCAGGGAAAATAATGAAGATTTTCTTTTAAACACTGTTGAAAGGAGACTTGTAAATAAAACAAGCAGAAAGCAAAGTCTTAAAAGTTTTGTTTGGTTTGAGAGGCTTGTAGGTATTTGTTTTCTCTGGGAGGGATTGGATGAGCATAGTGGAAAACATGAAGGATTTTTCTTCAGAGGGAAAGAAGAGAATGGTGGCAGTTGCTGGACGTTTATAATGTGTATCTGTAAATAACCTGTATAAGAAACATATGCACTCATGCAATTTCAAATGAATATTGTTCTGTTACTGAATATAGTGAAGAGAGGCTTTTGGTAGTTACTGTCCACTCCAGCAGAATCAAAACTTCTGTCTAGTGAAGGAGAAAAGCCAACACGTGCCCTCGTACCCTGGAGCTATAACAAAAACATGGGTGGGGATTGGACTGCTCTGCGATCTCTGCAACTTCACCCGCTGCCATTTGCACCCTTAAGAACAGCTGTGAGATTCAGCAAGATCAGGTTGTTTTTATATGGGGTCTGTTTTGGAAGAGCCAGGATGAACATCTGGCCAAGTAATGAGGTTGGCCTTGCAGAAGGTGTTGCAACTAGCAAAAGGGTCAGTAGGAGAATGTAGACTTGAAAACAACCTTTCTTTTCAAGTCAGGATTGTGCTCATGGGTTGCTTAGCTCTTTGCTTGTTGGGCTGCTTAGCTCTTTGGCTTTTTTTTCGTGCTTCCAACACAAGTTACTTTGTGAATGCTGCATTGTGTAGCATAGTACACAGGGGAGGTTGTTTAGGTGGGCTGGCTGCTTTAAGGTGCTGGTGACAGATCAAGCTCCCTTTCTTGACTTTCTTGAGGTTTTACAGAGAAAACAAGAATCGTCAAGAAGCTGATATGTTTAAATTACTACATAATTGCTCAAGCTCTCTTTGTGGTTGTGTCTTAACAGGCCCTCATGGTAGCCCACAAGGTAGCACAGTCCTAAAATGCAGAACATGAGTTTCTTTGGGCAGTATGCTATGAGTAGGGAAAATTTCTTCAGGGAATATGTTTTCAAGACTTCTGTTCAGAAGGGATTCTTTTAAAGTACTTCTGATAAATGGCTTCAGGGCTAATGTTTTTATTCCTTCTAGACACCCTATCTCAAGCCATTTTGGCTGGGTGAGCTCCCTGACAGACCTTTTCCCTCTTGATGGTGCTGTTCATTCTGGGTTTTCCAGAATCTGTTGGAGGCAATGGAGTATGGCAAGAATCTCTAACATTCTTTTCCTGCTTATGTACTATTTCCCACTTAGACTTTGCAAATAGCACAATTGTGAGAATGAAAAATTTTTGTCACTTGTTTACATAATGAAGTTGGGGATGCATTTGAAAGTTAATTTAGTTTTTGTCTTACAAAAATGGTATGGCTTATTTCTTGAAGCAGTACTGAAATGTAGCAGTTTCTATGTTGATTTCATATTAGTTTAAACAGAATGTATTTGTTCATGTGTGGGAAATACTCTCAACTTCTCACAGCTTCTCTTTGTCTTTTATCTTGCTGTCATTTCTGTGTTTCTCAATGCCAACAACAAGAAAAATAAGGGAGGTACCAGGGAAAGCTTGTCATTCTGTTGCTACAAACAGGAGACTGTGACTGCTTATTGGCATTATTTACTCATGTTGGGAAGAACATATTAGTCCACCCAAATATTTTGATTTCTGTGATATTTAGCTATTAGGTTTGATGAAGTGCTGAATCTGAAAAATGCAATTGATGATCACAGTAAAAAACAGGCAACAAAGCAAGAAAAAAACCCCTACAAAAACACAAGAAAAACAGCTCCCTAGAAACATCAAACTAAAAAACCTGGGCTGAGAGGTTATGGTAATTTTTGGAAAGTGTAAGAATTTCTACAGGGTATCAGTATTCCAGTCTAAAATGTGTCAGATTGAGATGTTGAATCATATTTTGAAGTGGATATTTAGCTGAAACTTTACTATTGCAGAATAAGTGGTGATACAGATTAAAATTTCATATTCCAGAAGAAATACATTGGTTTTTATGGATGAGTAAATTGATGCTGTTCTTAATCACCTCACAAAGATTGAGGGCAAAAACTATGTCTACCTATATTTTCAAAACTTTATGCAGCTTTTTAGCTTTTTAATGCTGATATAATTTTGTTGTTTATATAAAGAAATAATTAGGTAGAATATTGAAATTAATCTTTAGGTGGAACTGTATTAATTCATTTTCATAGTTATCTTGCAATAACCATTGACAGCAAAATGAAATAAAATTACTGCTCCCATATGGTTTCCCTGCACGGAACAATTGGCAAGGCATTTCTGAGCATTCCTGCTTCCAGAGCATGTAATCAAAATAATTACACAAATGTGCATATATTTTGTAGGCTTGACAAATGAGACATATGACTTTGAGGGATGTGTTCTGAAAGCAGGATGGAGGCAATTAACAGTTGAAAGTTCCACCATGAAAATTATTCACCAGTTATGAGATAAGGATTTCTTGTCAGTGGATCTCCTTGACACAGTATCTTATAAAGAAATGTTTCACAAATTAAGGTTTCTACTAATAGTAAAATGCTACCACTTTTGTAGTTAAAAAATGAATACTGATTTGTGAATATAAAATGTATTTAGAAAACAAGCATCTTCAAAATAATAGCAAACTTAGCAAATTTTACTGCAGGCCAAGGCTTGTTTTCTTAGCTAGTTTCAGCTTTAAAGCTGATTTGATGGTATAGAAGTAAATCTCTTCTGCATACATTGAGGTCAGAGACTGCAAGTTACTTTGCTTGCACCAAAAGACACAAAATGCAAGGTGTATGTGAGCTTTTGAAAAGCACTTGTGGTGCACTGTTTTGGTGTGTGCTGTCTAGGAGGGGTCTGGAGTGTGACAGTAAGCACAGAAATTAGAGTAATCACAATTTACTGTGTGTGTAGTAGAAGTCAGGGGTTGCAGTCTGGGCACCTTACAGCTTCATTCTGGTCTAGATGGAGATCTTTCAGGCAAGTTGCCTACAAAAAAAAAGTTGCAATGCTGGACGGTGTTAACTTTCACAGATTGGCTGAAAATGGTCTTCAAAGGGAAGCAGAATTTTGCTCTTCTCCATGTGCCTCTGTCTTGGAAACTGTACCAACACTCCTTCCAATTGAGACAGAGCTAACATCCGTAGCAGTGCCTCCCCTGGCTTGGACAAGGAGGCTTCATTAGCTCTCTACCCTCTGTGTGATTTTGATTTGGAGTGGGCAGGAGCCTGGGATTAGTAGATGTGATTGGGGCAGATCAGAGCTACCTCTTGGAGTTGACACCTAAGAATTTGAAGAGGCACAGTGCTCTTAATCCGTGTGCCTGAGTAGTGTCAAAAGCTCATGGTGGCTTTTGGGGTGTAAGATGCCGCCGCAAATACCAAGTTCTGAAGTGTTCTGTGGTCTGGTTCTGCCCTATGGGTTGTTTCTTTTTTTTTTTTTTTGTGGGTGTTTTTTGGTGAGGGTGTTTAAATGTTGGGTTTTTTAAGAGCTTGACCCATGGTTTTACAGCTTTTGTTTGTCAATACTGCAGCAGCTGTGTCTCTTTCTCTCCCACTTTGCCCCAGGGTTTACTCAGTTGTAAAGGGAAAAATCTACATCTGTACCAAGGTACCCGTGGAAACATTTGAAGATTTTCTATTTTTGAATTTAGTGATTTCTGCTGGCAAATGACTGCAATAAGAGTGCTTTTATTAAAAATAATTTCCACTGCAAAATGTATTGCAAAAATACTGTTGTGCGTAGCTCTCTCCCCGCCTGTTACATTCCAAATAAAGTGCCAAACCAAAAAGCGTGTGAATAATTCTTGCAGTTTTTCCTAGGACAACTTTTTTTAAAGATAGCCAAATTTGGCCTTCAGGTTTACATGTGAAAATGGCTGAGAAGTCCAGTATTTTATGGTGGAAACTTAAATAAAAACAGCTTATGGAAACAGCCGATGCCAGATGTTCTATTTAAAACCATTTAACTTTATTAACATTGAAGCTGCTTAATAGCTGAGTTTGCACTCTGCCCTCCTCCAAGATGACGAGGCTGTAAGTTAAGTGAGCGGCTCTCGAGGCTTGGAAATGTGTTTCCCTTCAATTTGTGAGGAGGAAATCCCTTCCTCTCTCCATAAACAGATCATCTGTGGGGCTTCAGGTAGGGCTGCCAGAAAGTGCTGCAGGACTGCTTTGAACTCAGCTCCTGTTGTGAGTAGAACCACTGATTTGGGAATCCACACCTGGAATGACACCAGCACCGTGGGCACTCACTGTCTGCCAGGGCAAACCAGTGTAGTATTGCCCAGAGTGTGTGGGCAGCCAAGGGAGTTTGTGCTGGGTAATTAATTACGGCTGTGGATTAGCTACACTTCCTATTCCATGACAACTGTTCCTGTGTGTGCTCCTACCCGGCGGTAAATGATGGAGTTTGTGTAAGCAAGCTCCCACTCGCTTTTATCCCATGGGAATCCATTTGTCTATGTGCTTGGTGTGTGATGTGTTTGTTTGGTTTACCCCTGACTAAACTAAGGTGGTAATCTGCTTTGATAAAAATAAGTGTCTCCAATTTAGCCTCCAGTTGTGAGCTAACAGCTTAAACTGCTGCAAATCTGTGACTAGCCCAGGATCTCCGGTAATGAATCCATGAAAATTAGTGAATGCTGCCAGGGTTAAGACCACAGAAGTACAGCTAAACAGTAGTTTATTTCACATTTACTGCTCAGTAATTGTGTTTATTAGTAAAAGCATTGATGGCCCAGCAATAAATATAAAGCCCATTTCAGAAGTGGAATTAATATGGAGAAATAAGTGGCCTGAGAAAGAAATTCTTAAATATAAAACACCTATGTCAAGCTTGGGAGAAGCCCTTGCCTAATACGATGTTAATGGGAAACTTCCAAAAGCAGAAAGAGACACAAAGTAGTATGTTGACCAGTGCAAAGTAGACTTTATTTTTATGTACTTACATAAACATATGCATGTTCTACTGCAAGGTAGAGGACAGCTTTAAAATAGTCCTTGCTGAGTCTGGTTAAAATGTTTGCATTCTGATAAAGCATAAATAACCAATTAAGTGAGTAGGGCATTGCTCTGAAATGTGTTGTGCTGCTTTGGGTAATATCTTCTTCACTTGTTATCTTTTTAGTATCATCAATTAAATTGGAAAACCATAAAAGATTAGGATTTTTATCTTAACGTAGTAGAGAATGATTTCTAATAAAAGGGAAATGTTTATGAAAAGTTCATAAAACTATTTTTTACAAACTGAGTCAATTTTTTGCTTTTTTAGTTATAGAAAAATTAGATGCTTCATTTGGAACTGTAAGTCAGATTCAGGTCAGGTATCGGGGCCTTTGTGAGAAAGAAAATTATCATTCAGGTTCTGTTGGTTTGTGCTTTGGAGCTGTGGAACTTCTAATGAAGTTGGTCACAAAATCACCAAATGGGTCAGGTTGGAAGGGACCACAGTAGGTCATCTGGTCCAAACTCTTTGCTCAAGCAGGGTCATCCCAGGGCCCATTGCACAGGATTGTGCCCAGATGATTCTTGAATATCTTCAAGGAAGGAGACTCCAGAACCTCTCTGGGAAACCTGTTCCAGTCCTTGGTCACCTGCACAGTAAAGAAGTTCTTTCTTATGCCCAGGTGGAGCTTCCTGTGCATCAGTTTCTACCTATTGCTGGGCACCACTGAGAAGAGCCTGGATCCACTCTCTTGACACCTTCCCTGCAGATACTGACAGACACTGATGAAGTCCTCTCTCAGTTGTTGCCTCTGGAGGCTGAACAGGCCCAGCACCCTCAGCCTTTGCCCAAATGAAAGAGGCTCTGGTCCCTTACTGATCTTTGTAGTCCTTTGTTCTGTGTGCTCCAGCAGCTCCATGTTTCTCTTGTCCTGAGGAGCCCAGAACTGGACACAGCACTCCAGATGTGGCCTCAGCAGGCCTGAGTAGAGGGGCAGGATCACCTCCCTCAACCTGCTGGCCGCACTCTTCCCAATGCACCGAGACCAACTGCAGTGGTCTGGGTGCATTAAGAACCAAAACTAGGGGTCCCACAGTGTGGCTGGGAGCACTGGAGGGACCCTTTGCCTGAAGATGTGGAAACATCAAGTGACTCAGCTGTTAGAGATTAATTTATTTTACTTTCCTCTTTGTCCTGTAGGTTTCCAGTTCTTCTAACTTTTTTTCCCTCATAAATCCGGATATTTCAAGGCATCTGTTTCTCCAAGTGTGAAGAGGTTTAAAATTAAAACCCTCATGTAATGTTAACTTCAACAAGGTACAGGTGATAGGAAAACCATATGACCAGAAATTACCCGATGTAAAGATTCCTGGGAGGAATGTGCAGCCAGAGCTTGACAGTTACTGACAGCAGTGGGAAATGTATAACCTAAGAACTGGAAAGTATTGGTTAAGTGATGTGTCATCTCTGAAGAACATGATGTGAGGTTGACAAGAAGTGTGGAAACAATGTGTTTGGTTTTGTTTTACCCAGAAACAATGTTATTGTTAAAATAGCTCTTCTAATGCAATTCTCTTCACCATTTTCCAACTCATAAAGTGTGTGTTTTCTTAATACAAAAGTGTAAGATGGAGATTTAATTGATTGTGCTATCAATGTTTTACCAAAGGAGAGGATAAACATCCTGCTGAAAACAATTATGTATGGGTTGAGCTTTTGGGTTGGGGAGGGACATAGTTTTTTTCATGAATGACAGCTCTTGAAAATTTGTCATTTTCTCCTTGTGAATGCAGCAGTCAACCCTCAAATATTTGAGGGGCTTTTGGAAGATTTTTGTTTTGATGTGTGGAAATTGAGCCATTAACAACTGGGAAAGAGCCAGCATGATGATTCAGAAAGTACGGAGAGGAAGTGGGGAGGGGATTCTCACTTTCCATCTTCTCAAGTTTGCTTGCACGTAAACTACTTAAAAGGACAAATGGAACAAATGTTTCCCCCATTTTGAACTCATTGCATTTTAGAGAGTGTGAAAGTGATTCATTATGTTCTGGTAAAAATCATTGCCTTCTGGTGAGGTATGCAGAAGACTCCACCTTTTACCAACATATACTCAGAATACATGTGTAATAAATAATTGAGTGCTATTCATGTGGCTTATAATGCATAGTTGGTGAGTCCCTTGATTGTTTCACTCGACGCTTTTGAGCTTCTCATTTTCTTCCCCCTTCTCCTTTAATTCCATTTAAAAAGGGGGGGGGGGGAAAGGAGAAATTACAACCCTGCCTATTAAACATACTTGTGAAGAGTTAGGGGGATGTAAAACCCTAGCATCTCATAATGAGAATCCATAGGTAACCTTATTTGCACAGTTGTACAGGCAATGGTGTGTCAGCCAGGATGTTCTTCTACTCACTGGCATTCAGATGTAACTTTTCTAGGTGGTTTATAGGTTTTTAGTGGGAATGAGGCAGTTATTTGTTAAAATCATATTGACAAACATAGAGTGCAATATTGGAATAATCTGCAGGGGAAAAAAGTACAAATCTATGCATACTTTATTCTTTTGCATTGTGTTGCTTGCTCTAATAATTGGGAAGATTTTGACTGCCCAGTTTTTGCTTAGGGAATATGCTGGGATTATTTCTACTTGGATTAGTGACATTTTAATTATTTTCATATTTTGTTTTTTAATGCAGACTGAACAGACATGAATAGTTTTTATCTGTTTACTTATTTTTGTCCACACTTGTCAAATGATTGTTACTTTAGAAAATGTGTCATGATCTAGGAATACTCTGAATAAAACCACTCTGCAAAATAATTAGATGACTTGTAAGTGTATTACATGAACAGGATGCAGATACATTCTGAGTTCACACTAATTTTTTAGATGGAAAAAATGAGGTAAGAAAGAAAAGCCCACTGACTTCCTGTGAGGATGAATGTGTGTGTTTACCTTGTACAGCCTGTCATGTACCAGAATAGATTGCTAGTACTGTCATCCATTTGAAGAGTATTAGCATGTAAAAGACTTCTTTTTAATTATTGATATTACTTCCTGAGCTACTCTGCTTCCGTTATTCAATGGCAATTACATGAGCTTGAACATGACAGTTGGATCTTTGGAGAATAATCACCTAAGAACTTCAAAAAGGTCACTTGTTTGGATAAGATTTTCAGATGAGTTTCAGGGAGATTCTTAATTCCACTCTCCATGCACATGTGCACTCTCTCCCTTTCAAAAGCCTTGGCTTTTATACAACATTTTTTTGGAAGTGTCAGAACTTCTTTTTCAATCTCTTGAATCTGCAGTTGAATGGAGAAGCATATCATAGTGAAACAGCAGTCAAACCGTATCTCAACAGCTTTGAAATTAAAGCCTAGGATTATGCTGTCTGATTAATAGCAGGTTAAAAAACACTTTCCTTATTGTGTGTGTGCTGGCTTGCAGATCTTTTTCAGGGAAAACCTGATAGACTCAAGTTCTTGAACTTTGGCAAAAATTTCATCCTTATGCATTCAACAAGGAACAGTTTGTTTTCCATTGCTGCTGTGGAGTACCTTAAACTATGAAGTAACTGTGAGACAATAGCCCATTGCAGAAGCATTTTCCACTCCCTAAAAAGTGTGTGCAAGTGGAGATGGAAATGGATGGGCTCTGAAACAAAAAAGCAAAAGCCATTTGCAAAAGTTATGAACTCTACAGCAAGTCTGTTGCCATGTGTTTGCTTCCAGTGGCATACTGTAGTCTAGGTTTCTTTTGTGGGAGTCAGTGATTCTTTCTTGAGCTCAGGAGTTGATGGATGCTGTTCTCATTAAGCTGCTTCTGTTGGAAAACATGGATGTGATTATTGGAGATGGTTAATGGTCCACAAAGAAACCTGAGTGTTATGAGAAATTGTAAAAAAATGTAAAGCATGTGTTGTGCATGTGTATTTTGAAAGCAGCATCTGTGGTAGATAGATTTTCGTAATGGTTAGATTGTTACATCAGGCAGAATTGTTACAGGGTAAGTTGTCAGCTTAGGCTGATGTTAAATGCTGTCCAAGTCTGGAAATAGTTGCTGTGTTATCAGATTGAGGTTAGTTTCTTTGCAACCCCTGCCCTCTTTGGGATGAACAGGCAACAGCTCATGGTGTTAGTTTAAATGGGTTCAGTAACCCGTTGTGTTTGCTTTGTTTTCCATTGCTTTCAGTGATTCTGAAGGATTATGAAAAAATCATCTGATTATTTCAAGAGAGGCTTGGTGTCAGGTACATATATGCCTGGCTCATCTGATTCCCTCTGGTTCAGAGTTGGCCATGCTGTGAGTGTTTGGCTGATACTGCACTTCATAGCAGTCTGAAAAACTGAATATGAGGGAAGCTGGAGGCTGGGGGGCAGCAAACCTTCCCATCTAATAACAGCTAAATAATGAAAATACAAGGTACCTTTACTGTTTGCCAGTATATGATTTTGTTTTCCTTTCTTTTCCTTGATTTGGTGGAACTTTAGAGGCCAAACCTTACATAACCTGTAGCTATTATGTAGTTTCACAAGTTAAAAGCAGGCTGTGGCTGGGAGCCCCTTGCTCTTTACAGCGCTCCTCTAAGTTAGGATAAGGAAGGGCATCAGCTGTGCTGTTAGCCCAGTGCAGAGGGAATGTTAGGTCCATCCTCTGAACTGACATCCTTACAGTCCTTTTACTGCTATTGCCAGTTTGAATTGAAACTTCCAGTATTTATTTTCCACCACATCTAGGCTAACTTTCTAGAATCTTGCCTGGGATCTGAGGGAAAGGATACTCATTGGTTTAAATATCCAAACTTCTTTGCACAAACAAACTACTTTGTAGTTTTAAAAGGTTTTGCATAATCGTACTTTCTAGCACAGGAAATGATTTTTGTCTCTAAGTTATCCTCAAGAATTATCTCTGTCTACAACTGACTGATAATACTAATCCTAATGGATGAAATCCCTGCTTGTAATAGAGTAAAATGAGAGTCATGGGAATATGCTACTTGAAAACTGCTCTGAGGGTAGGATATGATTTCCTGTTATAGTCTATTAATTTATTTACAAAAACCAAAAGAACCCTGAAAAACAGTGTCACCTCAACAAGATGCATCACTTACTTGTTGTGTTGCCATATGAGTGTGCATAGCACTGTATGAAGGGTTCAGATCCAAGTTTGTCTTTATGGGGTAATGCTTTTTTTATGTACTTTAAATATTTCAGAAATAGAGTGTGCAGACCCTAGCTAAGAGCAGAGCTTAGCCACTCTCTTACCTGTAGTAGCTGAAAAGATCCAAATTGTTTGTGAGCTAAAATCATGGCTTCTGACAGCATTGGACTCAGCTTCTGCTTATAATGGCCTTTTGATGATTCTGATGTCTGCAACAGATTTTATTATTTGAGCAAATACTATTAAGAGTAGTAAGTTTGCTTGTCTGTGTAGCTATAGAGTGTTATTAAAACCACTGCAATTTGTCTGCTACTGTGCTATGAAACTGTAGCTTTTTCCATGGTTGTGGAATTATTGTGTAGAAAGCAGAACAGGAGGAGCCCAGAAGGCTATAGCATGGCCTTTTGTAGAATTAACACCTTTAATCTAATGAATTTTCTGTATTAAGTTATTAAGAAATCTCTAGGAAAGTTTGAAAAGTAATTTTCTACTTTGGTTTTAAATGATAAAATAACATGTTTTCAGAATCGGGATTGTTTTAAAAGAGGCTAAATTTATTGAATTTAAATATCTAGCCCTTGGGAAGAATATTAGGAAGCTGAATAGTTGCTTCCTGAAAGAAAGAAAACATTGAAATAGGAAATGTATGCTAATTGATGCATTTTCCTATTTTGCAAAGATGAGCTTTGTCAAGGAAATGATTGTGGTCTGTCTTTCTAATAATGCCAATGAATCTTAATTGTATATTTACATAAAAATCCCATTTTTGATACCAACAGGTCTTTAGTATAGGTCTGAGAAGAAGGCTGTCATGTCTTAATGAAATAGAATCTCTAAAAATTTCCTTTCAAAGTTTCCTTGAAACATTAAGAGGAAGACTGTGTGTTGGTTTCTTTTAATGTGTGGTTTTGGGGTTAAAAGATTATTATTCTGTTTATTAATGCTTTTTCTCCTCTGTACCCTTAACAACATTCTTGGTATTTTCCTTCTGGTCAAGGAATTGCTTGGCTCAGACAAAGGCTTTACTTCAAAACAAGTAACTGTTTAAGACAGTCAATTGAGGTACTATTTTCAAAATGTCATTTAAATCAAGACTTGCAAATGTATAGTTGAGTGAAACTATTTGTAATGTGGTACATAAACAATGACAAAATAAAGCATTTATAGTCCATAAGACAGGCACTCAGTGAACTGTTGACATGTGCTTATTTACTTTAATTTATTAAAGAAATTGAATATAGGAAAAGTTTTGTGTCTTGGTAACTCCAAAGACTAGAAGTTAATCTTACAGCAATAAAGATTCTGATCCCAACACAGATCAACAGAATGCTATGTCAGCACAATATATGAAATTTTCCTACTCTTCTACTGCTAAATTGGAGCTACTAAATTAACTCTGTTAAATACTCTTGGATTTTTTTTAGTAAATAGTAGCCAGTTGCACTGACTGAAAGATATTCTTTTTAAAAAGTCATATCCATAAAAATATAAGCCTTTGTTAAGAGTAGATTACAAACTTTGTTGCATGTCTAGGTTTTGTTTTTAATAAATTAATCTTTTTTGTTCGAAATAGTATTTTCAGCTGTATTTTTGAACCTATTTTGTTTTAATGCAGATGGCCTGTCTGTCCCATGATACCTTCCTTCCCTGCCCTGATGTCACGACAAGCTGGCTTACAGGCGTGCTTTTTTATACTATTTGGCCAGTACTTCTTGAGTCTGTGAAATCATGGATGGATTTCAAGTTACCCTTTTTTTTTTTGCATTTATTATTTATTATAGTAACATGCTTTCCAGGAAATTTGTATGTGTAGAATCATGGATGTGGTAATTTTCAGAGGTGATCTTCATTTTGCAGAAGTGTTACTCATATTGTATGATAGTCAAAAGTATTCATCAGGAAATTGCGTAATTTCAAATATTTTACGTGTGACTGGTTTTATTATAATTAGTTGCTGCGTGGTAAATCTAAACCCCACAAAATGCCTCTGTAGTGATGATCATGGTGTGGCCTGGGGGGAAGGGGGGAATGCGCCATCATAAGCTAGTCTTCATCTTTGTAATTTCTGGGGCTTAAATCATATTGATTTTGGTAGGCTGGAAAAGTTGCTAATGCAGCCAGTGGGAGATAAAAATTAATGTTTGCGTGTGAGAGAATTTTCTGTCCTGGGAGGTATTACAGTTGAAATGACAGTGTAGAACAGAGCCTGTAGAAGAGAGCTTGTTCTAAGTTTTTCTGAAGGTCTTCAGGAGTCTTTGTAAGGAGGTGAGGTAGAGGAGGAAGTAGCACCACTGTTGAAGCTTACAGAACTACAAAAAAAAAAAAAAAAGGCCTTGTTTATATTGAGAAACATTGTGCATTAGATTTTTAGAAAATAGGGGAAAACTGTATTAAAATAAAACGGGCCAGAAGCTCTCCAGGCCTTAAAATGGTGCTGATTTCTCAGTTCCTTGTGTTTATTCACTCTCTGATGGCTGGACACTACCTGCTGTCTGTTCTTTTAGCAAATCATCACAGACCTGTAGATTTCAGCAGAGAGCTGGTGAAGTCATTGTACCCTACAGACTGCTAAAACACTAGAGTGCCCTGATAGTACTATCCATTATTTGTTAAATTAGCAGTTTATTTCAGTTGATTAGTTTTTCAGGACGGGAAGAAAAATATGTCTGATTATGTAGACTTCCTTTTTCTTTGATAACTCTGGGCTATCCTTTTACAATTCTGAAATAAACAATCTTTACTCAATTCTTCCATTTTCTGATTTTACCGTGGAGGATTTGTGTATGTCAGGTGTCTCAACAAATCCATCAAGGAAGAGTGATCAAGAGTAGTAGTTTCTGTACAGAATCAGATGTTGCGAAGAGCAAGAGGTTTGGTCAAAAATTCTTCATTAACTTGGCAAATTAAATATTCCAGAGGAGTCCTGGCACTCCTGTGAGGAGGGGCAGCTGTTAAAAATCTGCAGAATATGAACACAGGCAAAGACTGTGTCCAGCCAGGGCAATAGGAGGAGTTTAGGTGGACAGAGAGTCAGTCCTAAACCTGGAACTGCTCCAGGGAGTTTCACAGTCCAAACTACAGCCTGCTTTTGTGGGGGCGATAGCATTTGCTGCTTGGCACTTTAAGTTTTTAAGAGAAGGGTCACACTTTGCCCACTTTGTCCTAATGATATCTGAGCAGACCCATTAAAGAGTAATTTCAATTGAAGTGTTTTGGTTTTGCTTTTTTAAAAAAATCCTCTGTTTAACTTTTTTTTTTAATCTATAGAGAAATTGCCATTCTGAAACTGGAACTAAGTCCTCTATTAGCAGGTGACATTAACCACTTTTTTTTCAGGTCCTTTTTTTTGTTCTCACTTATATTTTCCTAGGGACAGTGTTTTTCTGAAAATACCTTTCACTACTACTTCCCTTTCCTTTCTTCCCTTGCAGATCTTTCATAGAAATAATATAAAACTTTTTCTTTCTTTTTTTCACTAAAATAATCAAAAATATTTTTGTTCTGCAAAATAACTGTGGGTAGGAAGACAAAAAGGTGGAAAAGTAGTTTTGTTACTAGAAAACTGTTTTAAGTTATAGCCAGTAGAAGATTCTGATGAGTGTCTGTGTCTGTGTAAAGGGTTTGGCCCTGAAGCCTCTCAGCAGAGTTGCAAAAAGTATGAAACTGAAAAAGGTTGTGCTGGTTTGTGCTCTAACTTGTACGTAGAAGTGGGTCCATGGTTCGCGTGACACAAACTAAGCTGCATCTGATTGTGTTCTAAAAAGTGTGCCTTCAGGAGTGTTTTCCCACAATAAATTCACTGAATCACAGAATGACTGAGGTAGGGAAGGGACCTCTGGAGGTCATCTGGGCCACCTAGAGCCACTTGTCCAGGGACTGTATTTTTAGTTTCAGAGAAAAGAGGGAAAATACGCTGCTGTACAAGCCTAAAAGACATTTGGTTTTTCTTACCCTTCCACCTTCCTTCAGGTGAGCAGGTTTGGGTGCAGAGACAAGATGGTGTCAGTGCCCTCATGCCAGTTTGCAGGTATAGGACCTAGAAATCAAGAAGTGTGCTCTTGTCCAGATTGGAGAAATGTAACTAATGGAAATCTGTCTGAAAACCCAATTAGGTATTTAGCAGCTAATTAAAATAGTCATTCCATTTAAGCCCAATATGAAACTGAGAGAGTGAAGAAGGACCTCAGTTTTGCCCCTTTGCATTAAAAACACAGCTACTTTTGTGCTTTAAAAATCCATTAGGATACATAAGCAGGCAGATCTGTGAAAGTGTCAACAGCCTCTTGTTTAACCTTGGATTTTCTTTTAATGCTTAGTTATATCTAATATTAAGGTATTTCTGTGAAAACCAAAATGTGCAGTCATCACTTGATACTTCCCTAATACAGTTTTCATTGTGGTGGGCTGTCCTTGGTGAGTGTCCAGATGCCCAGCCAGCTGCTCTCTTGCTCCCTGTCCCAGCAGAATGGAAGGGAAATAAAGAAAAAAAACCTTGTTGTTTGAGATTAAGATGGAGAGATCACTTAACCATTGCTATCATAGACAAAACAGTCTTGATGAGGAAAATTAATTAATTGCAAATTAAAATGGAAGTGGATTATGAGAAACAATGACAAAATTTCTAGTGTCTTCCCTTCCCTCCCACCCTTTTTTTCCTAGGCTCAACTTGACTTGTTTATTTCCAGGTCCTCTTCCTCCCTATAGTTTTACATACTTTTCTTTTCTTTTTAGGAGGGGTAAGAAGCACAGCATAATTCTGAGGACCCAGCTGTCAGTGAGAGTCCATGCCTGCATTGGTAAGTTAAGTTCCACATGTCTGAAAGAGAACAAATAAACAGAATCGATTTCCAAGCAGCAGATCTTGGGAGTATCATTCGGACTTGGCTGTGTTCCAAATTACAATAATGACCAAAAATCGGTTTTATTATTTTGTTTGTTGCGTGCTGAAATTAGGTTGTCTTGGCTACACTACCCTTAAAGCATGTTAAACATCACAGGGAAGTGTAGCGTTTGACAGTGAAGTCAGATGGTTGGGTGGTGCTTTGAAGAATCTTCAGTTACCTGTCTCGTCATAGCCTTTGTGTGCACCCGAAAGAGACTGTGTTCTGGATTAGGAATGGGATGTGAAAAACTCTTGACTGACAGCTAACTGCTATATTTTAATAACATATAAAGTTTATTACTTCACATCTTTCAGATCTTGGCTGCGTATTTTTTAGTATCACAGTGTCAGTGTCTTAAAAACCTGGTTTAAACAATGCTGTCACAAGGAAAAGTCTAATGAAAGTCATAACGTGCGTGTCAAAAGAGCTTTTAGGTTGCATGAATGGAGGCTGATGTTCTGGGATGGCATTAATATGTTCTCCAGCATTCTACAGAGCAGAATGTTTCACTGAGTGTCAGTGACAAAGCTAATGCTCATGTCCTGGTGACAGATTCTATGGGAGGCCGGTTTAAAAAAAATTAAATTAAGTATCCTGTGTGTCTGTGCCTCATTTGTTGATTTCAGCTTCTCTATAGTAGATTCAACAGTCTGATATGTTTAACATGATGTTGGTTTTGCTTCAAGGGATCATAGCTTAAGCCTTGAGAAAAGATATCATCCTTAAAAGGAGGAGGAGAAAGTCAAAGATTTGTGTCATTTTTACAGTGACTTTTGGAAGATTCAGGCTTTAAATACAGCTAAACTTTTTCCCCTGCCCCCAGGATGTTATGAAGTGGGATTTCTGAGAATTTGAACTGAGTATAAGCAACCTACAGAATTCCACAAATACCTCTCATTGAGAACAATCTCTAGGCTGTCTTGTGCAGGAGCAGTTTCTCCTCTACTACCATTGACTTGAGGAAGAACAGTAGAGCAAGCATACGTGTGAAGTGTAGGGAAGGAACAGAGATGATGCAAAGTCTAAACTGATTTTATAAATGTGAGTGAAATTAAGAACAGCTTGGAGAAGATTGTTCTTGTTAGGTCTGGAAGTATATTTGGCAAAACAGACCAGTGCAGCAAGACAAGATTTGATAAGTTTCCCAGATTGAGGTTTTATAAAAAGAATTTTCATGTAATTTTTTTTTTCTCCAGAGTGCAGCCATCGAGGAATTGGAGCACATAAGGTTCTGAGCTTCGACGTGTGGTTGTATTGTTGTTATCTGTTCTCATTCAAGCTTACTGTGGGCAATTAGCCATATTACTCTGTGTGTGTCTTAATTGTTCCTGTATGAAGGTGTAGTCCCTTGTCAGGTGCTATTGCTCTCTGGCAGCAGTGATGCATTCAGCAGTGAGTACAGAGGAAGCCAGGCTGCAAAACTTGAGTCCAGATTTCAAACTCCTAGAGAAAGAGGTGTGTTTGGATATGGGCTTTTGGCTTGGTTCACTATAGTCAGAAAAGCCAAATGCAAGTTCTGGTTCTAATTTCCATCTCCCCTGCTGAAGTTTAGATTTTTGGGGTAAGTTTTTGTTTCAGCCCCTAGCATGATGTACTGTAGTTTCTTTTCTCTTATTTTCTTTTTCGTTTTTGCATATCAAGCTTGTCTTATGTTTTGGTATGGGATAGTTTGAAAGAGTCAGGGAACATTCTGTGTTTCTTACTACTGGCACTGTTTGCAGAGCTATGCCTGACAGTCAAACCTGACACAGAGTAAAAGGGTTTATTTCACTGGCACAGTGGGTACTGCTTGTGTGTGTGTGCACATTAGCTGCCTGTTAACTTCTCTTTTGAAATGCTAGCATTAGGTTTAGATGTTAAAAGATATGTTACATATTTGGAGTAGAATCCAGGAGAGGAATCAGAGATGGTGTTACGTGGAGTAAAACTGTCCTGCTGTGGGTGTTTTCTTTCAGTCTTCACAGTCTCCATGGAAAGCATCACGGTTGGCAATGTTACTGACTCTGCAAAGTCCCCAACAGGTAGCTAGGGCTGCTTTCTGAGGTGTGGTTTGTTATGTAGTGACCTTTCTGCAGAGCCTCCTGTCATATTTGCATTCATCATTTTACTTTGTTCTTGAGAGCTGATAGGTATAAAGAAATAGCTCTCCTGCCATAAACTCTCCCATTTTGAAGTTGGATCATTTTTTTACTTCTAACTCACTGTACTTTTAAATTGTGGGAAATAACAGAAGTGTTTATGTTCAGATGTCCAGATAGAGTTTTCCATCATTAGTGACTTCAAATCTCTGGAGAATTCATTGGGCTTCAGTGTCAGAGGATGTATTGACTACAGGCCAATATTATTGAGATCTTAGCAAGTCCCATGTCAACTGGGACTACTGGGGTAGGTTTTTTTGGTTTTGAACAGAGCAGGGAAGAAATAATGCCTAATAACTTGGGTGCAGTTGTGGTATTTTCTACCCTGTTAAATATGGCTCCCTCTTAAGTACTTTAATGTATTAACACTTTTTCTTTTTTTTAACTCTCAGTTTGAGTTATTTTCCTATGTACATACTAAGGACTTTCAGCATGAAGGAACAAATTTTCCTTTAAATATTACTCTATTCTCCCATTTTAGCTTAATCCTGATTAAATTATCAGAATTAATTAATGGCTAATACTTTTTAGTGGTTTTAATGCAAACTTCAGTATTTAGTATGTTTCTTTATATCAAAAGAGCATTGCTGAAATCAGTTCTGTTCACAAAACATAACTAATTGAAAATTATAGATGTATTTTTGTACTTATTGATGTCCAAACACCTTAGTGGAGGAATCAGAGAATCGAGAGGGTTGGAAGGAACCTTAAAAGTCATCTAGTTCTAACCTGCTGTATTGGCAGTGATGTCACCCACTAGAACTGGTTACTCAGGACCTCATCCAAGCTGGCCTTCAACACTTTCAGTGATTGGGCATCTATAGCTTCTCTGGGAATCCTGTTCCAGTGCCTCACCACCTTCAGAGAAAAGAATTTCTTTCTAACTTCTAATTTAAATCTGCACTTTCTCAGTTAAGAACCATTGCCTCTTGTCCTATCGCTAGCCGCTCTTCTTTTTTAAAAGACCACTTTGCTTACTGCAAGGCTGCTATAAGGTCTCCTTGAAGCCTTGTCTTCTCCAGGCTGAAGAGTCCCAGTTCTCTCAGTCTTCACAGGAGAGGTGATCAGAGGGCTGGAGCATCTTTGTTCCTGCCAGACCTGTTCTACCAGGTCCTTGTCCCTGTGCTGGGGACCCCAGAGCTGGATGCAGTGCTCCAGGTGGGGTCTTCACAAGGGCAGAGCAGAGGGGCAGAATTCCCTCACTCACCCTTCTGGCCATGCTTTTGATGCAGCCCAGAACATGGTTGGCCTTCTGGACTCTGAATGCTCCTTAAATCAGATAGTGTCAACTGTAGGGTTTTTTTCCCACAAGCTTTCAAATCTGACCTTTTATTCAAATCACATTTATTATAAGTTACTACCCTTGTGGGAAAAGTCTTTTGTGTATTTTTGGCAACCATATGACTTTGTATTTAGTTGTGTCTTAACATTATTTTAGTTTGTATATATTTAAGAATTACATGGCTCAGCTGAACCCTTGATGAAGTCTAATGTAAATGAGAATGTAACTATAGAGAGTGAACACCAACAATGTCAAAAGGTTTGACCCCTGAAACTAAATGGAACATTTTAATCAGAGCAACATTATGACAGTGATGTTTTAAAGATCTTTACTAAGATCCACTTTTCCTGCAGACAGACTTGGTTTAACCATTAAGTCCTTGGTTGGCCAGCTCTGTTTGCAGCTCCTGCTTTATTTGTTTGTTCTTTGTTTCATTGTTTTTTTTTTTTCTCAAAATCTGGTGTGATCTCTGAGAGAAAAGGCACCATTTGCTCTTACATATCTGGACACTGTATTTAGCCCAAGAGAGACCCATCTCCTCTTCTAAAATGCTTATGCCTGCGATGTTAAATCAGGAGTGTTGCAATCAATGCTGAGAATGATATTTGGACAGGGATCCATGACAATGACTTAGAATGATCCTGCCAAAAGAAGTTTGATATAAGCTTCAGTTGTTAATACAATGTAATACAAGAAGAATGCAAATAACAAAAGTTCGTGTGATTCTGAGTGCCTGTATTGACCTGGGATTACTTAGAGTACTGTGGCTTGGAAGGTCAGCAAATGTTGCAAGGAGTATTTTAAGTTTTACTACCTTTTTGTGTCAGTTTATTATTTAAAAAAACTCCGAAACCCCAAACTAAATAAACCAACAAAACCAACCAAAACACACACCCAGGACCCCCAGTCAGTTTTTTAAAATGCTTTTGCACTATAAAATTACTTTTTTTTGTATGATTGTAGTAGTTTGAAAGCAAAATGAGTGAGAGGCTCCAAGTCAGAAATACAATTCAATAAGAAGAAAAAAAGGTAAAATAAAATAAATGCAATAATACAAAAGACCACTTGACAGAGTCAGAATACAACTGAGTGGGATGATGGAAGCAGTGATCCCGTAGAAAGGTCTGGTAGCTCTGATCCTCTGGGAATCCAGTGGGTAAGGTCCCTTGTATTGTCCCAAATCCCAAATTATATCCAGGTGAGAATGCTTGGCTCCTCCCCCTGGGCAGAGCATCTCACAATGAGATGATGAGTCATGCAGGGCATCCTTGATGGCCCATTAAAGAGAGATAACTCCCAGAGGGCGTTATCTATGAGTCATGCAGCAGGCCATTAACAGAAGACCCCTTGACAGAAGAGGGAGGGGGAACCTGGGAGAACACTGCTTCAGCAATTGGATTCAACAGTTCATGAAGATGGTGATAGAATACTTTGTTCATATCTTATACTACAACCCAGGACAATGATTATATCCCTCTCCTGTATTTGTGCCAAGTTTTGTCTGCCAATAGATTAAAAACAATTTGCATAGATATTTTTGTATATTGCATATCATAGCTTGATCCAGTGAGGGCACTAAACAGAGTACAAGTATATTATTGCAAGAGTCTTGCAAAGTATATAATACAGCTTTGGTATTAGTTGTTATAACCATTTTATAATCCCATTCTGTTGGCTCTTGCATGTGAGGAGATGAAGAGTTACCTCCACAGTGGATTATTCCCAACTCTGGGACACTAGTGCTGCTGTACTGTACAGCAGCTCTTTCTAGCCCCTGCTATCAGGGCATCTGTGTTAACTAGCAGTGTTAGCACCAATAACCCAGCCTTTCCACAGAGCCCTTGGGATTATCTTTTTGATATCCCCTTGCTCCTAATATCACTTATGAAATGTAGCCATAAATATCTTCTTGAGCCTGTATTGTTCTGGGATATCTGAGTGAAACTGTAAGCTGGTTGTAACCAGGGGGCTAGTAGAAGCCAGCTGTTTTTATTTGTCCTGTAATAGCTGAACTATGCAGCTAGTCCTTTTTTCCATGTACAGTTTTCCCTCCTGTTATCCATTACGTGGACTTGTTGCATGCATTAGAGCAGATATGATTAGATTCTGCAACACTTTCTGCATCTATTGAACCTTCTGGTAGGACTTGCACCTGAAGCATGTGGAGGGACAAGTTCCTCCCCAGTGGAACCACAGTGCTTTCACAAAGACAAAATCTTGTCTTGCATCTGCAACTGTACCTGGGCCTTTGTTGCAGAGAAGTTGAGATACATGGACTGAAAGGGCGAAAATAAGTGGTTTTTCCTCTTAAGAGTATAGCATTGAAGTGTTGAAAAGTCAGTGCTGTTATGGTTAAGGAAATGTGAAACCATGTTGCATTTTATTCTCTAGGAGCCAAGTTAAGTGTGTGCCTACAACCCATGTTCTTGGTACTGTCTCACATAAGATGCTTCTCCCTGCAAATATCATTATCCCATTTAATCTTTCTGGAATCTATGCATGTGCTGAATGCTGGAGTAGGTTTTTCATGGCCATGGGCAATGTGAAGTTCCTCTAGCTCATGCTTTAGAATAGAACCTTGTTGCTTTTTTTTTTTTTATTTTTTTTTTTTTAAGGAAATAACTACAGGTTTTAAAGTAAACAACTTTCTTTTGATAAGGGAATTTCTGAACACACTAAGAAAAAGAGTCTCATTAAAAAGTTTTTCTAGAGGAAGCTTAATTGTGGGACTGTGAGCTCTTCATTTGGGCAAGTAGTGATACATTCCAAAGAAAGAGAAGAACTTTGGGTTGTTTGAAGGACATTTTACAGTTTTATGTTCAGTGCTAGGCATTCCTAATAGAAAACATTTTCAGTTTGAGAGAGGGAACATGTGGAGAGCATTAGCAGTTCAGTAAAACGTGCAACCAATTCGGATTTAATTTAAAGGGAACAAAAGAGGTGCCTTGAGAATTTGTCGGAAGCGCTGTGGTTTTGCCTTCTTTGCACTGATGGTAACAGGAGAGAGAGAGAGAGGTGAGTTGAAATTGCTTTATCGAATATCTTCTTAGCATAATTGGGACCAAAAAGACTGTGATTAATGGATTTAACGGTGCTACACAGGGATCTTGCATGCATTACAGATTTGTAATCATGATATGCTTCCTATGACTCTTGCTGTAACTTGGTAAAAGTCCTGACTTAAATGAAGATAATAAACAACATGCTTATTAGATGTAAACTGACATCACACAAATTGAAAAAACCTGAGAAGGAATGCCAGAACTCAGGGGGAGTTTTTAAGGGTTAGGCTTTTTTTAATAGAATAATTTGAGTTCTAGTTAAGCAGTGCACACAGTACTTACTGGGGCCCGCATCCAGATGTGATTGGAGATATCTGGTTCAGCTCTCTTTGACTGAAATGTGAAATAGCTGCAAAGGCTGTGATAAAAATACCTTTTTCAGTTTTTAGGATTATTTAAATTTTCTTTCCTGAGAATGTGGAACACAGATGCTCTAAGTAAAATTCCCTGGTTCCCAGATCAGATTACTTTGTGAAAAATCTATCCATATAAATAACTTGTGGTTTTGCTTTAAAAACGTATACCTCTTTAAATTGAAATGTTAGATTTCTGTTGTACTCCTTGTGCACATGTTTAGTCAGCCTCCTTTGTGGGCATGAACCATGGTACTTCCCAATAACTTGTGATTTTCCTTGTTATCTCACTGAGAAAGCTCTGGGCCAGTCCTGTAGGATCTCAGAAGCTGTTTGAGGCAAGGACAGATTTCCAAGGTTTGCCCTACATGTTTAATTTAAATTATGATACTTAAAATAGACATTGTAGCAAGAAGAACCAAGAGTCTGTAGAACAGCTAAGGCCTCCATGAGCAGTGGCATTTTCATATTAAAGTGGTGGATTCTTGCATTAATAGGCTTGTTCCAGATTTGAAAGGACATCTGTGGGGCATGCTAGTGGGATGCTTTTCTTGTCTTGGGAAGCATTGTTTTAAAATGTGAAAGCTTAGCTGACTCAACTCACACTGGGAAGTGCTGCAGAAATTGAGTGAAATGTATTTGAATTCGGATATCCTCTTTCTGACTTCTTTTTTTTTTTCCCTGACAATTTCCTCTTTTTTTTTTTTTCCGTATGTAAAAATCTAACAGGAAGATGGAGCCTACTTTTGACTCTGAATAGCAGGATTTTAAACAAGTCTTATTTCTAAACAAAATAAAGACAACAGTAAAATTCCTCAATCATCTTCAATGGTACCATAAAGGAAACCATCTCCTCATAAACCCAGGAAGGGAAATTAGTGCCATACTTTGGTTCCCACTACACAACAGAACTCTGTTTAGACTTGTTTCAGATTTTTTTTTTCCTAAAGTAGTTATAAAGCGTCATATTATTGATACATGAAATTTTTGTATGTTGATTTTTTTTTCCACTGCAATCTTAACATGTCTTCTTGAAGATGAAAAAAAAATCTGTACAAAAAATTAAACTGTTTATAAATGCTTCTAATGAACTCCTTTGAAAGTAACTGATAACAATATTTTTATCTATGTCAGTGAGGTCAGTGCTGTTTGATAGCATGTCAGTAGCTGTTGATAGTTTTCATATAGTTTCCCTTTTTGGCTGTTTCCCTCATACATTATAGATACTTGTACTGACAAAGCAGTTCTTCCTCTTATGGTCAGTATTCAGATTGTTGAACTCATTTTGCTGTAGACTGAAGTACAGCATGTTCAAGCCCTTAATTAGAGGGAAAAAAGTTCATATTAAATATCTTCAAATAAATTAGCATTACGGTTGGAAAAGAACAGAATTGTTTCCTGTCTCCATGTAAACCTGCTCTAAACATAATATATAAACCAAACAAGTGATTTGGATTCAGATTAGTACTCTTGAAACAGTCCAGCACGCTCTCATGTTTTAAGCTTTACCCTGCAGAACAGTAAAACAAAATTAAAGACATAAACTATGGAAGAGAAATTAGAAGCTATTACTTAAAAGCTGTGGGTTTGGAATAGGAAATGTTGGTATTTCCGTGTGATGTTTTCACCCCAACTTCTGATTTAGCTTTGTTTTTAAGAAAGGCACAAGGTTGCCGATTTTGCTGAAGTGGAATTAGGCTAAATATACTTCCATCCTCTCTGAGGTGTTCTGAGATGCATGACCTTTACATGTAGTGTAATACAAGGGAAGAAGGGATGTTAGTTCATAAAAAAGGGAATCATGCTAGTATGGAAAGGAAGCTTCTCTTCAAAATTAAGCATTATATGTAAGCTTTTTATGCCTTATGATGATTTATTTCATATTAGTTTAAAAAAGAAAATTGGGTCATTGAAATGCAAGTTCAAGAGATGCATGTTTGACCACTGTCAGACTGATTATCTTTAAAAATGGTGTAAGCAAAATGTGGAAACTCACGGTCAATGATGCTGCAAACAAACAGCACTTGCCACTTTTGTGAACTTGATGCAAGTCAGGTATATGAGTATCATATTTCTTTCAGTCCTTATACTTAGTGAAAGGAAACTTCAATTTTGTTACCATTTGAAGATTTCACTGTGGAAGGTCTTATAAAATACATCTGGGTTCATAATGCTGTTCAACTTATTTTTCATATGGTTTAATAACTTTTTTCTTCACTATGATATGTAATGATAAAGGCACTATTTCATAATTCAGCAGTCAAGAAAGAGTTGCTCTCTGTTGATTTTCATTATGGCATTCAAATAGTGTGTACTCTTCTTTCCTTGCCTTCAGCTATTCTAGTCCTCTTTCATTTATACTCTTTTCATCTTTTTTCATGTGCAGCTGCTTTTATTTCTGTAGAAATTAAGATGATTTAATTTGGAAATTGTGTACTTCTTAATTTATTTCTTTCATGAAAGAAATAATTCAGAGACTGAGGAGCTTTAAATAAATAGGTGGCAGAGCACTCTGGTGTAATATATGTTGTTTTCTCTAAGACTGTCAAGTGAGATACACCAAATTGACACAGTTTCAAGAATAAAGTGCTTACTATCATGAAAAAGTATTGTGACAGTACCTCTGGAAGCATTTAGATGAAATTCTCATCTCGGGCTCAGAACATGGTCAGATGTGGTCATGAGTGGTGGAAGAAGCACCACTGATTTTCACTGTGGTTTTGCACCTGTATGAGCTTGATGAAATTGGGGAAATCATGGTATCTGTGTCTGGGGAAAGGAAAGAAAGAAATGGCAATGTTTAATTGGGAGTATTATGTAATGCAGAAAATGTGCTTTATTTCACAACTTTTCATGTCTTCAAGTGTTTTTAAATACCAGTTCTTCTCTGGGGGTGGAGGTTTTGTTTGGAGGGGAGGGGAGAGTTTGTTTGGTTTTGGTGTTATTTTTTTGGTTGGCTGGTTGATTGGTTTTCTTGTGGTGGTTTTTTTTTATGTGCAGCATCTTTATTTTAATAATGATAACAGCTTCTTTAAGGCTTTCTTTTCCTGCTTATGACTCAACAAGGGCCATAAAAATTTAGACTACCAAGAGGTAAAGTTACAACCTCTTTATTTAGATCTCCAGCAGTTACTGGGGCTGAGCAGCATGCTGTTGTAAGATGTAGGATGTCATAAGCTATGTCAATTCATATTTAGCAGTTTGAGGTAAGTCTGGTATGTATGAAGTTATATATCAGGTTTCTTTTAACCTTTCAGACATTAAATATTTAGCTCTGGTCTTTCTAAAATATGAGAAGGAGTATGTTGGTAAACTCTTTATTTAAAAAAGGCCCTGTTCCTGCAGGTTTATTTCTCCCCTGTGGGCTGTCCACAAGGTTTATACATCAGGTTTAAGGGCCAGGATGCCTAAAAACTGGCATATCCAGTTAAATTGTTTCTGTACGGGGGAGTGAAAAATAAATGTTGGATGTCTTCCTTCTTCCCATAATCCTAAATTCAGGTTCAACAGACACTTAAAGCCTATTCAGAATCAAATGCCTGTGGAGACATTTGCTTTCTCCTTGACTTTGTGTGAAATAGAGAAAGCTGAGAGTGTGGAAAGGTTCTCGTCAGGTTGGACACAGGAGGAGGCCTGGGACTGATTTCACTTGTGCCCAGGGGCTGGGGCTTTCCTCAGCCCTTTCAACAGTAGAGCTCATTCTGTGATGTGTGGGGGCTGCATGGGCTGTTCTGGGCAGGGAGGATGATGATGATGCTGGCAGGACAGCAGCCAGCTTGTGACTGCCTTTCTGCTTCTTGCTCAGAGCATGCGTGGCTCCTTGTATCTGCATCAGAAATACATCAGGAGGCTTCCTTACCTTTTCTTTCCCACATGCTGTTACGCTGAAATGCTTTGTGTTGCACTTAGGGAAAACTTGCTGTAGAAAATGTGGGGGTGTGTGCATGAAAGGTCTAGCACCGTAAGTAACTAACCAGAAAACCTTTATCAAGTCCCTCACAAGGGAGTTCTGCCATATTATTATCTTCAAGAACAGTATATTACAACTTACTAATTTTTATTAATACCAATATGTTAAAATTCACAGTACATTAAAAATACTTTGGAACCAAAAAGAGCGGGTGAGCAAATAAAATCTGCCCCTACATATTTGCTGGAATAGCCAGGTACTATTGCAATATTCTCAGAGGTGGTGTAACCTGGGAAAAGAGCACTACCAGGATGCTCTGAGCAGCTCCTTAAAGCCGTGGGTGTGAGCACATGCTGTGCTTTTGACACAAGGTGAGTACAAGTGGTGAATAACAAGCACCTATGGCTACCCTAGACAACACTCTGGGGCACTGTGGTAGCAGTGACTGAGTCTCCTGGATTTTTCACCCTGAGGTTAGTGGTCTGCACATTGCTGTGACCATGGCTTCCTGTTTTATATTGTGTACTTGCAGCTGTTGTGTGTGGTCTTCCCTTCTGTATAGTGCATGTTTCAGGCTGACATTCAGTCATTTGCAGATCTTTACTTGGACTTTGGGGAGGAGTTTTTCTAACCCAACAGCTGTGAGATTGAATCTTTTTTGTTTTAAAGCCACTGAAATGCATATAATTTGGTACCATTTAGCAGGACCTAAAGGACCATCTGTGAGCTGGCAGTACCTGTTTGGCTGGCTGCCTGTTACCTTGGGGTGCTGGGTACTGTTTCCAGCTGGCCCCTGGGGATGCTTGTCGGGAAGGCAGGAAGTGGGAGCAATTCAAACACAAAAATTCCCAGATTCTGAATCTCTCAGTAGGAAAAGACAAAACAAAAAGCTAAACAGGAAAACTGCAGGTGCTATGCAGAAAAAGCATTTTTGCAATTGTGTCTGTTTTGTGAAGACTGAGAATCTTTAGTCTTACTCTAAAAAAAGCAAACAAAAACTCACAAAAAAAATCACCCAGGCCTCAAGAGAGCCTCCCAATGCAAAACCCCCTCCAAACGCAAAAGGAAACAGCATGGATTTAGTTGTTCCCTCATTTTTTTGAGGCAGGAAAGCAGTAAGACCTTTGCAAGCCTTTTTTCAGCTGCCAGGTTGCTTCAAGTCAGGCAGTTATTCTTTCTCATATTGCTGAAATTGCTTTTAGCTATGTAGGAAAAACCTGTTTCTAGGTGAAGGTTTACTGCTGTACCACTGCCAGGGTTTCTCCTGTCAGCTTAGCAGTGATGCCAGGAATGCTGCTCAGGTGCTGCAGCAGCCACTGGGCCTCCTCTGCCATGGGGAGCAGAGCCAGCCCAGAGGGCACATCAGAGCATCTCAGTTATGGTCCTGCCCTGAATTGCTCTTGCTCCCTTGACCATACAGGGAACAGATTTGGGAGAGGAATTGCCTGGTTGAGAGGCATGCATACAGTCCATTGCCCACTTCTGGTTTCTATCTGTTCAGAGTCCTGATAGTCATTCTCAAATGACAGCAGCTTTTTATTGAAGTTTGGTTCCTTGCCAAGCTGTGAGTATAGTTGCACTGATTTCTTTTTACTAGTTCCAATTAGGATCTAATACATAATTTGTATATGTAAATTTACTTGCTGGAATAACTCCTCTGAAGTTTTGCTGGAAAGAAGTTTGTTAAGAGTGAGTAAGATTCAGGAATTCAGGCTGTGAGTTACCTCCATTGGCTCTAAGACCCATCATATGGAATCGAATGGAGATGGAGTCTGCTCTGCACATGTACTGAAAGTACTGCACATGTACTTTGCTAGGACTGAGACAGAAATTATCAACATTAGAGCACAAGACTTTCTGGGCAAACCCTTGCCCCAAAAGGTGGTTGGGTGTGAGAGTTGGTCCATTTTACCCTTATGAAAAACCAGTTCTGCACTCAAATGAAATGGTGCTTTTTGATAACTCGTGCCAACCAGTTTCCCAGGGATCAGATGTGCAGGTACATGCCTTCCCAGGAGAAGAGAAAAGTTAGTGGTCTTTCTGACAGGACCACCCTCAGAGCCTGCCACGTTATAGGCCAAGTTGCAAATGCTTAAAAAGGGGATTTCTTTTCATTTTATGTCTGTCCTTCCTATTGCTGCCAAAGAGTTACTCTCTGGCATTGCCTGCTCCTCTCCTGAGCCCGATGCCCTGCAGCTGGCGGTTTCTGGAGGCGGCTGCTGCCTGCCTGTGCCTCCCGCTGACAGACGGGTCGGTGTCAGGCGGTCAGGCAGCCCCGGCGCTGCACACACGGCCTGCTGCCTGTCTTGCCCTTGAGGGTCGACGCAGCTCTACTTTGGCATTCAGCACACAGCTGGAAACATCTTTCCTGTGTTTCCAAAAACTAATAAGGAAAAGGAGGAGATAGTCACTTTGTGGGCTGTAGCTGTACCTGCCTTCTCCCCACTGGAAAAACAATGGATCTGTTTTCAGGGCAGTTGAATGTCCTGGGCATCTAAGTAAGATACCTTATCAGAGGTGGCTGTGCCACATGTCAGCATTCACTCCTTTTACCCTGTCTTGTTGGTAGATAGTGAAATTGTGACTTACACCTGTCAATTCTGCCTTCTTGATAGGACAGCCAGCATTACAGTGACCCAGCTACGTCCTCGTGACATCTTCAAGTCTGTCTGTACTGCTGCTGTTTAGGTGCTTGCATGTGCAAGACAACATTGCTTTTAATTTTTCTTTTTTTCTTTCCTCATTGATAGTACATGAAACATATTACAACCTCAGTACTTCTTATCAGGGTTAGCTTGTTTTCTTCAGGAAGGAAAACAGTAGCAAAGTTTTGACGAAGAACCTAAATTCCTATCTGCCCACCATTTCTTTTCATGAATACTTTGGTGTTAAGTAACATCAGAATTATGCAGGGAACCTCTTATATTTACTTTCATCAACTTCTCATTTCAGAATAAAAGTAGCTGTTTTGGATGGAGCATTTGCTTGCAGATGTGTGTTTGTCATTTTGAGCATCATATCTGAATTGGAAGTTGAGTGTTTTTAGTGTTACAAGGAAATTTCTTGGCTGGTGTAAATTGGAGTGGATCCCTGCCTTCAGCATTCACCCCTACCTTTGTCTGTCCACAGCAGTGGCCTGAGCAGCTGTGTCCATCTCTTTCTGTTGGTCTAGTGCTTTTTCAGTAATCCCATGGTCTTCGTGGGGCAGCAGGAGGTGTTATGTGTAATGAGAACTTGGCATCTTCCCCTGAACCTGAGGCTCCCAAAGTGCTGCCTCATGCCTGACAAAGCAGCAGCTTGCTTGTGGCTTTCAGGGGTTTTAATCAAACTGAACAAAACACATGCTGGGGAACAAGATGATGTTCATGTTCTGTGGATTTCTCACATGTGCCCCAAGTGACTGGATTAGGTTTTCCCTTATGAGGTAATTAGGATTATGTTTCTCAGGCTTACTTCTTTGACAGTCTTGATCAAATATAAGGAGATTAAATTTCTTGGACAAATGGATTTTCCTGAGAATGGGTATTTCTTTTCCATTTTGATTCGTAAGACTTTCATTAAAGATGTGTTAACAAATAGCCCAGTTTTCTCAAACTTAGGTTTATTATTCCATGTTCTCGTGATTTTTGTAGCTGCCTGCTACTTTGGCTGCTCTGAACTTCAGGAGTAGGAAGGCCATACTGTCCTGCTTATGTTCACAGAAAATGAATGAACACCTCTGGACAGCTGGAAAACAAATGCTGGTTAGGGACACTTGGTTCTTTGCTTTCAGGTCTGGAAAATTCCAGCCTAGATTTCTTGTTGTTGGTGTTTTTTTTGTTTGTTTTTTGTTTTTTGTTAGGTGCTGCCTTTCTTTAAGTTTACTTTCACTCTGATCATCTCCTGAAACCTGAATACTGTTCCCTTTTTGCAGCTGAATCATGTGCACAGTAGGAAAAAATTTATTGTCTCTTGCCTGGGGACAACTGTGCAGGTAGAAAACAGGTGGTTGACAGGCAGGCTCTGTGGGAGCATTCCTTGTTAGCAAGTGAAATAAAAGCATAAAAACTTATTTTGTTTTCTAAAGGGAAACCACTTTGTGATCCCTAGGAACCAAGAAGAAAGAGTAGTGTTATATCCACCCCTTGCAACATGGGTTTGCGTATTTGCAAAACTAAGCAGGTAGTAATGTAGTGGTAAATAACTCCAACATCCTCAGGAAGCAGTTATTTGTAGGAAAGTTGTGAATACATGGTCTTGCTGTTGTGCTTTGCTGAAATAAAATAGGCTTGCAAGCACGTACAGGTACAGTGCAAATACGTGCAGAACTGACTTATGTTATACTGAATGATGAAAAGAAACTATGAAGGTGATTGTTTCATTTTGTAAACAATAAACAATTATTTTACATACATTAATTAGGTTATTCCCAATGGATAACTTTTGATTGAGTTTCATCTTCCCACTTAAAAAGAGTGGGCAAGCGTGAAGTGATTCACAAATGGGTTTTGCAGGAAAACAGGCCTTTGCTGGATCAGATAAAAGGTTCATCTAGGCTACTCCCCCAATCCTTCTGCTTCTCTTTGCAACAGATAGTTTGAATTGTTGAAGTGAAGAATATGAAGAAGAGTTACAGTGTTTCACCATAGTGTTCTCCATCCTCTGGATGTTTTGTGCTTCAGGGACTCAAAAGTGGCGTCTTCAAGGTGGTGTCTTTGCAGTTTGTCATCCTCTGTAGATTTTTTTTTTCTGGAAACCTACCCAGCTACATTTGGGACACTCTTCAAACTTTTACTGTATAGAAAATATCATAAGCATGAGTTCAAACAATTCAACTGCATCTGGGTGAGGTAGATGTGTTGGGTTTTTTTGTTTCCTTGGTTGGTTGTGTTTTGTTGTGTTTGTTGGTTGGTTTGTTTGTTTTTAATTTGGTTTGGCTTGGTTTTGGTTTTTTTTTCCTATTTTGTATGTGAAACTTTAATTTTATTCCCTGTAGCTGTGTTGGAAAAGGAGTTGGCTGTTCATCTTCAGCTTTCTGCTGAAACCTCAGTAGCTATCTCTCTCAGCTACTCACCCACATTCTCACCAGATCATTTCTTTAAGGAGTGGAAATCCCTGTAAAGGATGGGAATTGCCTGGAAAGTATTTAGGAATGGCCTGGGTGTCCAGTGCAAACTGGACTGTCTTCACTGTCTTATGCTTCCTTAAAATACTTCAGCAGTTACCTGCTGTGACAAAGTTGACTAATGGCAAAACTGAAAGAGCTAGAGCACTATGTATAATGTTCAAGACTCAGGGTCTCACTTGTAATTGCTATTGAAAATGTGGGTACACAATTTCTTTAAACTGTACTTTAATGATTCTTTCTTCTTTGTGTTCTTTTTAAAATAATTCTGAGGATTATTTTGCTCCGGAGCAGCTAAAAAGCAGTGTTGCTACAGAACTGTATCATCTGAGCAGCTTCTGAGTGATAAAATTCAATTCAAGACCATTACTATATGGAGGGTTTGTAGGATTTTAAAACCCCACAAAAATACCCACAAAACCCCCAACAAAACAACCCAAAAAACCCCCACTCCAAATACATAACCCTGCTCTGCACTGAATTTCATCTGTCTCTTCTATTACCCAGTAAGTATTGGGTATTCCTTTGTCATTTCTTCACAGCTGAAACTCTTACCTCCTTTTTACATTCTGCTCAAATGTTTCTTCCTTTCCATGTAATGTTTTTGTTCACATTCTTTATGATTGTGGTGATCAGCATAGGGCCTGTTCATCAGATCAGTTCATTAGACCCTGTATTAAAATTTTGTAAGTGTAGCTTGGATATAATTTTAGCTCTGGACTTTCTGAGGTAATGAAGATCTGAGCTTGCCCTAATACATCTCTTTTGATGTGAAAATGAAGGTGTACCCTGATGCATGTTTAGGTGTATTGAAGGAGCCAGAACTAACCCTTGTGTTCATTGTTCCACAATGGGCTTGTCTTAACTTGAACGTGATTAATCATCACACATCTGTTCTTCATTCTAATCAAAACGTAACTAATACCTCTTTTTGCTTGCTCATCACTGATTTTTCATGAATCTGTAACAGACTCAAGAAAAAGGTTTGCTGTGTTTGGCTGAAATTTGAGATCATTTGAGTAAAATTACTTGAATATCACCAGTAAATTTCAATTAATGTTATTTAGTAAGCATAATGACTATAATTTGACAGAAAAGAGGTCTTTGCTTTATGAGCTCATTACCTTATCAGAAATAACACCATATCTCTGTCACTGCAGTTTCCCCTCTACTTGTTGAACTGCCAAAGATACAGTGCTTGTATGGGTGTTTTTCTCTTCTCCTTCATGATGGTATTTTCAAAGGCTTGAATACAAGAATTTTCTGTGGACATTTGCTGAAGCAGTTTTCCTGTTTGGAAAGGCCCAGCAATTCACTGAGCCTATTAAACCTATTGATGACTTTTCATATTTAGGGTTTAGGAAAAGTCGGTGTGTTGTCCCAACCACATGTCTTGTGCATACATGGCAAGCAAAATGAAATACAGTGATAACTTTCTACTTCCTGGTCTGTTTGGTGATTTGGGAGAGCTATAGGACCTTCTGCATATTGAGGATTAGCTAAATTCAGGTTGTGGTTTCCCAGGGGGACTTTGCTGCATCCTGCCTCTCCACCACACTTTACCATCCTCTCAGTCCCATGGGTGCCTCTGCTAGACTATGCTCCTTGCTGCATCCACCAGAATTTAGTGGGATTACTGGGAATAATCACAGTCTGTGTCCTGGGACAGAGGGGGATGAACTCCAAGCACGGAGTGCTAAAAGATGTTTTACACATTGCTCAATTTTAACCAAAAAAGATGAGCATCCTGTTTAAATATATATATATATATATATATATAATGTTTTTCAGGTAGGTGCTAAACTTCAGAGGATTAGGAAAAAGCAATCTCCATTGCCCGTGCAAACTGGTAATGCATTATCCAAACCAGTAAAAATGTTCTGTTGAGGAAACTTGCTCCTTGTCCTGCTTTATATCTAATATGTTTTAAGTCTCCTGATCTCCTTGTCCTCCTGTTATTTTCACTCTCTGAACAGATTTTTCCTATTTCAAGTCAGGAGCAGTTGCAATAATTTCTGCTGAAGCTGTGGCAGCTTAGTTTATCTTGAAATCAGTCCCTTTATTTCTCAAATACTCACATTTTGAAGACTTGTTTTTGTTTTTTTTTTTTTTCCCCTTTCTGCTTTCCAGTGTCTTAGAGCTGTGTGCTTCAGCCACTAGTACTTGTTCACCAGCAGGAAATGTGCTGATGAATTCTGTTTTATTACTTGGTTGCTCAGTCATTGTGAATTCCCCTTTGATATGGGTTGAAAATCCTAAGGCTTCACAGTCTGTTTGCATGTGTAAATCTGACCCACAGTGGCAAAGTATGAGGGTTCTGAGGGCAATTACTGCTGAGCAGGGAGGGCAGCTGATACACCCTGCGTACAGAGATCAGTTTACCGTGGAAACTCACAAAATGTCTCTGCAAATCTGCTACATATATCAGAAATATAAAGTGACTCATGAGGTATAAGCATTGCTTTCCACAAGGAAAAGAAGAATCCTCTGCAGCTTTAGTTTTTATGCACAAGGGTGTTTATGGATGTTAATTTGAAAATTTGTGCATGCTTTCAAAACTGTGTGCTCTAAAGAATGTGCTCTGGGAAATCAGTGCTATTTTGCACTGTTCTGTATTAAAGTTGGTTTACTACATCATATCTAGTAAAAATCACTTTAGGCAGGTTTTCTGTTAGTCTGTGTGAAAGGATTTAAGACTGGCAAAGGCATCCTCTGACAGCAGTCCGCTGCTATCCCATAATTCATAATCTCCTCTATAAAATTCCTACTTAATATACATGGATATTGCAACAACCACTCTTTTTGCTTTCAGTTACATCTACAAATTTCTAAGTTCACCCTGTAGATCTGGGATAAAATTGACTTTCTGCTAGGCCTGCAGCCCAAGATTTAATTACTGCTGATCTGACTTGGCATCCAAAGTTTGGGAACAGCTGAGTGTGCTGAATCAGATCTTCAGCCTGTGCAAACTAATTCTTTTGTAAGTCAGCTGAGAAGCTGGTACAGTCTGTATGTCATTTCTGTCATGTATAGATATGAAATACTTATGCTGATCTTTGTTGTTGCTCTGTAGATTTTGGGTTCAAAGCAACAAGAAGTTTCCAAGGTGGAATCTTAGAGTGGAATAAAATTAAGATAAACACAGTTGGGGTAGAGATCAGCAGTCAAAGATTAATTAAGGTCTCATGGTCAAATTTCAGATTGAACATTTCTCTTCAGCAGCAGTTCGCCTTTAGGGATTCTGTAGAATTAGTTTTATGGTGAGTGTATTTTCATTGCATTGATTTTAATTAACAGAATGTTGTATGTGGCATGTGTCAATGAATACTGACAACTTAGAAGCACTGGACTACTGTCTAAAGTGGTGGGAAGGAAGGGACTGCAGGTTTGTCCATGAGACTTGAATTTCTGAATCCAAGCAATTTATTTGAGCAAACTTTGACATGGATTGGTGCTGGATGCTGCTTTGTTGCATACCCTGCAGATTTCCAAAGGAGCAGCTGTGAAGGCAGGCTGAAGACCTTCTCTGGGATTACAGTAGGTTATTTGGCACCAAAAAGGAAATTTGAGGATATGGAAATACTGTCGAGGCTACTAAGCTAACCCAAGGGGATAAAACCCAACCAGCTCGCTCTTCCCTCCCTTCCTGAGGGAATGCCAGCCTCTGAGGATGAGGAATGTCTAGGTGTTGTATATATACGTTACAGTCTCGGTCTTGGTCACCTTCCTATCCAATGGAACAATTGAATTTCCTCATTGCTTTAGAAAAAAATGATGGCGTTACTGGGGAAGCTTTCAGTGCTGCTGTGAACAGATACCTGGGTTGAAATGAAGCTGAGTTAATTTAATACTGGCTCACTCCCAGAGGACAGGTCAGCTGAGCAGAGGTAAAATACTGCTGCAACAGGCAAACAACTGCTTGGGAAAGAGATTGAAACAGAGTAAGGTAATTAGGGCAGGATTGCATGACACTATGTACATGACTAGGGCTAGAATCAACAGCAATCTTCCTGGAGGTCTTTGGCTGTAACACCAAAAGGAAGGAATATAAAAGGGGAAACAAAGCATTAATTTCTATTATGATTTCTTTTATATGCTTACATGCAAGGTACTTTCCAAATACTTGAAAAGGATAATCTCTGCTTCAAAGCATTTATTTTTTGACTACAGAAATGTAGAAAGGTATAGATAGTTTAAATGCCTAATTGCCCGTCCAGAAAATACTTAAAACAGTTAAGGTTAAGAGTTAAACTTTCAAAAGTTAGGAACTGTGGAATTGCAATAGACTTCAAAGCTTTTATTATGGTATATTTCAGGTCTTTTTATCCGTGTATCTTTTCTTGGCCATGCATACTGTAGAAGAAGAAAAGGCTGAATGGGGATAATTGCTTATGGAGTTTAGCTCCTGCTACATCGGACAACTGTGTGCATTAGATGTTGGGTGAGAATGACCTGTGCAACAAACACCATGTCGTGGCACAATTCTCACCATCCTACAGGTAATTTAACGGCAGAGTGAAGTACTGACAGATGTAATCACAGCCTAGAAGTGATGGTGGGCAGTGCATTTCCCAGATGTGATATGTTCCTTAATTAAACATGGCATAGAAGTCTTAGAGTTGTGTTCAGCTTGCAAAAAGGCTCTTGTCAAATTCTGCAGTGTGGCATCCAGGGCTGAGTGCAGAGTTTCTGGGGAGATTTAGGTCAGTCTGTGTCATGGACTTGGCACATCTGGAACCACCCTAATGGATGGCATAGGAAGGTTAAGGTTGTCTGTAGGAACTCATATTTTGCCAGTGGTTTTCTCAGTTATTTGCAGGCATTAAACGTATGGTGACATTGACAAACTCAGATTTAACTTCAGGTGCTAGAGGAAATATGTGTTAGAAACCACCAAGTTTTTCTGTTTTGGTAGTTAACTGTTCTGGCTGCTGGTAGAGGAGAAAAGGAACAAAGTAAAGTTTCTTTGTTCTGTGACTGAACCATTTTCCCTTTCTTATTTTCCCTTTCTTTTCCCTGACTGTCTCTGTCCCTCCCAGGAGGGAGAGAAGAAGGGACAGACAGCAGACCAGATGGCTAAAGTTTAGCTAAAAAAAAATAAACAGTTAAGAGTAAGGTATTAAAAAAACAAGCATTAGGTGATATTAACAAAAGGCAAAGCTTACCAGACTGACTTGTAGCTAACCTACTGATGATGTTCTGTGACAGAAGTGTCACTCAGAGGATGCTGAGGATGGCTGATAAAACAGCCGCTTCTTCCATCAACATGTAGGGCTAGGGAGAAAATTCTCATAAAATAACAATTTAACAATTTCTTACATTTCTGTAACTGAAAAGATGGATGGCACAGTGCACTGTTTTACCCTTCTGCTCCTGTCCTTTAATTTTAGGATGGTAGTTACCAAAAGCTGTAAACTATTCCACTGAATATAAAGACTGAAAGAAAAGCTTTAGCACGAGCATATGCATTTGAGGTTTTTCTGAGTCAACGTGCAAGACCACATCCAGCTGAGTATCTTTCCAAAAGGAGGTTATTGCCAAGGACTTCTTGTGGAGGTAAACCATGTGTGACTGCCAGTACCTCCAGCAGGCAGTTTATTGCAGGAAAAGTACCACATCAAAACTTAAGTCCCTGAGTTGCCAAGCACTGGATTGTGGACTTGTTCTGTTTAGAGCTCTAGGTGGCCATTGCCTAGGTTATGTGTTATCTCAGAGGTTCAGTTCAGGTTAACCTCGTTTATTTTCTTTACCTTCTCCATTCCCCATCACTTCCCCCCTGTTAGATTCACAATCTACAGGAGTACAGAAATCTGTTTCTTCTTTGTATTGAAACATAAAAAATTTGCGGTCAAAATACTCTACAGTTCAATCAAAATAAGTGAATAAATAAATAAATGTATTGTCTTTGGTATGGCAAATCAGCCAGGAGTGGAGATACAGTATATTTAAAATATAATTTATGTGTTTCTTCATGAGCTTTTCTAGACATGGCTAACAACATTGGGAAGGTGAGATGCTTTATTATTACTTGAAATAAAAATTAGTGTAAATAAAAATTAGAAATTGTGTGTGATCCTAGAATTAAATGTCAATAGAAATACTGCTAAGGATTTTGCAATCTAAATTTTATCTAGTTGTATGAATTTTTTTTGTCACATGAGGACTTTATGTGTTCAGATATTAGCAAATCACTGAGTCGTATCTCATTGATACTAATTGTCTCTTCATGATTACCCTTTTCGGGAGATGTACACAGCCCTGTGTATTCTATTTTACTTGAAAAGCCTTATAGAGCCTTTCAAAGAACCGGTTTCTGTGGAAGTCTTCAATAAGAGGCTGAGAGAAATGCAAAATAGTGCAATGTGAACTGATGGTTACAGGCATTGCAAGGACTGTTTATTCTTCCAAAGCTTGATTTTTACTGTTAAGGCCAACTTTTTATGGCTCTCCTGCCAATTCTGTGTTCTGCAGCCCCCTTTAGGCTGGCTCCTTGCTTCTGCCATGGGCTGCATTTCTATGGAAAATGCTCTGTAAGAGCAGTCATCCTCCAGGGGCTGGGGTGAGTAAAGATTTTTAAAGGGCTGGAATGAAGTTTTGAAACATTTCTGTAACCAGAGTGGTAACCTGAAGGAGGTTGCTTTTGTGTGTGGCAGGCAATGTGTGTCCTGCTGTGTGCTGAGCTGCCCTTTGCTCATCCTCCTTGGAGTCTTTATCCCAGAGGCAGAGTGTGTTACACTACCCCACTCAGTGTCCTCTTGGACCACCTCAGCAGCACAAGTACAATCAATCTGGCTGGCACACAAGTTTCTGCTCTTGTCTCCAAGCAGCTATGTTTCCCTGTCCATGTTATTTCTGTCTTAATAGCTTAAAGAAAAACAAATAAAAAAATCAAGCTCCACAGGACAGAGGATCCCCAAGCTCTATTTTTAAAAGCTTCTTACTCAACTTCACATTACTCTGTGGCAGCTGCATAGTGAAGCTGCTATGCTAAACACACTTTGACTACAGTATTATACATTCAGTTCCTTTGGCTGTAGGATACAGTTGTGGTGGATCATGTTTTGGGGATCACATAAAAAATGCAAAGTCATTGAGGCAGTGTTTTTGTTTATTCACCTCCAGGAAGGATTGTGATATTTAAAAAGAGATCACCTGTTAAAAAGGGAGACCTGTAGGTGTGTGTACATACACAGTAATGTGTACATCCATGTTCAGCTTTATGAGAATTACTGTACTCCTGTTTGCAGAAGGAGACAGCAATGAAAGGAGTAGGGATGTCAGTTAAATCTCAGTATTTGAAGGAGAATGGGCCCTTGCCTCTTTTTTTTTTTTGTCATTCTCTAAAAGCAAGGAACACTTGAGGTTTTTCTCTTGAGATGAGCACATTCAGCTTGAGAGGTTCTAGAAGAAAGAGAAGGGCAGCAACATTACTGTCTGATTTTACTGTTTTCAATAACAGAAGGCTTTTTCACATAGTTTTCTTTCTTTAAGTCAATATGTTGGGCTCTGTCCTTCAGTTGTAAATTCTGTATTGAGGTGTTGAGAATATTTATTTCTTGTGGTGTCAGCATTGGACTTAGTTACATTGCTTATTCCATAATACATATTTTGATTTTTGTCTTTACGTTGGTAAGGAAGTAATAAAATGTAGCTTAAATTTTAAGCTATTACTGAATGGTAGAGTTTTGTCAGAGGGGTGACATTGACATTACAGCTCTCAGTTGTATATAGTACAAAACTGGCCTTGCTGAGATATGTTTTCTCTGACTGTGTCTCCTCTGGTTGCACTGCTGAAAATGGGATCAGGCATAGCATTCTGTGGTATGAGGAAACATGTTGTCCATGCTGCTTTACTTCTGAGTCCCAGAGAGGTTTGGGCAAAAAAAGGCATCTGTAGGCTTTCTGTAGTGCAACTTCATAATCCTCTGTTGTTCAGAGATTATTGAGGTTGTGCACATTATTGAAACATATATTTAAACACTAATACTATCCCTGATCATTGTTTGTAATGTCTCTTTCATCAATTGCTAAATTTACTATGTAGGAAACTGTCATATTCATAAAATGATAGCAGAGTTTGGACAGTGCAATTTTTTTTCTGCATACTGCAGTAGAATTAGTTTTGATTTGTCATTTAACTGGTGTGAGTGTAGATTCTTTCATTGATTCTGATGGTACTGGTAGTTTGTTAGATTTATTTAAGATGTAAGTTCATGATTTTGTAAACTTTGAGGCAAAGTTTGGCCTACTGTATTTTGAGATCTATAAATAATTATGGAGATTATCTAAGCAGGAGATTTTATTTACAGTGTTTATGTTCTTTTAAACAGCTGGATTTGTAGTCCTAACTCCTACTTGATCCTAAAAGGATCTCTAGAATCAAGATTCTAGTTATGTGCAAATCAGTGAGTAATTTGGTGAGGTATGATCAAATGTGGATACTGATATGATTGGCCTCTAATTCTATACTATACATACAACTCAGAGTCTTCAAATTGCATTTAGTTGGCCTCTTGAACTGTCTTACCCTAGTATATGTGCACTCACAGCTGTACAAAAGACCAGCCATTGATACGGACTTCCACTTTGTCCTTAGGAGTTAGAACATATTTGTTGTGTGCTTGGATCATGACTTCTGGCTTAATTTATCTCCAAAAGAAGGAATATGTTAGCATACACCAAAACTGCTCAGTAAGCCAAAGCAACGAATGATTTGTGGGAGCAAGCTGGGGATTTTTTCTTTCAAAACAACTCCAGCTGCTATCAAAGGCAAATTTAGCTGTCAAGAGAGGTTCCAGAAATTCAACTGATGGAAATGCTTTGCTGTAGTTTTCCATCTAGCCTGTCACATCTAGCAGTGTTGCTTGTACAACAAATTAAAAAGAAATGCTGTTCAACAAAGTACTGCCATTGAGGTCTTTCGTTCTGGGGGTATGGTAATGATTTACCATTAGCCAGAAAATGTTCTATCGCTGTTTTCGAGGTGGTACCATTGGCTCAGTGAAACAGAGAAGTCTTGCTCATTTACATTTCTGGCTACAGCTGTTGTCAGGCTCTGGGCCAAAGGGAGATCCTGTACCTTTCCATGGCAGGCTGTTATTTCTAGTGATTGTGGCAGTGGGCTTTGTTTGCTGGTTAGGCAGCATGACTGGAAATGCAAGTACATGAACTGGAGTGTTATTTCAGAACTGGTGTTTCCCAAATGTGAAATGCACTGTGTAACAGCAACCTGGGTGTGTATAAGCACTCACCCTCTACAGGCAGATTTTCAACCCCTTTTTTTGTTAAATTTTTATATATTCAATAGAGTGTGTATATATATATATATATATGTATATTTTTCTCTATTAACGTGAGAGTTGCAGCAAAAACTCTCAAAATAACACACTAAATTTATTTTATACCTTTCTATTTTCACATCAACTTCATTATTAAAGCATTTAAAAATTGAAGCAAGATGCAAGATCCTTGTTTTCAGCTTAACGTCAGAAGACAAAAGTGGATGTTGGTTAATTATAGTGAACATGCCCAAAAGTTTCTGTGTTCCGAGTGAACTAGTTGTCGTCATTTCACTGTATAATTACCCAGAGAGATTGCAAGTGGTCTGTGTTGTGAGTCTAATCCCCAGGGTGCTGGTGTTATAAATAACCCTAAGTATATGAGCAGACTTCAGCAGTTGTGCTCCGTGCACTCTTGTGCTGCAGTCGCTGTTCTTCGGATAAGGGTCTCAGTGGAGTTGACATGCCACCAAACTGCAATCATTTTGCCCCTTGCAAGAGAGAATTGTTGTGTTGTAGTATTGAAAAATGCCTAAACCTGAATGGTGTGTAGCATACTTCTTCATAAAGAAGAATGCAGTCTTCATACTTCCCAGTTTTCTTCCTTCTTTTGCTAGTAATTTGTGTGTGTTTATTAAATATTTCCAGTTTGTGCATGAGAATTCTTACTGTACTACCCATTCAACTCCTAATTATTCTGTGGTTCTTTGTCTTGAGAAACTTGAGAGAATGAAGGGTTTATACTTGACTCCATGGAATTTCTCTTTATGCAGTGTACAAACAGAGGTTTGGGGCTTTATTGAGTTAAGCACTCCTGTAATTTCAAGTGAGTATGTATAATGTGGGGTTTGAGTCTGTCATATAGGAAAGGCATGTACCAGCTATTTCACAACTGTTGTGTCTTTTATTCTGAAAAATACCATATTGCATTTCCTCAGTATCTTAATTTTTAGGTTGTGTGGTTGCCACTGTCTATAAATGTGCAACTGTAAATTGTATTGAAATGAGTTAGCTGTTGTAATTAAAAGGACTACGCCCCTAAATTCTGGACCTGCTTTATCCTTGCACACTTCAAATTTTAATTTTACTGGGATGGGGTGGGTGGCTTGATTTTTTTTTTCTGGATTGTGTTTGGGCTTTTTAGGTGACTAAAAATACAGAGTGGATTCAGATTCAGATAGTGTATTCCTTTCAGGATGCCTAGGCAGAATGTCAAGGTCTTTGAATTTCTCATTTTTAGTAAGTTTACTTGAAGCTTTAAAATACTATTTTTAAGTATTGCCTTGATATTGCTAATGTGATTACCGAGTCCAGAAATCTAGAAACTTTTGGAAAGCTGGAAACTGAAATGTGATGCAAAAAAAGATAAACAGAAACCCCTTAGCCAACCTACATTTTCTTCATTCAAGCTGAATAAGTGATACAAGTTCCATGGTGGCCTTTTCAAAGTCTTGGCCGAGGAAACTTTAATATATAGTCTATAACCATATCGAAATTCACGGCGAGGGAAAAACAAACCACCGAAGTTTATGACTAACTTGTGAATTTAAGACAGGACTTCTTCGTGCATTCTTTTTGCAACAATGCCTTCAGTTACTATCCATAACTATCATCTGGATTGTGAAAATTACTTTTGGGAAGATATCAAGCTGTTCACCAAATCAGTACAGATCCTTTTGTTATTTTGCAGTAAGTATTTAGAAATGCAGACACGGGATGTGGCTTATAAGGAGGCAAGATTAGCTGGTAAGGGAGAATCTAGGCAAGTTACTTGTTAGCCTTTTTGACGAGTGTTGTAAAGTAAAAATGTCAGGTTTATTTCTTTGACTGATGTGTTTCTTGTGAGGAGATTGGAAACCATTGGGTCAATTCCATGGTGAGGTTTTACCAATCACTTCATATCTAGTTGTGTATGTGTCTCTAATGTGTTCAGATTCCCCTTAGATCTCTACATATCTTTATTCTTACCAATGCCACTGAGGTAAAGATAGCAATTTTTTTCTCAAGATGTGCAGGAAGCAAGGAAGAAATGTGTTCTTTGAAAGCTGTTTAGTGTTTGATCCCAAGAAATTGGTCACATATTTCCATCTGATTTTGGCATTAATGTTACTTAGTAGCGTGTCATGTTCTGTTCAGTGACTGAACAACAATAAAGGGAATATGAAAGTAATAAATGAATTTAAAAAGACACATTTTTAAAAAAAACAGATTTAAAGTGTGGAAAATGAGAATAGTTGAAAGCTCTTTTTCCATTAGATACTATGGTAGGTAGGATCTGTTCATTCTTGCTATTTCTGTTGCCACTATTTTTCTCTTTCATACTCATATTTTCCACACGTTTTTCCAACTTTCAGAGTTTAGTTAACTTAGATTCTTTCCTATGTAGTCCTGCATTTCTGAAGGTAGCAGTAATTATAATATTTAATAATTATTTAACATGTTGATATCATTATTTAGCAACATAATCAGAAGAGCTTAAATTTACAAACAAGGATCAGCTGGTGTTCTTCTGGTTAAAGTCATGGGAACACATTTCTGTATTTTGAAGGTGTCTGAAAATTACTCAACTTTCATTTAACTTTACTCAACTTTATAAAATGGTTCATTTTTCAGCCTCCAATTTGAAAGAGTTTAGATGGTCATATCAAGCTGGAAGGGAAAAATGTGTTTTGATTTTGAGTGTGTTTATAATAAAAGTGATATACTAATTGTTTGGGTTGAAGATAAGAGTAGGAACTCTAAAAACCTTGTAAGCTACCTGTGGGATGACTTAGGGATCTGTGGAGTTGCACAGCTTTACAGAGCTTGATTTCCACTGAAACTGGCTGGAAAATACTAGCACGTGAAGCTGGACTGATGCAAGAAGCAGTTGGGGCCTGTAATTCAGACGTGAATTTTACCATTTGTGTTGGGTCTCTAAATAAAATGGAAATGCTGGAATTATCAAATATGTACTTGTATTTAAGAAAATAAAAGTGAAGTTTTTAAGATACTCCATTGTTACTCTTGCGAAGAATTGTAGCCTAAAGTACATTTCTCTCAGTTGCTTTCTTTAAGTCCTTCACATAACCTCAAGGATGATTTCTTTGTGTTCAGCAGTGCCAGCATCCTGAAGAGATTCAGGGATGCTGCTCTGGGAGCACAGCATCTCTGGGAACTGCTGCCTTTATTTTCCCTCCTTGAGGTGGGATTGAAAGATCTTTGATGCCATTTGCATGTCAAATGGCAGTGGGAGTCCCAGGACACCCCCTGAAAGGCCTTTGCCACCCCTGGCACAGGGGGCTGTGGGAAAGCAGCAAGAGCAGTCAGGGCTTTGTGCTGCTGGCTTTGTTCGAGCCCAGGCCCCGTGAGCAGTCACCTAACTGCACCACGGACAAAAGGCAGCAACCTGAGAAATACTGCACTTGGATCAGCATGCAGGCTGCATTTCTCTGTGCTGAAGTTACACCATCACTGGAAGCAAGTGAATGTAAAATTGGTTGAAAGTAGAATACTATAAATGCTTCCTTGAAGTTTGTATGGTTTATTAATGGTGGGTTTTATAACAATTTATGTTTGCAAGTAGATTATTGCTCTTTTGTGAGCCTACCTGTGGATGTTGTAGAGACCAGTCCATTAATGCTTCAGTTATTGTGAAATGGAGACAGAAAAACAACAGGCAATGACATAATTTTGTAAGTCTTCCTTGTTCATTGTTTTGGTGTTAGCACTGAACAAAAATTAATAAAGAGGAACAAGTACTCATAACTCTCTCTGATAAAAGATGTAGTAAGAAGATGTTTCTTGGTACTAAAATTCCTGCTGGTGGTCTGCTTAATTATTTTTGTCTAAAATTTTTGCATGAAGGAAGGGGAGCAATGGTGTCATATTTACAGCTGTGTGTGGTGGGATAGAGTCTAAGTGTTACACCTCTTGATTTCTTTGGATGGAGGCAAAGACCAGTTAAGCCCATTCTGTTTTAAAGAGTATTTTTCTTAGCTGCAGGTGGAAAAGTCCTTAAGAGGAATATTTCTGTAGGCTGTAGCAACTTAAACGAGGTTTGGCAATACTGCTGTCTTGTACAAATATATTTCTGACAGGTTGCTTTTGACCATTTGATGCTTAAGAGCACAGTTTGTAATTCTTCAGAAAAGGTGGAAGAAATTTAACTTTGGTGGTGGTTTCAAATATTGCCCTCTCTGTTTTAAGACCTTACCTTGCCTTCAATTAATATGAGTTTTGGAAAGTACAGTATTGACTTCTGCATAACACTCATTTAAATTAATACCTTTTTGTGAAGGGGTGGGTTGTATTTTTTTAAATAGTGATAGTAAGAGGACATGCTTGCTAAGGAAGAAAAAGAAAGGAGTAAAGGAAAAAAGAATATATATATTCTATTTTTGAATGTTTTAAAAGTCAAAGGAAGGATGTAACTGAGTAGGAATTTTATTTTAAGATTTTCTTAGATTGTGTCATTTTGATCAGTAAGATTATACATGCTTCTTACAGCATGTACTGTATTTAATGGAAAACCTAATGAAGAATAGCTCTTCCAGCTGCAGAGCCCAGTCCACAGGATGCTGAAATTAGTTGGAGTCTTTCCACTTACCTCTCTGAGCATTGGATCAGACCCTTGAAAATCAGCTTTCAGCAAAACTAAACCTGAGAAAGCTTTGCAATTCAAGAAGTTGCATTTCTGGGTCCTTTAAGAAATTGTCAAGGAGACCATGCTGTCAGGGGAGAAAGCCTTTTCTGAACCCTTTGTCAGCAGTGGGTCAAATTCAGCCCTGAGATGAGATCTAATGTGGGTCTGGAGTGCCCCTTGGATGCCCACTTTAAGACTTCACAGTAAATTGTGTATAAAAGATACATAAGCCTGCTCAGGCATTTTTCACAGGAGCTGCATGACTGGTATTTTGCACATAATCAGAAGTAGATAACACATGTTCAGTCTTCAAGCTTCAAGGATTGAGGCGATTTTAATAATTTATTTATTTATTTAATTTTACTTAATTTAATTTATAATGCTAAAATTCATATGCAATTTCTTGATTGCAGGAAATGGAACTTCAAGGAAATAATATGCTCTCAAAAGTAAAGTACTGTTCAAATGGGTTGTGATGTAAGTTTTAGTTACATTGCAATCTTGCCTAAAGGCTGCAGTTGGTTGTATGGAAAAGCTCATCTATTTTTGATTCCAATTTTTTTTTATTTTCAGTGAACGTGGGTTTCCAACATATTTTTTTTCATGCCTCTGTTATCTTATGCTAAACTCATGCGTTTATTTTATTTAATAGTTACTGTTTATTTATTTATTTATTTATTTATTTATAGTCTGATCTTAGCAGGATTGCCTGCAAAGCACGTTACATCATTCCTAATGGGGAACTGGCTATGCCACAACCATGTGCACTGGGGTCACACTCTGTGGGTGCTGTGGAGCCCAGAGCAGCAATCTGCATGATGACTTAAACCTCGTCAGTAGCCTTGCTTTTCTTATCTCTTGTTGGTGCACACCCTTTTCAAATGGTCTGTGGACCAAGGCTTGAAAATTTCCAGTAAAATGTAGGAAAAAATGTTAAAGAGCCTATATATATGTCTATACCTCCACCTCAGAGCCCTTGCAGTGGGCTGTGGATACAAGGCAGTGTAGCAGAGCTGTGCTGACCCCAGTGAATGCTTGTCGGGGCTGGGTGAGGTAGAGCCGGCGTGGTGCGGCGTAACGTGGAGACGCTGCCGATGCTGCTGGTGACGAAGTTTGGTTTCTGTTTATGGCTGCCTATTGTATACTCTGCATTCCTGCCCAAATCCTCCGTTTTGCTGGAGTGCTGCTCTTGGGCTGAAGTCATTAGAGAGCTGCTTGAAGAGTTCGCTTATACATTCTCTATATAATTTTAGCAGCCTGCTCACAGGCTCAGTTATGCCAGGCATGATACTGAAGAGCATTTATTATCTTTGGAAACCGTTGACATGACAAAAACACATGGGCTGGAAATTGTTCTATAAGCTCATACTGTAACCAGTTGAAGTCAGCTTTAGATAAAAATGTTCTCTCTGTTTTCTTAGTAGTCTTATTTCATTGATAAGTATCATGACACCATAGTACATTTGGAGGGAAAAATGGAAGAAACATCCACTTCATTTCCATTACATGATTAATTGGTAATTAAAAAGAAAAAAAAAATAGTTGCAACAGTTTGTAGGTGTTAGCCCTGGAAAATGACTTGGTCCTTTTAATTCCCAATTCTTTGTTGAGCTTCACTTTGCAAAGATGAATACCTTTCACATTTGCCCCAAAGTTTGGGGACAATGAAAATCATTATTTGTGCTGAATGGTCTTTGAGTGCTGACCAGTAATGATCATTTAAAATGTTGACTGTGCAGCTGAAGTCATGGTGATGCTAAAGGTAGGAATGGTTCAAGTTGTATGTTTTAGTCAGAAAGGAGTTAAATGTCTTTAGTTCCCAGAAAAAAATAAAATCTCATTTGGTGATTTCCAGCTGAAATAATGACCTTTTTGGATGCCAGTGTAAAATTAGTATCGGTCAGATAAGGGTGGGGATTGAAATGTTAGGTCATGAGCATTATTTGATTGAGTAGGAACAGGTTTGAATTCACAATTAAGAAATCTCTGGAATTCTCAGATCAGTCTGTTACTCAATTCAGTTCCTTTATTTGACAAACTTAATGTAGGATGTACCAAAAAAGGAAGGGATATATGTATGGATGGATGTACTCATGCTTAATATGTGTATAAATCTGTTAAAAACAATGAAAAAGCCAGAGTCTTGGAAAGATTAAACATGTACTTCAGTGTAGTGTTGAAAGTAGAAGCTATTAGAATTACAACACCAAATGGGATTTGAAAATGCCTTTCTTGCCAGAAACAAGAATGAATTCCATTTTATTTTTCTGCTCTTATTTCAATAAGGATTTCTTCTCATTCCTGTGGGAATGGTCACGCTTTTGAGCAGATTGGTCTCTCCTTAATTAAGATCTTGGACATATCACTAACCAAAGTTTTCATGTAATAAATTCTTCTTAGAAAAATGCGGATGCTGTTTATGTATTTTTATTTTAGTGTGAGCTTGTGAGAGAATATTTCAGTGGAGACACAAGGTCAATGATGAAGCATAGGATGTAGTTTATGTTCATAGGATGGGAAAGGTATTGAAATAAGTAATTTTAGATCTGTTTCTGTATGCTACTTGATGCTTTCCCTTTCATAAATGCATGATCAAGTCTGTGTCTTCAGAGTTTCTATTCTTGCAAGGGGTTTTACACAAAGAGGTTCTGAAATTACATGGATGCTTAATGGAAAAAAACCCCATCTTTTTCCATGGTTCTGTTAGCTGGTGGAACACAGAGTGCATATTCCAGTCACTTTGCATGTATGACAAGCATCACTAAAGTCTCTGGTGTATGCATAACCTTCATAGTATTTTCACACAGGTCTTTTAATCTTCCTCTTATCATTTTTACTTTAAAAAATCCAACAACAGCAACAATAAAAAACCAACTCAAACCTGGGAAATTTTTGTATAATAATGAGTAATAAACATTAGTGGTAGGAGTATTTGTCAAGCCTTTTGCATGGGGTTTTGTCACTGCTGACTTGTTCCAGTAACACATGCAGCTGTGTTTGTGTTGACAAAAAAGAAAGTGTCCCTACTTGTCTGCCATGACAGCCGTGGTGTGCGAGTTTCGGGTTGTCTGTAAGTAGCTTGTGGATATCTCATTTCATTTATTCCTGCTTTGCATAGGAATGGAGCCCTTTACAGAGCACATTTGGCTTTTGGGTCAGCATCGTGTGTGCATGTTCTTGCAAAATGATGACTGGAGTCATTCCAAGCAGACTTTCTCAGGGATTAATAGTCCTTGGTAGTACTGCACGTGTAAGGCACTTCCACAGGAGAATCCTGCTTCAGAGGCTATTCTACCTCCACAGTAATACAGTGCTTGCCAGGGTGAAACTTAATATTTAAAATCTCAGTCTGACACATGAAAAGCCTTTTCAAACAAACTGAGAAAAATCCATCTCCCCATTTTTCTTAGTGTTGGATGAAGTCAGACCCTGACAGAGGCCCATGGTTATATGTTTGTTACATTCTAGTAAATACGTGGCTTGTCTGTACTTTCCTTTAACTTTGAATATTACACATCTCATATAGCCTTCTCTGTATCCACACCTTTAACATTTTAAAGGGAAATTTAAGTGGGTAATGAGCATTTTGTCACTCAATTTCTATTCAGGTTGTTAACGGACCTTCAGTATCCAGCCAGCCTAATCAGTAGGGTGTTCTTGTAGTGTGCTCCAGAGGTGTTAGCTAGGATGCCAGGGGTAGGTTCCTGCAATGCCCCATGAATTTCTATAAAGAGAAGTTCATAAGCAGGAGGCTGTCTTGACTTGTGGGAAGCTGCATTGTGATGGCATCCTCTGGCACTTGATATTTCCCAGGTGAGAATTGTTGCTGAGATTTTGCATTGAACAGTGAATGTAGCTCACGTTTCTTCACCTTGGAGCTGGTTCAAAGCTCTAACCCTTTTTTCAATTCAAGAATCACAGTGTTGTTTCAGAGAGCATCTCTTGCCCAATTCCTGTTTATACATGTGCCTGACTTCACTTGGTCACCTTGAGAGCTGGAGCCATAACCAGACTGTGAATGAGAAACCTCTCTCTGTATGATGGGTGGTTGTTCTATGAATACAATCCAACTTTGATCTAGTTTTCTGTAGTCTGGGCTTTTCTGTTATTAAGATGTAAAGATAAAATGTTAATAATACTTTTGTGCTGGTTTGTATTTGGATTGCACCTCTTTTGGAGGTCATAAAATGCTAAGTACATTAAGAATATTGAATATAATAGAATATTTCAGTTGGGAAGAGACTAGCCCTTTGTGAACCCATGTTGAATATGCCTGATAATTGCATTATTTATTAAATGCCTTTCAAAGATTTTCAAAATACATTTCTGAACGTTTGCATGAAGAAGCAGAAATTGTGCTATCTTGAATATCCAGGAAGAGAATATGACAATCTGGATGAAGATTTTTGTCTCTTTGAGGCACTGTTAGATGTATACCATCTCTCTTCCCATTTATGTTAATTGCAGTTAATGCAAGGTGTTTGTTGTAACAGGAGCTGTATTTTGATATTCCTCATGTACCTTTCACCTATCCATAGAGTTGATTCTGTGAACACTTAAAAACTCTTCTCCAAAATGCAGTTTAAAATGTTCTGCAAGCTGGCAGTCTGTTGATTGCTCTCTGTGTGTGTGTGTGTGTGTGTAATTATACTATCTGCATCATAAACAAAAAGTTGGGGAAGTGCTTGTCAAACCTTTGAATGGGCTGTGTAACCTTTTAGTAAGATAGCACATGGAAAATTTAAGTGGCCATTTCTTTTCTTGGTCTGTTTACAGATAGCAAACGGTTGCTTAAAGGGCTTCTGAAATGTGGTGCTTAAGGCTCACTTGTGCAAAGTATTTTGGTGGAGTCTTTTGTTTGCTTGTTTGTTTTCAGACTTTATTTATTTATTGGGAAGATAATTAGAAGTTGCTGCTTCAGGTGTCCTTTTAGTTCTCCTACTTTATTTGAAAGAGAAATTGCCTTGACCAATTTGTATTTTCTTTTGAATGTGTTGTTAGTTGCTAGAAATTATGTGGAAAGCAGTGAAACTTCATATTCCTGGGGAAAAATATCTTCTGTTCTCAGTTGTGTGGCTTTATCCTCTATTGTTATTGTACCCACATTTTGCTGCCTCATATTTATCAGGAGGTCCCTTATATCAGGCAAAATTCCAAGGGTGGTTAGAGGCAGAGACTAGTCAGTAATGATCCTGCAGTGATTGTCTTGAACCTTCAATGGGCCTCAAGTACAGTTTTATCCACTTGGCTTCTCACATTTTGTAAGTGCATTTTTGAAAAGAGGAAGGGGTTTATGTTCTAATAATAAAAAGTCAGTTTGTTCACATGCAGAGACTTAGTCAAAGCTTGGAAGTCTTTCCTCCCTTTATTTCTGTGGTGCCAGGAACTTAGAATACCCACTTTGTTAGCTGATCATGGCATCTTCCTGCCTGCAGTAATTCCGTGTGGGAACAGGAACAGTTTTAAGTGTGCTCATCAAACTGGACTTGTAGAAATTGCAGCGTCTGCTTGTCATGTAGAAAGAAAGATGCAAATCCTAACTAAGATAAAACAATAAGAAAAATAGGGGTGTTTTACAATTTCAAACAGTTCTGGAAAATGAAATAGTGTGTGCCAAGATTTGACACATCATAACTCTGCCATTATTGTTCTCCCTCACTGGCAAGGAGAGGAATAAAATGGGGTAATGTGATTAACCTGCCATGTAGCTGATATGTATTATGAGAAATACTGTGAAAGCAGAGAGAAGAAAGGGAATTTAAGAAGAGAATTCAGCAACATTGCTGGTGTGTTCTTTCCCCTCTGCATGGTTGCATATCAAGGAGGCTGATGAGTGTTTGCACCTCTCTTTTCACTATAAAGAAAGGTGTATTGAGAAATCCTGCTTATGTTGGATCCGCTACTGCTTAAGAAGAACTGATCAGAAAAAAAATTGTCCTCTGAAAAACCTTATGTGTAGTTGGAATTTATAATCTATTACAGATGAACCACTCCTGAAATGACATTTTTCGAACAGCAGCTCTGCTATACTGTAGTGCTCTAACATCTTTCTAGAGAGTAGAGGACAAAACAAAAGCACTAACTCATCCACAGTAACTTGTGTTACTCACTTAAATGAGTATGAGAGAGAGAGAATGAGCTCTTGTCTGAGTTTAGCACCTGTTGCAGTGTATGTAAGAAATTGGGCAATATTTTGTGTTTCTTTATTGTTTCTCTAACAACAGATACTTACAAGGAGGAGGAAGGAGCTGCTGTACACAAGCTGGATGCTCACTCATCCCAGTTAGTGATGTGCTGGTGTGGCAGCGTTTAAGTGGGGTGGCACAGCTCAGGTCTGAGCTTTGTGTGCAGGCTGTCTTGTTGCCATGATTTAGTGTTTTGAGAATCATGGGCTGACATCAATTTGACAGTAACTTGAAGAGAATAATTTATTGAGCAAGTCATAATGCTTTCAAAGACTTTACCTTTGGGCAAGCTCACCTTTCTTGCTGATGCATTTGAAGCCACCTTTCCTAGGGAAGCTTGTGAACTTTGCAAGATTCATGGAGTTTCTTTTCCAGGATCCTTTTTGTATTTCTTGAAAAAGTCTTTTAACTATTCCACATCAGCCAACTTTGCTTCAACTTTCTGTGGATTCAAGGTGCTCCTGATACAGCTGGCTTTCCAGTGGTCTGCAGAAATGTCTTAGCCATCTGCTACAAATCCTTCATATGTCTCCCTTTTGCTGGGAAGACAAATAATCATGTTGGTTTTCCATGAGTCTGTTGAGGTTGATAAAGGAGCCCTTGGCCTGACCCTTATGTTGGTATCAGAATGACAAAGTGGGTCTGCCAGGAGGTTCCCACTTGTGCCAGGTCCACATACCCCTGCTGGACAGCCTTGTGTGTACCTCTCCTTCCAAACATTTGTATAGGGCCCTAAAGAAACATATATGCCATCCTTTGGCTCCACTCATGTTTATGGAAAGCGGCTCAGGGCCTAACCATGTATTTTGCTCTTGTTCTTTGTTATTTGAAACACATGACTATAATTCAGTTTAAGACTTTGTGGTAGCACTTTCTATGCCTCTTATGCTAACATAAACGTGCTGGTTTGAAACATGACTTTTGGATCTATATAAAACCAGGAAAGGAAAGGGGTAAGAGGGATGGGATTGAAGGGGAGGAAATCAGGCACAAAGGAGGGCAGGTGGAATATATTCTTGTCTACTTTGTTAGATAACCTTGAAAAATAACAAGAGGTTTAGGGGGTTTATTGGCTGAGTTCCTGCTGTGGATAGAGATGTATTTCTATAATCTGATGGTGAGTTACGTGCCTTGCCCCAAAGCTGTTCATGTTCCTAGGATAAGACTAGTTTGTCTTTTCTCCTAAGTGTTTCCTCCCTTTCCCTGATGCTTGCTTGAATTGAGGTGGTCTTACAGAGCCAGAATTTGCTTTTGTAAAGTGTTTTGCTTTACTATTGCTGTGATATACTGAGCCCTTCTTTTTTTTTTCCCTCCTTTTTTCTTTTTTATACTGATGAGAGCGAGATTTGGTTTGTTGATTTATGTTGGGGTTTGGTTTGGGTTTTTTTTCTGTTTTGTTTTGTTTTTTCTTTTTCTCTTGGACACATGTATTTCTTCTGTCTGATTTGTCCCTCACACAAGTGCCAAGACATTATGGATTAAATGTGAAAAATCATTTCTGCTAAAACCAAACAGTAATACAATGTGGTAAAATCTGATCATTTGTGCCCTTTTTTTTTATATTATGGGTTTATAGCTTTGTCCAATTCACTGGTGATTTAAATTATTTTTTAGAACCTTAAAATGACAAAAAAAAAAAGAAAAAACAAAACCCAGAGGAACCAAAACAGCCTGAAACTTTTTAAACTGTCTTATTCTGTTGATGGCACATTATGGGATATGTGCAAAGCTACTTGGCTTCAACAGCATCTTGAAATGGGAAGGTGGTGGGACTGCTTACTGAGATCAGTCTTTCTGTTTTTAACATCTTGCTTTTAACATAATGTCCTGTGTTGGAATTCTGAATGAATTTTTCCTTAGTCTTCCTTACTTTAATGGGTACTGGACTCCATTACCATTTTAATTTCTTTAATTTCCTTCTTTGCCAAAAAATTCCATGGTTTTGCAAAAGAATGTAGCTACTCCAAAGAAAGGGTGAGGTGTGTGCTGCTGGTGCTTAGCTATTGCCTGCAGAACAGAGCAAAAAAAAACCTAAACCAAATCCCAGGCCTTTGATACATGTTTCATTGTTGTATTCAGGGTGTTAATTTACAACAAAAAGAAAAAGCATGTTGGTCCATAACAAAAATTTTAAAATAAAAGAATTTGGTTTTTTCTGCTTAACCTTCCTTTTTCCCTCCCTTTCAAAAAGACATTATAACACCTTTTAATAAACTAGTACAGAAATGCCTTTTTCTCTTTGTAACTTCACCCAGCAAAACCAGGACTGTGTGTGTCCCTGACTGACATTTTCTCCTGTGAGAGACAGGACATCTTGTGCAGCTGGAACTTGACAGGGTAAAGCATTTGGCACAGGACAGCAGTGTAAATCAGATGCCCGCTGTATTAACTGCCCTCAGTAATGCTGCTTCTGGGTATAGGCTGCAAGAGAAATTTCTGTGATGGATTAGTTTCAAAGTGATAAATTCTCTCAAATCATGCTTGTTGAAATTTGTGCTTTCATGGAATTTTTTTATGAAGTCTGAGAGTTTTCATTGGGAGTCTGTGCAGTATTGATAGATCATGCTGCTACTTGGAGAAAAGCTGAAAAATAAATTCTAACCTTTTTACCACTATAAAACTTCAGTAATATTTCCTAAAGAAATCTTTTTTTGTAAGTACTTGAGCCAAATTTCTGAAAATAATTGCAGAATGGACATCTAGATCATGCTGGGACTTTGCTAAACACACCTATCAGTTCATTTCTTGTGCATACAAACAGAAAAGGAGTACTTAATGTGGCTGGTTTTTGAGTTTTCCCTGAGCTCAGCCTAGAAAGCAAACAGGCAGTCTGTGATGTGTCTTCATCTGTGAGAATGATTTAACACCAAGAAATGTCAGTATTAGCAGAGGAGCAAGTGAATATAGAGCAAATGTATGCTAAATGCCTCCAGTGAAACTATTTGTGAGAATTCAGTGGAATGTTCAGAGATTTAAATAAAGAAAACATAAAGGAAACCAGTTGTGTCAGCACTGTGATTTCGTCTTTTTCTACTCTGCTCCCTCAAGTTTTAAGAAGGCCAATTTTCTTGACTTCCAAAGTGAGATAAAGTTCTGCTATGTGTTTAAGAAAACTGGGTTTGGGTGTAAACCAGTAGCCTGTGGGCACTCCTGACATGTGCAGCAAATAGTGTGAGCAAGTGTTAAAAGGACTTTTGTTTGCTGCTTCCTGTGTGCTATTGTATTTGTTTGCTGCTCAGTGAATAGTAGTAAGGCATAAAGAAGAATAAGCTGAAGTAATGAAGAGCAGAGACATTCCAAAGAAATTGATTAATGTCTTAAGTTGCTGGATGGCTCAAAAAATACAGGCTTGTTATTGTCAGTTTTAATTTTCTCTGGGTGTATTTCCCATGTTACTTGCATCAGTCATCATACAGAATAGGGTACTGGGTGTGCCTTTATTGTTTGTGACAGTGCTATTTCTACTTCTGTTTATTCTTTGTACTTTCACCTATTTGTCCTCTGAAGTCCAGGCAACAAAGAAAGATGCCCAGTTTAAGAAATGATGATGTACTTCGGTTCTTCTTTGGTAAAATTTGCCATGATGAGTTTTTGGGTGTTCAGTGATAAATACGTACGTAGACAGATACAGATCTCTGATGGCACAATTTTTTGAAGTGATATTTAAATAAAAGTGTCCAAACTCTTGCATGCCTAAACAGTACCCAAATCCTACTGCAGCTTTGTGCCAGCCTCTTTGGGGCTGGCTGTAGTTATTTTTGTAAGTTCATAATGATGAACTTATCTCTATATAATGAAATTTTGTGCTCCTCTGTCTTGTGTCTGAGGTCTGTTTCTGGCTGAGACTACTGAAAACCTGATGCTATGTCATGAATCTTTGTACTTGAGATAGTTTCAGATAGTCACAAACCCCAAGAAATCATGGTTGTTTGAGAAACAGAGAAGACAGTGTACATTTTCACTCTCAATGTCAGTGCTGTCAGTGGTACTGGTGTTGGTCTGGAATGGGGAAGGGGCTTTCTCAAGTCTTCTGTTATAGGAGTCATTAGCAGGCAGCTAGTTTGAGTTGTACCATGGCTGAGCTGTTCACCTTGAAATGTTTTCTTTTTAATTTGCTGAACATATGTCAAGTTTTTGTCTGGCTCAGGTCTGAAGGAAATAGAGATTCTGTAATTGATAGTCAATAGTTTAAAGCTTAACAGTATCAACCGAACTCACCTGGGGTTAATTGACTTTTGATGTATTAAGAAAAACATACAGTAGAATAAAGGGATTTTAAGAAGTAGGGATATAATTGTAAGAAATAAAACACATGGTAGAGGAACTTTTAGAAATCACCAAGTGGTTAACTTGGTTAATACCTTTATGCCAGGCCTGACACATGGGCTGCAGGCTGCAGTAACTTCTAGTGGAGAAAGTTGACTTCACAAGCCTGCAGCAGTGGATACACAAAACTTAAGACACAAAAGTTTACTGTGTGCAACAAATGCAGAGAGTTTTATTAATGCATAGTGCACTTTATGCAGTTCTGTATCTATAAAGTCATTGCCACGTATTCTACTGACCACATTTTGCTGATTACTGCTGCAGTGATGTGTAGGGGATCTAAGAATGCAGAGTGTAGTATTAGGGACTCTTGCCTTGTTTTTACTTCATCATTTAAAATGTTAAACAGCAGGAAGGTTTCTCATGAGAGGCTCAGATTTTCCTTGTTTCCAGATATCTCCAGTGTCATCAAACTGGTGAGCATTATAAAGTAATTTTGTAATGTTGTTTATCAAATTTAAAATTGAAGCAGTTACTCTCAAGCTGTTTATCTTGGAAGTTTGTTACTTCTATTTTAGGCCTGAAAAAACATTTGAATTTCCTTTGTGTTTCCTTCCATCTCCTAATTGAGTCCATTGCTGTGCTATCGTTCTCTATAAACTCTCGTTTGAACAATATACTTCATTTAAAGGAAAACTAATAGAAAAACCACTAATAACTGAGTACATCAGAAGTGTCTCAAAATAGATATTTAATTTTAAGAAAATCTAAATGTTTTGCTTTTGAAAGCTAAGTCCAGTGAGATTTGTCCTTAAAACTGAGATGCCTAAAATTCACTTTATCTTCCATCTCTGTGAGGTCTAGGCCAGTTGAAAAAGCTTTAAAACATAAAATACTTCTGTGCTAAGTGAACACCAGTCTAGCTTTAGAGATCTAAGGTGATTGCTCTCAAGTAACCTTCTGGATGTACCTGCCTCGCCCAATATGTATGTAGGATACATAAGGACAAATATTTGAGTCAGGAATTTAAAGACTCCCACAGTATGCCCACGGAAGTGGCGAAGTGTGGTAAAAGCTTTCCAAATGTAGCCGCAGTTTTTTGAAATAATGCCATCCTATACCAGTAATCACTCCTTACTGAAACAGAATGAAGCAGACCAGCCTCAGTCTCTGTGGCACTAATGTGACTGTACCCATGAAGTGAGAGCTGTATCAAAAGAGCTTTTTACTGATTTAAGACAAAAACTGAAACAAACAGTCTAGGTACACCATCCATTCTTGGGGAATACAGAATTTAAATTTCAGACAAACGGCTTCAAATGTCATTCTAATCCTCTGAATAATGGTTGAGCTTTAATTTTTAGGTAAAAAAAACCAAAGAAGCCTGAAGAATTCCTTAGTGATATCTTATAGCTTGGATAAATGGCTGTCTTCATTGTCATCTAGCAGTTCAGTTTTCATTTCTCTGTGTTAATGAATCCTCAACTCAGTTTTGAGCTTTCTAATTATTTTTTATCTTTTATTGGTGTTGAACATGCTTTTCTGCCAGTGTTCTTAGTATACTAATCTTCTGCAAGAATTTATTTAATAAGAATACAGTTCACTCTGCCAGAAATCGGCAATTTTTAAAATTGTCTCAATCTTCAGTAATTTACTGTGAGAACGATCTGCATAATTCTTGCAGGTAGTGCTTATTCTCTAGCTTGTTTGTGAGAAATCTGTTGTGAAGAGCAGTATTTCAAATCCCAAGCTGTGTCGTTGACCTCTATTATAAAGCCCATGGATTAGGTGGTACTCTGATCTGTTCCCCAAAATAAGAGCCACAAGATTAAAGTGCATTTATAGTGTAAATATTTGTATTTGCCCTCAAAACTCTCCCTGCAGAAGCTCTCAAAATAATACTTAATGTGCGTTTTTTCAGAAAATCCCACCAAAATCTTCACTAGCAGCTCTATGCAACACAACTGATGAAAACTCATCTTTGTTAAAATTGTCTGAATAAACCTCCACCATAATCACTTAGGATTTTAAACTCAGCATACCTGTTTTCTGTATTATTTTAAGTGTTTGATGCTTCAAAAATTACTGGTTCTGGGTTTAATCATCATCTAAAAAACAGCTCATAAAAAAAAAAAATCAGGTACTTTTACTTGATGAAATCAAATTGCAGACTTGGAAAGATGGCTGAAACATGGGGCATTTTCCAGTGTGGTGTTCATGGAATGGTGCGACTGAAGCTGTTGGAAGCATTCAGTACAACTGCCCGGTCAATGACATCACCACTGTTATTTTAACTTAAGGCTCACCGAGATTTTGTCAAAGATAGCTTCATTTACACAGGATTTACAAATGTCGCTAGAACAAGGAAATCATTCATTCAGTTTCCCTTTAACCACCTCCAGGCTAAAGATCAGGGGGAAAATAGTAGTTGACCTGCAGTCATCCTCCACTGTAGATGCTGTTGGCATCCAACTCTCTCTCCTAAGAATATCTTGAACTGTGCTTTTCTTCCCCAAACAGATGATTCCTCATTGTTACAATAGATGAAAGCCTGAACATCAGAGAAGCAGATACTTAAGGAAGAATAAGGAAATGCAGCTATGTAAGGAACCCTGTGTGGATAAGCAGCAGCAAGCATAGGTGCTTGGCTGAGAGCAAGTGCAATTTTGGTTTTGAGGGAGTGAAATGGCAGCAGAGCATTGCTGCCATTCATGTGTTAAGTGGAGATCGTGGCAGCAGGATGTGCTCCAAGGGCAGCCTGAGACTGAGGCTGTGCAGTTTCTTTGGACATCTGTGAATGGGCACACATGTGCTTGCACTCAGCCCTGAGGAGTGTTTGAAACCAGATGGAAGGTCTGCGTAATGTTCACATCACCTCGCAGCATTTCACATGTGGCTTCTTCAAAGCAGGCAATAGCAGCAGTCCAGTGCAGGCAAAGACTTAGCTCAGCCACAGCCATAGCTTTGATTGTTACCTGGACTGAATGGTGCAGCTGCCTTCTGTCAGTAAATACATGACAGTGACACACTATGTAGGATTTGCTGTATTTGCCACAGCAGTGCCACAGATGACTTACATCCAGCAAGTCTAAAAGCAATATGATGTCTATTTCTGCATGTACAAATAGGAGTAATTTTTCCTACTACTGGAAATAATGCTTAATTAAGATGATATTGGAGAGGGAGGACAAGGAATAGGGGCAAACTAGTTTAAATGCCTTTCAGAGAATCTTGATATAGAGCCTTGTGCATACATCAACTGTTTAAAGGCAGTCTAGCTTAACTAGTTCACATACACAGCTGTGCCTTAATCGGAATGGACCTCTTTTCTTCCCTGCCAGCCACTGAGACCTGAGAAACCCAAGAATAACTGTTTCATATTCCCACAGTCTGGTTCTGTTGTGAGAAAATTTTTAGCATGGACTTGACATCAGCTGTAAGTGCCTGGCACAGAGTCTGAAAGCTGATTTTTCCTATTCTATGTGATGTACTTTTAGTGGTATCTAGGAATTTGTTTTAAAATGGAAATTGTAGAAATCCCACCTGTTTTGAACCCGCTGACTTCATGCACATGTGCATAGACACATGTAACTGAAAATGCACAACATCTGGGAGACGGCTGTAAATGCCATTGGCTTTTCTGAATGGTAAAAAGATTGGATAATGTTTTATGTGAGCTTCTGATAATATCACTTCTAAGGAATATTATGCACATCTGAATCATCCATTTGTTTTCATGCTGTTCTCTGTCACTACAGCTACTTCAGGACTTTCTCACATGATCTGCCAAAGATTAGTCACTGTCCTGGTGACATTGTGTACAACCTCCTCTTCTCCCAAGGGCCAAGTTTTATTCCAGTTGTATTGTGGTGGTAGTTTGGGTCAGTGCTTTTGTTGTGGCTCTTTGGAGATGGGTCTCTGATTTTGGCTGCTGTTTGCTTTAGAAATTGTGAGGGCATGAAAAGATCCCGTTGTGGTAAAACAGCAGAAACATCTGCTGAAGAGTGGGAGGAGGAGGCTGCTAACCAAATGCAGCAGCAGGGAGCTTGCAGTTCCTCCTCCTCTGCTCTCACCGCTAGATGTGAACCTGCTGTAATAAAAGGGCTGGCACCACAACACAGGCTCCAGGGGGAAACAGGTCTCAGGTCAGCCAGCTAGAGAAACCTCAAAAGAAAACATTAAAACTGAATAAACATTGGAAATCATTCTGGTAGATTAATTCCCTCCGTTCTGTCCCTAATGCCATTCGGAAGCTGTGTGTAAAGTCCGGGGAAAGAGAAAGCAAGGCAAACTTGTGCAGTCTGTTGCTTCTGAAAGTAATAGCAGCCTTTACACATACACATCAAACTTTTGATTTCTTTATTGAAAAAGGAGAGAAATAGGTGGAAATCACATCACTAGAGATTGGTTTCAAATCTTACTCTGCAGTAACCACCTGAATCGTGTATTTCTTGTTTGCTGCAAGTAAGTGTGTGCAGAGAGCTTCCCTCTATTTGGGTAGCTTGAGCAGTGAGAGCAGCTTGCAATTATTTTATGTGCAGCATGCAGAATGTTTCATCATCCTCTCAAAAGCAAGCTGCTGATGAAATTACTGATGATTTCTTGCTTTTATTGGGATCAGAAGGCAGAAAATTCTTGGAAGCAGTAAAGAAGATAGGGAGGTAGGTTTCATATGAAATAAGGGACAGAATCATAATATCAGGAGTGGTGGTTGTGAGCTTCCTAAGAGAACTAAACAAATACACACTAGAAACTTTGTAAGCAAATATTAGATCATCTTACTGAGAAGATTTAAAAAATTAGGTGAAATCTTTAAGGTACTGTGGTCTAACTTAGAGGTCAAATTGTTGGCTTTTGTAGCTTTACCACATCATTTTAACTTACTGATTTAATCAGTGTTCACACTGCCAGGACAAGGTGTGAAGAGCTAGCACAGAAATCAAATAGCAGTCTGTGTGTTTGATCTCTGCTCTGAAAACCATGTTTGCTCCTAGATATGGAGAGCTCTCTCCTTCAAATTCTTTCATATGGGATTGAAAGATGATGAGATGGGTGGAATTGAAACAGAGCAGTTGTTTTGCCCATCTCACCTGGTTGTGCTCTGTTGGGAGGAGTGGAGCAGTGTCAGGGCAGTGAGTGTCATGTGCCTCAGCTTCATCCCTATGGGATGTCTGGCTTAGAGGTGGCAGCAGCTGCCCTTGCCAAATTATCCCCAACCTGCAGAGGAAAGGTCAAGATTTTCAAATGGGTTTTGAAGCCATTTTTTATCTCTGCTTTTTAACTGCTGCTGCTGTCCAGGGGTCAAGGATGATGGTATTTGGCTCTGACACTCTGCTAAGCTTGGACACACCCAAGAGAGACTGCTTGCAGTGTTTATGCACCAGCAGTTACAGTGAGGCATCTACCAAGGACATGATTGTATTCTAAATACATGTGGATAACACGTACAATTGCAAATGCTGGTATTCTGTTGAGGGCTCCACAGAGTAAACCTTGAAGTGACTGATTTGTGCCTTTATTCCGAAAGCACAGTCCTTCCATGCAGCCTTGTGTAGATGCTGTCAAGCAAAGATGTGTTTGTGTCTTATGGGAAAAGCTCTTGTGAGGATCAATGTCTTAAGTCTATGATTTGTAATAAGATAAACATTTGCAGTAGTGGGTAGTTATTTGGGTAAATAGTGGGTACTTTATTCTGGTCTTGTAAGATTTTATACAGTCTGGTTATGTACGTTTTGGATCAAAAATGGCTTACAGTCTTTCATGTTGCCAGTCAAAATAGCACACTGGAATGTTACCAGATATGGATTTGGTAAGTTATATCTTTAAGTGATGCTGATAGGGCACTTATAATTGAGTGATACTGTGTTTCTTGATAGCATCTCATTAACTGGGTCCCTGCTTGGAGCAAAGCAGAAAGCTGTAAGGCCTAAAAAGCATCCACACCTGGAGTTTTATTGGACATTGTTATGCCTCAGCTTTGCTAGACAGGAAGGAGAATGGCCATACTTTGTCTCTGGTGATTCATTTGTGTGGCAGAGGAGGTCAATGGCAATGGGTATCTCAGCATTGCAGCCTTTTGGGCTTTTAGTATATTAAAGGCAATGGGAAGAGGTTTTGTGTGTGGAACTTCTCTTATTGTTGCTCTGTATATTTCTTTGTGAAAGGTCCTTGCTTTGTAGAGTAGAGGTGAATCCAACCTGGATAGCAAAGGACCTTGGAAGTCATATATTTCATCCTATGTTTCATGACTTTCTTTCTCTTTGCTTTAAAAATAACCCCACAAAACATGTGGTTTAGCTTCTCTTTTGAACCACTTGAAATTACAGGCTATCTTTTGTTTATGAAGGCATTGTTCAGTTTGAAAAGGAAAGAATAGGAATAGTAATTTGTGACCCAGGTCAATCTTGCATTTTGAAAACTCAGTTCCTCTAATTTCCTGACGAGTTTGGTTGCAATTTTCCTTTATGTTTTCTGAATTTTTTTTTTAACTTTAAAAGCTTCCATCCTGCTTTTTGTTGTCATTCAGTTCAGAAATGTTGAGGAACTGAAGTTTCTAGAACCTCAGCTCGTGGAATTGTGGGTTCCCATCGGAGATCTCAGCTTTGGGTGGGAGCGTAAGTTCATATATTGCTTTTTGTTTGCTTTTTTTTGCTTCAAGTTTTGATCTGCCTCAACTGAGCAAGTATCTCGAAAAAGAACTGAAATAATCCACAGTGCTGCTTATATAGTGTGAAAACTGTTAGTAATTTAGCTTGAGTTTTAATGTGACTTCTTTTTTTTTTAACATGCAACCTTACTGATTTTTTAATTTTGTATGCAGACATAGGTACTGACTCATATTTCCCCCAGTCATGAAATACTTTTTAGTACCTTCTGGAGCATCAATTCTTCCTTTCTCATCTCATGTCATAAGGTAAAAGTCCTTTTCCTCTTGCAAACTTCTGGCACCTGTACCCAAGCCATCCGTGATGAATGTTCATCCATGAGGAATATTCTCCTCAGAGCTTTCTAGCAATAGAAACTAAACTTCTTCAGATGACTGACTCAAAATTCCATCTGAAGTCCAGCCGGCTCATAAAATGTTGCACTTGTGAGCTAATGCTACAGGATGTTTTCACTTGGTTTGTGTTAATTTTTGGTTATGTTTTGTACTGTGCTGGCACTGCAGTGCAAGACCATTCCGTGTGGACTAGTGCGATGTGGATAATTTTTGATGGTGACTCAAAAAGGCAGTTCAGCCTTTATCTGGTTCCTGGTCACTCAAACAGGAGATAATATAAAGAACGCGAGAACACGTTGGTGAAACACTGAGCTTTTTATTTTGTTGTTTTCATGGTTATTCTTTTGGGATAGCCTATACGGTAGAGGAACAAACTAATTCTCTGGAACTGAGCAACATTGGGTAAACTGGTTGTATTTAATCATTGTAAATGTACCTGGTGTTAAACAATGATTTATTTTGGTAGCTGGTGGTCTTCTATGAACACATGATGCTTTCAAAGTGCCATCACCCAGCACCCGCCGCCAGGCCTGTCAGCACTTTCATCTGAGCTGTCCTTAGTCTTTCCTGCTGTGAGAAAGGATGACAGCTCATTTTATCTGCCTTGCAAGCAAACACAAAGGCTGGATTTCCTGCTTGTTTTTTAATTCTCCTCCATGGGGATGAAGGCTTGTGTATGAAGAGGCACTGATTAATGCCAGCTGTTTTATTTGCAGCTGAGGACAGGTCTCAGCTGAAACACTAGAGACATTTGTCACCAGGAGAACCAGTGCCCAGTTCAGAGACCTGAAACTGTTTCCCTTCAATAGGCTTTTCCAAGACCTTAGACATAGAGATGGTAAATCTAGATCTTAATCTTGAAAATTTGTCTTCTTAAAATGTGTTATCTTAATCTGTGTTTTGTACCTAATCTTTGTAAGATTTATTTAGCCATTACAACACTCAGTAGTAAACTGTTTGCTGCAGGTTTCCTGAAAAAAGGAAGGGCTATGCAGCTGCAGGTCTGAGAATATAGATGGTTGCTGCACAAGTGGCTGATATCGGACTTTTGATACAAGAGTTGAATGGAAGGTTTTACTGGGTAATTTTGCACCAGGGCCATTTTCCCCTTCTGCCTTTCCCCTTCTCCCTTTTATTTCTGCCCCTTTTAATTTTACTCCATCTCATTCCACTGCTTCCTAAAAGAAGCTGTGACCAGTTTGTAAAGAAGGAACAAAATCTTGGCAGTAGGACTGAATTTTAAGAAACTGTTATGAGCAGGGCATCTTTCAAGGCAAACCTGACATATTTTATATATCCTTTCCCAGAAGGGTAATGGAGGACTCTCTGCAGTAAAATTGGTTTGTTAACTCATTACTATGGGAAGGTCGGGATAGAGGAGGCAGATTAGGGGCAGAGGAAAGAGGATTAAATGTCCAACAAATATTTATATAATAGCAAAGCCTATCAAATGTAGATTGGATCTACTGGGATATATCTATTTATGTGTTTTTTCTTTGGGGGTTTTTCATAATTTGTATTCTGGAAATTTTTGTGGCATAGGTATGTTGCTTAAAGCATGAAATTCTGTCTTCAGCCTTGCTGGCAGGTACTGTTTGGTAATTGCATGGGTTACTGCCATGTGCTGTAGGCCAGAAGCAGGGAACTGGCTCCTTTGCAAGGGGCCAGTGAATCCTTTTGGATGTCCTTCTGCAGGCCATGTATTAAGGCATATCTTTGTAGTATTTGGTGATAGCATACAGAAAATCAGCCATTGGTCACATGAAAGTAGGCTGTAGACTGTCTGTATCCTAAGAAGTTCTGGCTTCTGACTCCTGTTTGTTTAATTTGTGTTCTATCTTAATTTGGTTTAAAAAATTTAACTCAGTGCTGTATGACTCTTATGGTACACAGCTAAAATATACAGTGCACTCTTTGTCCTTTCAGCCTGGTTCTGCACCATAAACTGCTTTCTACAAAGAAGGAAAACTTCTTAATGTTTGTATTGATTTCTGTGTTTCTGATGTAATTGAGGAGCAGGAGAGGGAACTGTAGAGTTAATTTGTGCTGTATGGATTTGGTTCTCCAACTTCAAATGACTGAATTTGGGACATTGTGAAGACCTGTCCATGCCAAAAGCAAATGGATTATGTTCAGGCTGACATAGTGTCATTGACTATTATCATTGTTTTTGCTGTAAGTTGGACCTAAGGCATTTTTATATGTTTCCTGCATTGAAAAAAAGAGTACAATCCCCTTTCATTTTTTGCTGTAACATTTAACATTCATGTGGCATGTATTTTAAATTCCACAAGATAATACTTCTTTTTACAATGATACTTTTAACTTACTTTCGTGATAATCTCATGTTGCTCTTTCTGCTTTCCAATAGTTACTTGGCGAACTTCACAAAGAAGTTGAGTATCATTAAGAAAAATGTATTTTGCAATGTGGCAATTACAGCTGGCATGGAAGTGGCTCAGAATTATTGGTTGTATGGATAGCTTGTTTGGTCTGACTTTTTTTCCTTTAAGAGGGGCTTTGATTACTCTTTATTTTTACACATGATGTTTACAGTGATCTATAATTTTCTTTCATTCAGATGCTAAGCCAGCTGGATTCATGTTTCAAAACAAATTACCACCTCTTCTTATTTTAAAACTCTTTAAAATCCTGCTCTTTTTAGAAATCTTATTACTTGGCAGGCACTTCTTATTCAATAAAACTCTTTGTTCTTTTGGGGATGTTGTGGCCAGGTTTTTTTTTTCCTCCATGCAAATAGAATACATTTTTTAAGTTTTATTTTTCATTGTGTGGCTTATTAAACCATAGATAATTTTTGCCAAGTTTGTTTCCTAGAGAAATTTCTCGAAGATGATCCTGTTGTGCGTGCAACTGTATACTGTGTGCAACTGCCTGTTTTTGTGTTGCTCTTGCACATGGTTTGACTTTCTCTTGCATCTTCCTCTGTGCTCTCATTTTCCCTTTCTTTAAGTTTAAGTCCCTGCAGCCAGTTCCATTGCAGATGAAGATTTTTTCAGCAATGTTTTCTGCTTTCTGATATAGGGCGTTGCAGCTGAGGTGGTCTGTTTCTGTTTCATACAGAGCTTGTTCATGGCAGCCTCTGCAGAATGAGGATAGAGGTTGGAGCAGAGGAATGTAGACTTAGTTATCAAGAGCTTGAAAGGTACAGTGTAAATGAGTACACAGTGGGTTTAGAGTGATTTATAAAACTTGCCAATACATTCCTCTTTGAAAGCATAGCTGAGCTTCTAAATCACTGATATCAGTGTATGCTGGTTTTGAGGACTCAAGAAACCTTCAAATCAGAGTGTGAGGGAAGAATGGCAGGAGAGTGCTGAATGTTGTATGGATGAGGTGAAATGAGGAACAGCACAACAGCTGTAAGGACTGTGGTGGTGGGGCTGCCCATGTAAGAAAGCCAAAGCTCTGTTGCCACTCGGCTGCACACCTTGGCATGGCCTGGCTCTCAGTGCCTTTCAGGCACTTCAGTTGGTGCCCTGAGCAGTGCCAGCAGCAGCAAACTCCACAGCCGGGAGCAGATTGGGAATAGAGAAGGCAAGAGACAGCAAATACAGAACAGCCAAAGAAAAAGCATTAGTAAATGCTAAAGCAGTGCGCTGTGCTGATGTTGCTGAGTTGTCATGCATTTACAAATGTTGATGTTGGCTTTCCGAGTTTGTTAGAAGGATCTGAAACTGTTTGTAAAAGCATTTGAAGAGGAAGAATGAATTTCCTGAGATGTATTGATGTGATCATTCCAGGCAAAGCTCAAGGCAGGAGCAAATGAGGTGACTGCAATAGAGTTTCTCCTTATGTTTATATAAACCAGCATCTCTGGCATATTTATAATTAAGAAGTATTAAAATCATTTCACTCAAAGACCGTTTCATCTGATTTTTTTTTTCTTTCAGTCATACTCAGTTGAAATAATGTGCTTGTGTAAGTAACCTTCCCCAATAAGAGGACAAAAGGAAATCTCTGTTACGTTCAATTTCTGTATGACGTTTGGCAAAATGCAAGGTTAAGGTTGAAAATAAGAGGTGGATCCAATGGACATTGAATCCAGAACTGCACACAGTGGCAGACTTTCTGAATTGCTTATAAAATTGTAGCAATGAATAACATTTAGGTGGTATAGAATCTGAAAATACTTTTTGCTTAGTTTGGGGGAGTTCACATGCTTCTTTAAGACAAGAAACCACCATCTGGGATATGGTGTCAACCTGCAAAACACAGGTAGTTCAGGATTGTCTAAAGGAAAATAAGGTATCCAGCAAAATACTGAAGAAAGAAAATAGCTAGATATATGGATTAAGCTATTCCAATGAATATTATGTATTATTGATAATTATTTTGTTCCATGAAGAAGAAATAATTATTGCTGTGTTTGCAAGGCGAGGATGAGAAAGAAGCTTGATGCCCCCTCCCATCTGATTTTAGTTTGAAGGAAAGTTTTGTAAAATATTTGATTCAAGGTTGTTTTCAGTTTCCATGAGTGATGACTGAGCGCTTGAAAAAATATGTATCATGGCATAGATGTTGTTTTGGGTCCCTGTCTCTGCTCTGATCTTTGGTATCAGCTTTGGCAGTCCCTCGTGGATGGTAGCACAGCCAGCTCCCTGGGACCCTTCCAGTCTGCCTTACAGCAAATTTATTTTGGAGAACATATTTTAAAGGCAATTGCCTCCAAAAGAAATGAATAGTCTTTGGTTTTCTCTGGTAAGTGTAAATGTTGGCCTGACTTAGGTTCCTTGAGGAAAAAGAAAGTTGAGTTCTGATTGGCATTGCAAAGTAGCATCTTTTGTGTGGGAGGCCCTTGGCGCCTCTGCAAGCGTCTTGTCTTTGGAGAGGCTCTGCCCAGTCCGTCAGAGCTTGCTGCCAGCCCAAATAGCTCCAGCAAGGAGTCAATGAGTGCTCTGTTGCCCTCCCTTTGTCTGGCCACATTTTAACAAAGCTCCTGTGTTGGCGGGATGGTGGAAATGCCATGCCTTGCCACAATAACCTGAGTGGGGGCGACATGAAAAGTTTCCATTTTTAGCTTTTCTTAAAATAATGAAAGGGATTGTCTTGGGCAATGTTGATATGAAAGGAAACTTTGAACTATTGAGTAAATAAAACCACTGAACATATGTGATTTGAAATCTTGTAGAAGCCACTGTGAAATGGTCGACTTGTGTCTAAGTGGAGCGACTTAAAAAAATAAAAGTCAGAATCTTTTTTAATCTTGTCTTTAAGATAAAAAAAAGTAGTAGCATTGCATCTGACGTTTAAGAGCCAAAGCTTGTGTAAGGGCAGATAAAAAGCTGTAGAGTAAGTACTTGGGAAGCTTGGCCTTCCAGGTGAGCAACAGACTCCAGGCTGCCATGGCTCACAAGCCCCTGGCCTCCAACCCTGCCTAGCTGGAGGCTCCAGTCAGCTCCTGGGGCTCCCACCCTGCTCCAGCCTACAGCTGCTGCCTGTGCCACCTCCTCACAGCTCTCCTGGGGTGACAGGCAGGGGGAGGTGAGCTCTCTGCAGCCCCTGGTTCCACTTGTGTCGAGGCAGCACCTGTACTCAGTGTGTCTCTGTGGCAGGAACCTCCCAAGTGATGGGAAATGAGGGATGAGAAACCTTTAGTTGGCCTCAATTACATTAATTTTTTGGCAGATTTAGGCTGTTTATAGTAGCAATTTCCTGACATTACAAAATGTTGGAGCTTGGGAAATTTGCAATCTGGAGAAGGCTAATAAATATTTTACTTGACATTTCCTTGCAAAAGATTTTTCTCTCCCTGGAATGAGCCAAATATGTGTGTCAGAATGCCATTTAATGAAAATCCTCAGCGTTGGGTGGTGGTTTGGGGGTTCTTTTTGAGGTTATGGTTTTGTTTGTTTGTTTTTGTGGGGGGTTTTAGTATATATAAAGCTATGATAGTGTATGAAAAGTTGTTTTCCTAACAGACTTTACTTTTCATTTAAATTATATAAAGCAGATATTTCTCTGACCTTTTTTTAGTTGTCTGTTGTTAGAGCTAGTGTACATTAAATTAGTATAGATTACAGAGAAATAACTGCTTGTGTCAGGCTGACTTTTAGTGGAATACATTGACATCTCAGCCAAAGCAGATAGATCAGTGGTCACCATTGGCCTGTTTCCCACTCTGGCATGGAGGTCAGTGAGAAACAATGGGAACAAAAGAAGCAGAGAGAATGCAGCATATTTAAACCTGAGGAAAAAGATAAATTTGCAATATTTTTTCCTTGAAGACAAAACGGGTGGTATTCATAGTGCATTGTTTCGTTTTTGCAGCTTTTTGATAGAGATTACTTCTTTATGCCTTCCTGAATATTTACTTGCAAGCATGTTCTCTGGTATTTATGGGCTTATTATTTTGTGGTGTTTGTGGGCTCCATGTCATGCAGCTCAGTGTTTGTTTCCATATTCTTCCCCCTTAAATTGTAAAAATCGTCCCTGTCTTTCAACTTCCACTGTCTGCTGCTGCTCTGACAGCCTTCCTGTCATACTCCTGTTTCATTTGAGCATAAGTGTTGTTTTCTTGTTGTTACATGGAAAGATGTGTGAAGGAGATCTCAACTGCCACTTCTGGGCAATGGCTGGTAGAGCCAGAAGCCCAGGGGCAGCTGTCAATCAGGCTATTAATCCACTTGGGAAGATTTTCCTTACATACAGTAATTCTGCGGCTGCTGTGCATCATTATATTGTGGTTTCCATTCTAGGTTGTCGGCCTTGTTTTTTTTTGTGTTGTGTGTGTATATTCTTCACATACAGTGATTTGTTTTGGGATGTGCTGGAGCTTAGTTTTGGCTGGGCAGTACCTGGTTTTCACTCTCACTGTTCACTGTAGTTGGTGGCCTCTGCATCTTGACCAGCTGCTAAAGGTGGATATTTTTGTGCTGTTGTTTAAAACTCAGTTTTGCATTCAGAAGTCTCTTATGGCTAAGCAGTCAAAACACCTAGGGCAAGATTTGCTGCCATTTCTTCTGGAGTAATTAACCAGAATTTGCACTGACTTTATTCACACCAGACTCTCAAGGGAGTGAGTGAAATGTGAATCTCTCATCTTTTTCAACTTTCTGACTTTTCTGGAAATCCCAGTAAACAGAATGAGTAACTCCACAGAGCTTATTGATTTAAACTCTGCTAACTGACATCATGATTATATGACATGGTTTTAGGAACTGTTCCTGGATTGAGGTATTATTGAGGAAAGCAAATCAGGATAGAGTCCTTGCCTTGGCTCAGGAACGTTTGTGTATAGTTGGGATTGCCCCAGTTCATTTGCTGTGGTCCAGGAACAGGTGATAGAAGTCTTCTGCTTTGGGGAAGACAGGGAGCTGTGGTTGCACCACCACACTGAGTAAGGATTGCTCTTCATTCCCTGAAATTCAAGTAGCTTTATTTAATACAGACTGTGTAATGCTGATAAAAAGTACCTTCTGGTATAGATGATTTCTCTCTATCTAACTAGCTTGGAAATGTGCTGAATAATACTTAGCATAATACATGGAAAATAAGACATCGGGGCAACCAACTCACTTTTGGCACTTTTTCTTCTGTTTTGCATTTTTTTTTTATTATTGTTTTCTCCCTTCAGGCTGTGCTCTGTGGGGGAAGCTTATTGCCAAGGAACAAAAATGCTACTAAAATATTGAAGAGCAGTGCAAAACTCAACACTAAAGCTGCTCAACTAGATGTGAAGTCTCAGGAGCATTCAGTACTTCCAATTAAATAAGCCCTTTCACACTTGATTGCTATTTCCTAAGACTTGTTGCCCTTTCAGTAGTGGAAGTATTTTTAATGATCAATAAAGTAGTTAAACTCTATACTTGAGACCCTAAATCAACCTGTTGTTCATTCAAACCAAGGGGGAGAGATGGTGGGTAGAATGCCAAGTGTTGCACGAGTGCCTCAGACCTTGCCCGCTGGAGCTGCTGGTGCTCCCAACCTGAGGGTAGGGTGTGGGAGACCGGGCATGCCTGGGATCTAGCTGGCACCTGAATACTTTTATTATTTTATAAAATCAGTCTCACAAGCAAATTGGTTGGGTGAAAATTCAGGGTAAATTTTTATTAGAAGAAAATCTTTGACTGTCAGAGTCTTGGAAGGTCATGTGAAAATGTTTGCACATGTCTCCTAAAACTTAAAATTAAATGAGAAGTAAAAGAATCTCAAATTAATTGAAGATTCAATCTTAAAAAAAACCAAAAAAAACCCTGAAGATTTCTAAGCAGCAGAGTTTGACACCATTGGACACTGGCAAGATTTGGAAATGGCAAATACTTTCACTTCATGTATTTGTAGTGAAAACAAGAGTAAGAGGATACAGCCCATGGTGTGTCTCAGAGCATATAACCAGAGAGAAAGCAGGGTCTGTTTATGTGGGAATGTTCTTCTGACAATTTGGTGTTGTGTGGTTGAGCCACAGCAATGCCAGATCTAGCAGCAGCTTTATTAATCTATGATAAATCTTATGTTTCCTTGAGTCCAGACAGGCAGAAAGCTCTAAATTGTACAGTGTAGGTTTGGGGCATCATTATTCTTCTGCTGAAGTTAATCACCCACTGCTGCAGCTGTTGATGTTCCTCTGCATTTGATGCTCATGAAGACAAAGATGGAAAAGAGACGAGTGTTCTTTGTCACTCTCAGATTTATGTTACGATTTTGTCAGAGGCTTTTCTTCTGCTGTTGCAATCTAGGGCCAACTTGAAGTGAATCTGTTACTTCTCATATTTCAAAGCAAAAAATTTGATTGAACTTCCTGGGGTTGAACCAATTGCTACTATTTCTTTCTAACTACATTTCAGAGTTGTCTTTTTTTCCCCACCCCCCATGACTGAGATCCAGCCAAGACAGTCTCTCCTCCATTCCTGCCATTCAACATCTTATTGAATTTTGACTGCAATAAAACTTAAATTTATCTCTGAGTTTGCCTTCAAGCCTGTTTCTTAGTTCAGCTTCATTTGTGTCCAGATATTGTCTTCTGAAACTAATATACTTGAATTTCTTAAGTGGCAGAAATACTGTTCAATGATGCATGTTTTCTCTTGGATTTGCTGCCTATTGGGATTTAATGTAGTCTTAGAAAACAAGGAAGGCAACCATATCAAAGGCTCATATAGATGCCAGAAAGTATAAAAAAAATCCTGTATCTGTTTAGTATTGAAAATGTTTCCAGCGCACTTTGGGAGCATTTTCTGTTGATTTGTGTGGGATACTTAACATTTCCACCAAGTCTCTCGAGGCAAGAGCAAGTGAAGAAGTGCTGGGAGTGGTGTTGCCACTTGGCTCTCAAAAACCAACTGGTTTTGCAATCCAACTGCATATAAAGGGAAATGCAGTTAAGAAATCAAAAGAAAATGAACAAATAAAACTGTGTAAAGCTGGTGAATTATAAGGGTCTGATGAAGGAATAAAGTAACTACCAGTTCCCCTCAGAAATTTCATGCAACTCCACTCCTGAGTCAGATGGATTTAAAAAAAAAAAAAAAATCCGGTTCCTTTTAGGCATGGGGGGAGAAGTAGCTGGCTGGAATAGAATATGGAAGGAGAAAGAGATTTTAAATTAAGGTTTAATCTTTGAGAAATGCACAGGCAGACCAGGTGACCAATCCAGGAGTGTCTGAGGTTGTTGGCGATGTGCCAGAAGGCCGCCAGGCATTTTGGAAGGGGCCAGAAGAGTGACAAGAGACAGAAAGAAATATTGGAGGTCTGTGAGTTTGGGGAAGCCTTAGAGGGGTCTCAGATTCGTTTTAATTTTTAATTTTTTTAAATTAGCCTAGGACTGCATCCAAGTTTCTAGTCAAGTGTCAAACCTGCAGATAAAGACATACACAGAAACCTGGCTTGGACCTGCTCTTTCCATTTGAGTATGTATAGGTGGCATGCTTCAGCCATTTCATTGACCTTTTCTGGTCTAGACCTGGAAAACAAACACTGCAAATCTCCTAAATGTTGCTGAGTAGCTTAAAAGAGCAAAAGTAAAGCCAAACCCAGGTGTTGGACTGGGTGGGAAGCACTGATCCTCCAACTCTCCAGATGCAGCCGTAGGGGCTTTGAAAGATGACCTTTATCCCAGGCATCACAAGTTAATTTTTGTCTTAGTTTATGTAAGTAGAAAGAAATTTAGGTTGTTGCAACATCACTGAGTGCCAAGTCTAGACCAAATTTTTGTTAGTGGTACTCCAGCAGCCAAAACCATATTGATTCCCCCATGTCTGTTGGGTTTGCAGGGTAGGAAAATATTATGGGGCTAACTAGACTTATCCAGGAGTTGCTGCTGTCACTGATACCACAAGATTGACCTTGACCATTGCTTTTTCTCAGACCAAGGATCCTTTACACCTCCAGTGTCAAACAGAGAAGCTGGAGAAATAGTTTTTCTTCACCATGTGAGGGGCGAGGTGCCTGAGATATTTGTCCAGTAGCGCTAACAAAAGTTTACTTAATGCAGAGTGGAATTCGGATCTGCAATTGCCTTAATCCACATTCCTCAGTCTTCTCCTGACCACAACCAACTGCATACCAGTGCCACAATAACACACTCTGATTATGGTAGTGCACCCGTGCTGGGCAGGTTTCCCGGCCAACTTTTTTTAGGATTTTCCACTGATTTTATCTTTAGACTGTAACAATTTTATTCCTTGCAATGATTTTCAAAGAAGTTAACAAGTTTCTTTTGGAAAATTACTTTATCTAGATATATTTAAAACTAATCTCTTTTTAAAATAATTTGCTGTTAGTCATTTTAAGTCCCTCCTGATAAGTTTGGTTAGATAGAGAAAAGTGCCTGGAAATAACAATATTTTCAATTTTCATGGTTGTAGTATTTTCATTAAGAAATAAGAAAAGAAACAGAATTGCCAAACAAACCAACAAGTTATCAAACTTGTGCTGATGTTCTGACCACAAACCACCAGTTCTGCTGCTTGAATGCATTTTATGTGATGAGGACTTTGAAATACAAGCAGTAAAAGAAAGCACATTTTATTGAAGAACATATGTAAGGTCTTCTAAAAATAAATCCAAATCTTTACTGCTAGAATTGCAGTGGAGCTGGATGTAATATCTTGTGTCTTAATAAAGGAATAATGTCTATGTTGGCAAATAATGAATGTGAAATGATTCTTCCTTTTTTTAAGTCTTTATATCAATGTCTGTGTTTTAAATTTTAAGTATGCTTGCAGAAACTGGTGTAGGTTTCGTTCATCTTGTTAATCATTACAACTTTCCACTTCAGCTCCTTTTGAGTGAACTTGGTTCTTGAGTGTAGCCAAACTCCTTCTACTTGTCATTGATTTTTAGTGTATGGTGGCCTAAGGGTCTGGTAGCAGGTGAATAAGCTTTTTAGGAGTAGTTAGAGTAAATGGTCTGATACTACACAAGAGCTTTTACTATTTTATTTGACTTTCACTTGGTAAATAGATGTATTTAATTTTTCTGCTCTCTAAATAATTATACTACAACACAAAGCCAAACTTAGGAATTGTTCAACAACAGCAACAACAAAAAAAAATCCATTAATTCCCATGTCTGTTTGAGTCCTTCTGAAGTGGAGCACCCACCTGGTTTTAGGCTACAGTAGATGCTGTAGCTTGCACATGTCTCTCTGCAGTACAAATACCTGCTGTGTTTGGCATGTGAAGACTACTTTCTACTTGCAATGTTATCCGCCCTGTAGAGGATCAAGCAAACACCATCCTTTTCCATACATGGTACAGTAGTTAATTCAAAAAATGGAGGGGTTTCTTGCACCTGTCACTTACAGGCATCCTGGTGGTGTTGGTTCACTTTATTTCCGTCAAGTTTTCTGTTTTAAATTTGATGAGAGGGATCCTACACTCTACAGACTCACGTTGTTTCATTTTTGTTGTTCTGGAGTTTTCCTGTGTTTGACCTTTCTTCACACTTTCTCTACGCTTAAAAATCATGGATGTTAATTTTTGTAGTAGATTTGTGTGTGTAGATTATGCATGAAGTGTCACACAAATGAGAAATTCAGGCTAAAACGGAAAGAACCATCACAAGCTCCAAAAAGCATCTCTGCATTGAATGACAGACATTGAATTTCACTGCCTGTGGAAATACCCCAAAGCACAATTAGCCTGGCTAATTATTTATGTATTGATATTTAAGTGTTGTAGGCAAGTGTAGTCACATGCTCAATCGTTACCAAAAGCTGAATCCTGCTTACTACTCTAGGTATTAAAAAAAAAAAAAAAAAGTGATTCATTAACTCCTGTATCTGGAAAAAAAGGGTCTTTTTTTGAATAAAGGGCTAAAGAATAAGATGCAGTTTAGACATAGACCACTGATGGCACAGCAAAGATTTCTTTTGCAGGAACAGCAAAATTATATAATATTGTATATGTTACAATATTTGTATTATATAATAATAGAAAAATTATAAGAAGCCATCAAAACGTGCTTTAAAGTCATATAGGTGTACAGGTTGGTGTAAAAAACATGAGTAACATCAATTTTGTCTTAGGCCATTAGAAATTTTACTGAATTGAATTAATTTCTCAGGAAGAGATACTGAATCTGGTACCATAATGAGATATTTTACAAGACCTGCAAAATAAGGACTTTCTTAAAGACAGTATTTGAAATATTGTGACGTATTTTCATCTTTTGTTCCATGGTTGACCAGGTGATACAGTTCCTAGAAGCTCCCTTTTTGTTATAGGCTGATAAGATAATCCTTCTTGTTCACAGATTTACATAGATATACATAGTATTCTTACATCACTGTTTTGCTGCTTAAACATCATGCTTACAGTGGAGGAAAAAAAATAAACAGTAAAATAATGAGTAGCTGCCAAATTCCAGTAGAAACAATATTTGCCTTAAAGCTCTTCAGCTGAGAAGAAGGGAGAGTTTATGTCCCATTAAGGAATCACATTTTTTTGCATGGTTAAGTTCAGCATATATTATACAGAGTTTTTGGAGATTACTTTTTATATTGTGAAAGCATTTGCTGGTGTTTTATGTGGTTTATTCTGTATGAGGCATTTCATTCCTGGGTATTCCCATCATGACTATGTGCAATACATTGCTATCTCATTTAAAAATCAGAAGCAACCAACCAACTCCCTTTAAAAACATCAAACCAGCATCCCCGCAGGCACAAACATTTAAATTTCTTTTACTCTAAAATACAGATGATTTGTACATGATCCTAACAAAATGTGTGTGCATGCACACATACGCATGAGTAGACCACACCACATATTATTACAATACGTGTGCAGGGAAGCACATGCATTCATAGCACATGAAGCAATTGCACTCAGGTAAATCCTGTCTATAAAATATGTTTCAGTAGCAGCCACTCTGTTTTTGTCTGATTTTTGGAGCTGTTTGTTAGGTATCACTGAAGAACCTATCACTCGGTAAGTGAAACTATCCTTGTTTATGACACAAAGATACACTCTTACCTTTGTGGTCTTTTGATGTATGTTACTGGAAAGATTAAACTTGTGGATAGGAGATAGCTCAAATAAAACTTTTTTTATAACGCCCTCTAAATCTTAACCTTATGCTGTTCTCAGAGCTTGGTATAATGTTGAATTTATCATCTTTTATTAATGAGTAGAAGCCCAAAAATGAGGATCCATTTATTTTAGAGCACTGTTGTGTATTTTGCAATGTAAAAATCTAATGCCCCTCTGGAAAGTTGGTATTAATAAAATTTTCCAGAGTGGAGGACCATTTGGCTGGAAGCAAAATGTATTTGTAAATCGTACGGCATATAAGCTATATGTAACTTCTCTGTCTTCTTCCAGCCAGTCTCCCTCTTCTGAGTCCCCTACTTTTATGTCACTAAATTCTTAAGTTTCAGTTTTTGTATACAGTGCTCTCATGATCTTGGTGAGGATTCAGTGGAAGTAACTAATACAACTTGCGTGTCAAACATATATTTGTACCATGTTTATGGCAATGAATGAGTTCATCAAGGGAGCTATATTTGATCATCTGACTCTTATGGGAGCTGAGAGAAGATTTCTAGCAGTGTAAATTCTACAAGCTGAAACATAAACACGTAGCACTGCAGAATAGAGATGCAAAACTGGGACACTGGCCTTGATGGTGTTATGGAGAAAGCCTTGGTAGGAATGCAGTCCTTAATTACTAATTCAAGGAGCCATTAAGTTCTTTCATTGTCATTCTATAACATAAATGGTGAGGAAGGGATTGATAACGGTTAAGATACAATGCATAATCTCTAGAACGAATGACTTTTTTGAACATATAAAAATATCTACGATGATAATCATTACGTGCTTAAGAAAGGGATTTATTTTTTATCTCTTTGGACTGATATATGTAACTTGTAGACAGCATTTCAGACTTGGAGAAAGAATTACATATTGCTCGTCTCCCAGAGGGCCAAATACATAAAAGACAAGTAGCATACTTTTGAGACTTGCATTTTGTGCCTCGACTGGATGGCCTTCCTGAAGTCTGGTACTTGGGCCAAAATTGGGATGTTTCATTTTCCTATTTAGGATGACTGAAGATAACTTGCAGATTCTTTCAGGTAGAGAAAAAGAAGCTTCATTTTGCATTCATTTGGGCTTTGCTTCAATGGCTTCAGTATGAGAATTCACTTGATTTTGTCCGCTTATTTACTAGCTTGAATTAATTTTTGCTCTGATGCTTGGTCCCAGACTTGGGGGGAACAAGGGGACTGAGTTTGGCTTGTTCCTATTCTAAGAATCACCAAAATGAATTTGGCTAAAAAGTTAAAATTCAGACCAGTAACATGCTGACTTACTGGAGATCTTTTTTCAGGGATGAATGGTACACCTGGGTTATTCAGATTTCTTTATCCAGCAACCGTTCTGTTCCTTTAGCTGACCTAGAGAGGCTTTACAGCTTTATTTTGGAGGAGAGGGTCAGTAGTAAAATGTTTATGTGCAAAACCCACAAACCAACCAACAAAAAAACGCAACCAACCAAAACACCTTGTATGATTTAGTCCCATTCAGTGAACTTCCTGTGATGTTTGAAGGCAGCATTATAGCTGTCAAGTTTTATTTCATTAAATCAAATTTTGCTTTTTCCTGTAGGATCCCTTAAAGAAGATAGTAAATTTGCAGTAAAACAGCTCTAAATGTCTCTGATTTAGGAATTTCAGAAAGTTAAGCTAGTTTAATTGAAGAACTCAGAGCCATTTCAGTCAGCATATAATATAAGAAAGTCTTATTTATTTTATAGTAATATGGTTTACTTTGATAGTATATTTGTTAATTTTGAACACTAGAAAGGACTCTAATGTACTTCAGTGTTTTGAAATAGATCACTGTACATTTGTTTGCTAAGATAATAATTAGATCCCTAGCTGAAAAGAGAAGCCTCAGGTTTCTCCAGGAATTCATAAACATTGGAAAGTCTTTTTGTTTTTTCACTTGCTATTTTCTAAAGAATCTTCTGCTAAAAGCCCTAAAGAAGAGCCACAAATTTCTTAGAGTTTTACTGATAGTTATCAAAAAACGGTGAAGTTCTGCTTGTATCATGACTGCCCTTTTATTTGATGTTGATGCTTATTGGCATAGACCCTAGATACTGACTGAAACTCTGCATGTGAAACCAAATAATTACTCCTGATAGGGATAATATATCAGCATTAGGACACTGATAGTGGTAATTTTCCATGTCATTTAGATAGTAGATAACAGCACTGCAGTGACTGATAAATGATTAGCCTAAGTCATCAAATGAGGCATGTGTGTGTTTTCCTAGTTAGGTATGTGAGAATTGCATTTAATTTTTATTTATGCAGGCGTGTAGTGTAGATAATGATTTCAGATAATGGATTTAGCAAGACAAGAAGGGAAGAATGTTTCTTTCAGTTCAATGCTGAGACACCCTTCATTTCCCTTCAGTTTTTCAGAGCATGTGGAGAGAAGAGGAAAACTACAGGTCCTACAGCTATGTCCCTGAGTAAGATAGTAGTGCATACTCTCTCCTTAATCTGTTGTGAGTTTCCAGACATCCTCATATTTATAAGATGCTTTCTCTTCTTAGGCTCCATCTAGGTCTGAATTGGAGGGGAGGGAAAAGGAAATGCCTGACTTTTCTTCATGCTTTTCCTAAGCTTTTGGACATATGAAAATACCAAAGGAATGGGATTAGAGCTCTCCCCTCTCTGGGAATCCTCCTCATTTGCCTGTAAATGTGTGTCTGGTTACTGTTCATGAAGAGAGAGTAAACCATTATCTGTCATAATCCAATTTCTTATCTGTTGGAGATCAAGATGTGCCTCAGGATGCTGGCTGACTATCCCACATCTGTCTGTGATGGAGGTCTTGCAGCTGTCTCTCCAGCAGCTGGGCTTTACAGCTGTCAAATGCTAGTGCCTCCACTCTGATTTAATATGGTAATTCCTGTCTTCCTTAGTTTCAGTTTTGACTTCTATTGTGAATGGATTTTCACTTATTTCTGAAATGATGAGCAAAATTATGTATAAAATATTCATCGTGCTTTCCTTAATGCTGCCAGATGTACTTAATGAAAGCAATGAGCCAGACACAATGAATTTGTTAACAAATAGAAAATAGGTTTTTCACCACACAAATTACCTACTTGCCATGCACTTCGAGCATGGAGGCTGAGTGTTTTGAATGCCTTTTGCTCCTTGTTAAATTATTTGTTTTGCTGATAGTCACTGATTTTTGCTGTGAATTTGAATGAGTTTATGTGAAGAGGGTGGTAAAAGGCACATGATAAAAACTGGAATTGAGCCATGAATATATATTGTTAACAGGGGTTTTACCTTCATGCCACTTTTTGATACATATTTTCTTCCAGACTTTGGCTGGTCAGGCTTCAGCAATGCAGTCTGAAAGTCTGTCCTTGTTTGATGAAAAACAGAATATCCTGTAAGATGTACAAAAATTGCAATGAAGGAAGCAATGTGCAGGAAAAAGCAGATTCAAGCAATTCTTTCAGCCACCCACACCGTCACTGCAAAGTTTCTGAAAGGAAGGATGTTCTGGATTAAATGCAGTTGTGCTCAGACCGTGGAAAAAAAATAATGGTTTTATTTTAAGGGCTGTATAGATGGTATAGATGCCTGTGTGCCCAACAGTGAAGGCCTTACCTGAGCTGAGTAGTTCCTTTCTCCCCCCTTAAGTTACTGGTACTGCTTCAACAGTGCAGCACACCTGAATGCATTTATGGGTATTAAAGTCACAATTTTGGCTGCAGAGGTGGTTTCTGGCAGACATGCCGCTTTTTGAACAATTAGGGGAGTGATGTGTAAAAATGGTGCGTTTAGTCCAAGCCACCCAAAAGTGCAGTTAGAGCTGAAGCAGAGATGAGCAGTCAGAATAGACTGTATAATCCCTCCTTACACATCTTCTGGCTGCTGGAAATGTAATCTGTCACCATAAATCCTGTTTTATATAAGGATAGTAAGTAGGACTCATTACAGCTTTTTGGCTGTTTATGTTTCGCTGCTGGCTATCGATACGTGACAAGGCAATATTAATCTTGTCTCTCTGGGAGCCAGAAGAAGCAGACTGCACATGGACGTCCAGAGGCTGCAGAGGAAGCACAGAAATACACACACTGGAAAAGGTGGAGAGGTCAAGTTTAGCATTCAATCCCTGTTCATGACTAACTTAAAATATTACCCTTCAGCTGCAAAAAAGACTGGATTTCAGCAGCAAATTTGACCAGACAGACCACACAATGAAGTCATCAGTGCTGAGACCCACCAGCTTGAAAAAACAACAACCCCTGGTGTTAAGACAAATGCTTTGAAGAGTGGTTGATATTAATCAGGTGGTGCTACTAGTTTGGAGTTCTTAGTCATTCTGTATGAATAAAAATGCTGATAAAGGACACAGTAACAGTGCAGAGCCAAGGCAGTTTTGTAACACAAGAAGCCACAGATCTGAAATCTACTTAGGGAGAATTGGTTAGAGTCTATTTCAAAATTCCTTAAGCCAAACTCATCTCTGGGCTAACTCCTTTGAAGTCATTGGGGTTACACAAGGAATTAATTTGGCCCTTCAGCTCTGTACATTAGCAGAGATCCTGCTCACCGTGTTGGAGGTTTACTGTTTCAGTGTGGTTTCCTCAGAGGAACTTCTAAGACAACCCATTGTGTTCTCACTGTAGGCAGCCCTTGTCTTCCCCACCCTTTCTTCCACCATTTTCTTAATTTCTATAGCAGTTGAACAATATTTTAATTTTTAAATTTTCACGTACTATGAAAATATCTCCTCTTTTTGTATCAAATATTTGCTTACAGCTGTATTTGGTAACCTGAAACCAATTTCTAATATGCCAGAACTGGATATGGCCTTGGTTCATTGAGAGAAGTTAAAATTCATCCCTGGCTGTGCTTGAACTGCAGGCACAGCTGAATCCTGGTAACATCGTGTTGGATCCAGAATTGCTTCAGTGTAATAGAAATGCAGTGTCTGTCTCTGTCCTCCTCCTCCTCCCATCAGCAAGCAGTATTTGTCCAGCCGCATGGTAAGGCAGACCAGGGAACCGAGTTGACTGAAAATTAATCCAGAAAATTCATGTTCAGCTAAACCTGTTGCCTTCCCCTTAGCAGAAGATGTGAGGGCAGAAGTGGATGGCTCAGAATTGGCTAGATGTGACTGACTGTGCTAAGTCCCACTTTGGGAGCTGTATCCCTTAAGCAGTACTTGACCTAATGGATGTCCAGAGAACACATCCGTGCCCATGGATGTGTGCACAGCACTGACCCCTGCCAAGGCTCTTCAGCTGCACAAATGTACCTGAGCCCACGTGCCCTCTGAAGTGTTAGCAGAGCTCAAGTCTAGCACCCATCTCCCTGGGAGATGGCTGGGATGTCTGTGATGAGCAAGTGTCTTTAATCAACCACAGGATTTTTCTGTGTGTGAGGAAGAGAGATGTGAACTGGAAGGAGTATAGTACTGGTATCTAGCATTGCTGTTCAAATCCTTCCAGAGATTCAAAACATGCAAAATATGTAACAGCATGATTTTTCCTCTGCTGAATGTTGCATACAACCACAGGGGAAAAATAAAAACTTTAATGTAGGTGTATTTTGAAAATGAGGACAAGCATTTATGAATACTGGATTACATAATTTTTCATCTTTTTCTCTCTAGCTCTCTTTCCCTCCTCCTGTTTTGTGGAGAAGGTTGTCACTCAGTGCCCAGGTCAATGAGTCTGACATCCCTCTGCTGAGGGACTGCTTTTGTAGAACTAGACCTAAAGTCTGGCCTGTAAATTACTCCCATATTTAACATGACAGGCTGGGTGGTTGGCTTGTCTGAGAGTAAGATAATATGATACTTTGACGAGCTGAAATATCCGCTGCATTGCAAATTAAAAGTTGGAGGTTTGTTGTTTTGTTGTGTTTTTTTTTTCCTGTAGCAGAACATTTTAAAATGTTACAGACTGCTACACAAATATTATTTCACAAAATGTGTTTTGTTGTGTTACACTTGCTTCTGAAAAAAGGATACTTTGCATTACAGTCCTGGAGCTATGTGAGGCTGCCCCTGAGAAGTCCATGTGTTTTCCCTTCAAGGAAATAATGCGCAGGTTTTCCAGGACAGCAAGCAATGATGCTTGAAAATGTAACTTCTCTTCTTAACAAACAAGCAGACAGCAACTGTGCATAGCATCACAGGGAGTTATGAGAGGAAAGTCCACTCTTCAATCAAAAATTCATAATAAAAATCTTAATATCTTATTTCAGTTATAATTTTTATTTTAATCTAGTTTTCACTGGGCTATGGCAAGTGCATACCTGCTTTGAATTCTTTTTTTTTTTAAGATGTGTTAACGTATATCATTCGAATAAAAGATGTGAAGGAAATATGAAGCTGAAAAAATGAAATCCATCAGGCCTTTCTGGAACAAAGAACATAACCCGTTCCAGTTATTGAATCAACATATCCCTTTTTTCCATTTCTTTTTTCCTCCAGAAGAAATCTGTTGGGCTCAATCACATGTTGATGTGGATATACTGATAGCAGGAAGGCATGCTTTCACTTGCATACTGTAGCACCATGGAAGTAAAAAAGACAGCCTTTTTTGTGAGTGTTGAAGGGACAAGGCGGCATGATTAGGAGATGGTCAGTTTTAGGTTGCTTTCACAGTGACAGTCGGAATTTTCCCACCATGAACCTGCTCCTCAAGCCCTGAGGCCTCTCATGGAAGAAGCTGCTTGCTGCCCTGCCTGACAGCAGCTGGCACATTGCTGGCCATCTCCTCTGCAGGACAGCCCTGGTCCTGTGCCTGGAAACAGTGACCTTCTGGCTTGGTGTCCTAAAATTACAGTTTAATTCATGCATCTGCATCCTAGATTTTCATGTGTCAATCTTCCAACTTCAGAGTGTGTGTGATATTCTTGTCACAGAGCTGAAGAACATTTTCAACTGCACTGCTGCCCAGTCGTTACTGCTCAGTCATTTCTTTTAGCATTTCTACCATATTGCAGAGGACAGCAGGCAGTTGACTTTTCCAAGGTTTAGAATTCAGATAATGTGGAGTTTTTTTAAAGCAGAGAACTCTTCTAAGATGTCTAAATAGTACAGCAGATGTTACTGAGGTATTTTGAAAGTAAAGGACAATTGCTAAAAGGTGAGATAAAATGCTTGCTGACCAGAGTGTCTCAGGATAGTAGCTCAGTTGCCACAGTTGACAAACGGCTCCTTGCAGCGCTGGCTCTTGGAGCTCATTCTTCCAGTACTGCTCAGAGCCGGACCACATGGATGCCTTCTCAGAGGACCTGAGCTGGCTCTGGTTCAGTGACTGCTGCCCACTGGATTTGGAGCACTTGAAAGCACGGCCATTGTTGACTGCACCAGTACTTGCTGAGGTTTCAGTGTGTCTTGGGGTCAAACGTTTAGATACATGCCAAGGCATTGGCTCTGCAGACTTTGCTTTTCAGGTAGGAGCTGGTGTCCCCCCATTCATACATAAACTATGCAGACAGCAGCATTCCTTACATTGTATCAGGCATTAGTGCACTCTGTCTTACAGCTCCGGGATAAATGCATACCCCGGATTCAAGTTGCAGCAGGTATTAAAAAATTAGGTAAGGTCCTTGAAATCATATTTATTAAGCCCATTTGCACATGGTCTTTAGAACAGCATATGCAGGTTAAGTTAAAGGCTTTCATCCTCAGGTTTCTTTTCAATAAGAAAAGACAAAGGGGAGTGAAAATGAGTCTTGCATTGCCATCTCTGATTTTAGTGTTCCTAATGTGGTTTGTCAAGTTTTGCGTGGAAATTACACTAAGTTGTTCTTTTATTTTGCATCCATGTTCTGCAGAATATTTTTAATTTATTAGACAAATGATGGAAAGAACTTTACGTAAAATAAACATACATAAATTAGTGTAACTTTCACCAGAGCAGAATAATGGTGAAGAGAAAATTATTGTTATTATCTCAGATAGGCAGAGAAGTGTAATTTAGTGAAACTGATGTATGCAAACCTGTGGGTACTGGACTGAGACTCAGTGGACCTGGATTAACATTCATGAAATAGTTCCCTCACTGGGTCTCATTTCAGACCGTACAGAACAATGTCTTTCCCTGAGAAATGTTTTAATACATGCTACCTTCCTTCCTGGGTAACAATTATTTTTCTTTTTAGCCAGTCAAAATTTGTACTTGAGAAAACAGAAGCAGTCAAAGCAATAACAGCTGAATTAACAAATGATTGCTTACTTTTCTATAGAAGCCAAAATTGGACATGCCCAGGGGAATGCAGCCTGTGTGCACTCCCTGCCAGGCACATTATCAGTGTACAAAACTCCTTTAGCAGGATTGCAAGGTTAAATCCAGTTTTCAAAATCTTATTTATGTATGGTGTCTTGATACAAAAGCCTCTTCAAATGTGGAGTGTTCCATTTTTCTGAAATTACCCTTTGTTCATGAAACATTTAGAAATTCATTTAGCAAAGCATTTTGCCCATATCCTGCTCTCACTGTAGATGGCTCTTGCAGCCGTGTGCTAGATTGAAATCTTAGACTAAGCTTTGGTTGTAACCAAAAAGCAATAGCTTCTTATCTTTTCTGGAAATGACATTCTGTTCTGTAGCTTATTCTGTAGTTTTTTTGAGAAGCTTTTAATCTTTCTGTGTTCTTCTTATTTTTTTTCCACACTTGCACAGTGGCTTTTCCTGGACCCAGTCTCAAGTTCAGCTGCTGACGCACAATCCCTGCCTTCTTCAATGAGAGTTTTTCAAGCCCTAAACAGGGTGTTAAACATTTAAACTCTTTGTTTCTTTGCTACAGGGTTTTTGCAGTCATTTTCTTACTGTAGAACTGAGAAACTTTTTATTATAATTTATTTTTATGCTTTAATAAAATATTTAACTGTCTGACACAAGCCAAAACTTGAAGAAGGATGGTAAGAAATGTCTTCTAAGAGGGTAGTAGTTTCAAAACTATACTATACCATAGTGTGCTTTATAATGTATTAACATATTATAGTATGCTATAGCATGGTGTATTTTCTTCAGTTGTGAAAACTAAATGCTAATACAAAGTCAATGGCATAGTAACCCGTGTAGCAATTAAAAACAGGAGAAAACATGTTGAAGTAATCAGCTGATTTTGCAACACTGAACACTAGAATGACCAGTTTTTGTATTCAGTAGATAATTTGGTTAAATTATAACTCCTAAATAATTCTAGCTGGGGAGTTCAAATCTTGTTTTGGTGATTTAAGCATGTACTCTAAATGAGGGTGACATTTAAGATGCAGCTGAATCCTGTGACATATTTTAATAATTTTTTTCAAGTTCCTGTTATTATTAGACTTATCTACTGAAAGATAAAATCTCAGGGGATTTGATTTTCTGTTATTATGAGATAAAATCTTGTGCAATTTTAACTTAACTGAATGGGAGACACTTGCATCCCCAGCTGGGGTCCTAAAAAACAAAGTTTATTTGTGCAAATTCTGAGTGCAGATTGTCCTTCCTAAATAAGATTTTTTTTCCTTTTCTATATGGTACTGCTTTTTTCTCCCTTTTATTTTCTCCCCCTTCTCACTAGAAATTGAAATTCCTCCTGAGGGTTGTTGCCACAGTAATTTTGAAGTGCTTTTATTCAAGGTGGCTTTTGCCTGCGAAAATCTTCCAACAAAACTCAGTGTCCCAATTTCTGTGACTTCTGAGGCCCTTATACATATTGTCAGTAGTATCTACCATCTTCCATGGTCTTTTTGGAGGCTGCTGGGTTCATCCCCAGTCAGCCCCAGAGTAAGATCCAGATCCATCAGATGGATGCTGGTGTGGGATTGGGACCCGAGGACATGCCAGCTTCCCCTGCCTCTGTGTCACTGCATTGACTGTGGCTGTTTTCATCTGGCGCTGGTTTTGTCTCAAGAAGAAAGGAGATGCTTGCAAGAAAGGCTTTCTAGGACTAGGACAGAAAACCACTCAGTTCTTTTCACATCAGGGTAAAAAATGATTTTGGCCATAGCAGCTTGAAGTATCTTGGAGTTTTCTGGAAATGAATGTGTTTCACAGGTGTTACAGGCCCCCTTCCTCCAGCAAATACTCACACTGAGAGTTTGCAGAAGCCAACAAATGCCTTGGCCCTAATTAACTGGACCCAGTCCACAGTCTTCACGTCACTTGGCTGTATTAAATGTTTATATGCATCTGTGAAAATTCCCCATACTAATTCCTTGTTCTGTCCATCATCTTAAGTATTTCAGACAGAACAAATAATAAATGAAGCTGAGGAACCAGTACTGACTCACAAGATAAGGATTAGATGCTTTTGTTTGGTGATGAGTGAATTACAATTCACAGGATGATGTGGCTGGCTAGATGGTGAAAAATGCAATTACTGCTAAGTGAAGAAAAAAAGTCTTTTGAGCAGTGACCAAATAACTTGCATGCCTAAAGGCTTTCTCTTATTATCATGCAACAAAACACGATCTATGTAAATATCTGTATTTGGCCAGAACGAGTTTAGAGAAAAAAACTCAGTCAGTAGAGCAGAAAATAAGTTCAATGAACTTTCAGATGATAGGGTTTTTTTTCTATTACCTTCCAGTATTAGCAGTTGGTCCTCTCAAAACTTAATCCCACCCCCGCCTTGGTGGCTTTCACACCCAAATGTCTGCATTTTGAGCATTCACCTCAAATTGGTTAATTTCCTATGTTGCTCTCTAGTCCTTTTAAATTTAAGTAGTAATCTGACTATATTACTAAGACATATTAGTGTAACTGAAGCCTTAGAGCTGCATGCATTTTCTTCACTTGGCCACATTCATACACGGTTCTGTATCTTTTTGTTGCAAGAGTACTGAACGTTTTTGAACACTGAGATAAAGGCTGAAGTTGAATATTTAGTGGTCACACTAAACAATTACTACTGAAACAGATACTTTGCTTTTTTTACATTTTACTTGCAAGGCCACAGAAAGTTCTAGGTTGTGTTCCCATTCTGTGTCAGAGGAAAGAGTGGGCAGCTCATACTTTTTTAAAGTTTACACTTTCCTGTCCTGGGTACCTAAATGCCCCTTAGCTGTGTCTCAACCATGACTATGCCAGACATCCCAATGCTTTTTTTTTTTTTTTTTTCACCTCTGGGAGGAGAGGATCAGGAGAAGGTACTCAACACAAGGATTTCTCTTTTCAAAAATAGGACTAAGGTTACTGTGAGAGGAAGTGAAAAAAAAAATCACTACAGGGGTCTGTCTGTGCTCACTGCATTCTTTATAAATATAGCTTACAAGGTCTTTTGTATCTAGAAGCTTTCTTGAAAATTTCTGTATGTTGGGGTGGAGGTTGGAAAGAAACAAAATTTCTCTCGAGAAAGTTTTGTTAAATCCTGAATAAAATGAATGTGTAGTTTTGTGGTACCTCTGTTTACACTTTCACAACTCCAGGTGTGAAAGTAGTGACCAGCTGAAATGACGGCTCCAGTATGGGTCTGCGTGCAGCCTTCTCCAAGATGCAGCCTGGGTGAATCAGGTCCAGAATCCAGTGTCAGGCACCATGATATTTTCTGTCTCTCTGTGCCTTGTAAAATTTTTTTTCTCTGTAGCAAGCCCTCAGAAACTTCTTGCTAGATAAATGAACTGTGATGGTGAAGGGAAACTGAACGCTTTCCAGGATTTAAGAAGTGATATAGTATTTCAGACTTAAACAACACTTTATGAGAGAGAAAAAAGTGTGTGTTTTGAAGGGTTGTTGACTAAAAGACTTCATGTGTGTTGGTGCTATATTGCCTAAAGTGCAGTTAGAAGGTTTTTGTTTAATTTTCAGAGGAAACCAGCAGTGTTTTAATGTGGAACTCTGCAGAGGCACAAAGTTGGCAGTATACAGCCTAGAGTGATAGGTCAACAGAGGTTATTTGAAGGATGGGAACAACCAGATAGATCAATTAAAAATGTTTGCTAACTCTATCATATTGAGTGACAGGGTGGAAAAATCCCATTGGCCCTCATTTGGAAAGCACCATTTAAAAAGTCTGCTTGCTATCTGGTTGTGGTGGTAAAACCCATGCCCTTGGAAATGCATCCCTCAATGTCCTCAGGCTTTTCTCTGTGATCTGTAACTGCTGCACTCCTGACTATGATGATGTCCTTCTGATGCTTTGCCAACTTGCAAAATTCTTTGCTTCCTGTGATTTGCAAAGGAACCTGAGTTCTGAAATTGTGCTGATGTAGGGTTTTTTCTCAAAATTTACTGCAAGAGCACAGCAGGCCAAACAGAACAGCTCCAGGTTACCTTGTGCTGCTTCCAAAAGCAATGCTGTTAGAAAAGCCGAGGGAAGCAATCTCTGTGAACTGGAAAAGGACAGTGGAAATGTGTAAAAATTGATTAAACCCAAAAATAAAAATACATTGCAAAAGAAAAATTCCTTTGTTTACTTCTAGCACACATGGTAGTACAAATTCTTTATGCTCAAAGCAGCAGCAGAATAGACAGTGATCATAAAGCTGAATGATATTTTTTTTTTCTGGCTTTCTTTGTTCCCCCAAAGGCAAAGCATCTGACAGAACTGGGAACTAAAACTGAGGGTTGATGCCTGTTCTACCTAAATCACTATCTCCCTTTTCTCACATCTGCTCCCTGCCCCATCCCACCCTCCTGATACCTACTTGCTTGCATTCAAGTAGATGATGCTGCATCTCATTTCTTTGTGTGAGCTGCTGATGTACTCTGTGGCTGGTGCATGGGTACTGATTTAGGCAAATTAAGTATTTCTTATTGTTTTAACAGAAGCAGCTTTAATCATCTGGATGGCTTTCATTTAGAAGTTCTTAATTCAATCATCAGGAATTTTGCTGTCAGAAAAAATCAAGTCTGGCTGACCACAGCAAAGCAGAAGTCTGGTTCTGCCAGATCTCTTTGGGAAAGCAGAAAAGAGGGCAGCAAGCACTGTTTGCCTCAGTGAATTGCCATTTCATTAGAAGAATGAAAAGGGATGTACTGGATTCATTAAACTGGCACCGAATTAATTATTTCTCCTTTTTTTCCTTGTATTTTAAAAAATATTTTTTGAAATTGCCATGTTCATTTTAAAAGTGTGGTAGTATTAGTGTGTGCAGGTAAAATATGAGACCTATAATAAAGTATTTTCTGCAATATCAGGGACCTGAAAGCTTAAAAGTGAGACTAGAACTCTTAGATCATGTTTATTTGAAATTTCACAATAGCATTCTTTTGTTTTTACTTACAATTTTATGTCACTGAATGTTTTAGGTTTGGGGTTTTTTTAATTGTAAACTTCAAAAATTTGGAAGAATCAAGCTAAGACAAAAGGTTAAAAAACCAAAACCACTGATGGGAATATGCATTGTGTGACAGAGGTTCACTGATAAACCAGAATAAGAGACTGTGAATGCAAACAGATTGTTACCACAAATAGTAATATGTAACATATGTCTGTGGTTAACAGAATGGCTTAGATGCCATGGGAGGTTATGGAAAACATTTACAGTAAAGAAGGCAGTCATTGCTAGTACGAACATAAAAATTCTGACTATATCAGAAACTTTCTAAATGCTGAACTTGGAAACCCAAGATAATACTTGGGAGAATTCACTTTTAAATCTGGTCTAAAATGGATGAGGATGATCTTTCCTTTCCCACATGACATCCCTATCTCCAAACTGGAGAAACATAGATTTGAAGGGTGGATTACGTAGTTCATAAGGACTTGGCTGGATGGGCACAGCAGGACAGCGGCTCTATGTCCAGGCTGAGGCCAGCGCTGGTGACGAGTGTTGTCCCTCAGGGCTCCATCTTGAGACCATTGCTCTTCAGTATCTTTGTCAATGGCCCAGACAGAGGGATCGAGTGCTCTGCCAACAAGTTTGCAGATGGCAGGACGCTGAGAGAGGCAGTCGGCACAGCACAAGGATGGAAGGCCATCCAGAGGGACCTGGACAAATATGAGAAGTGGTCCCACAGGAACCTCATGAGATTCAACAAGATCAAGGGCAAGGTGCTGCACCTAGGTCAGGGTAGTCTCAGGTATGAGCACAGACTGGGGGAAGAACTCATTGACAGTCCTTCCCCCTGTGAAGGACTTGGGTGTTCTCGTGGATGAAGAGCTGGACACGACCCAGCCATGGTGCACTGGCAGCCCAGAAAGCCGCCAAATGTCTTGTGTCCTGGGCTGCATCCAAAGCAGCGTGGCCAACAGGGTGAGGGGGAGGATTCTGCTCCTCTGCTCTGCTCTGGTGAGACCCCTCTGCAGTGCTGCATCCAGCTGGGGTCCCAGCTCAGGAAGGACAAGGACCTGTTGGAGCGGGTGCTGAGAAGGGACACCAAGATGGTCAGAGGTGCTCGAGCTCCTCTCCTGTGAAGACAGGCTGAGAGAGCTGGGATTCATCTTGGGGAAGAGAAGGCTCTGGGGAGACCTCATTGAAGCCTTACAGTACCTAAACAGAGCTTATAAAAAAGAAGCAGAGTGACTTTTTACATGGGCAGATAATGACAGAGCAGAAGGGAATGGTTTTAAACTAAAAGAGGCGAGGTTTAGATTACATGTTAGGAAGAAATTCTTCAGTGGGAGGCACTAGAACAGGTTGGCCGGAGAAGCTGTGGATGCCCCATCCCTGGAAATGTTGAAGGGCAGGTGGGATGTCATTCTGAGCAACCTGGTCTAGTGGAAGGTGTCCCTGCCCATGGTGGGGGCATTGGAACTGGATGATCTTTAAGGTCCCATTGTATGATTCCATTATTCCATTATTTATGTGTCTGGAAATCTTCTAACCTGATGAGCCCTCTCATGAAACTCTGTGCTTGTTTCATGATTTGACCTCCTAAGTGTAGCCATCCTTTGTTAGCTTTTGCTCTATGTTTTTCAGGCAAAAGATGGTGGCACATTCTAGAACATGGTGAACTTTGTATGTTCATGGCCATGAAAAACCATCTGTAACTTCATTCTAGACTTTTTTCTGCTCCTACTACAGAGATAACGGAAGTTGAATCTATTTATTTTAAGATGTATTCTCCATTCATTCCTTGGAAATAGGAAATTATTTTAATCATTAGAAGGTTTTGAGACTTTTTTTTTTGCAAGCAGCTGCTGAACAGATAGTAAAATATTGATATATTTTAGCATACAGTTATCTTCTCTGGATTTTTGTTGTTCAGCACTTTTGAAGTACTTTTGTTTAAAGGATATTTATATTGACTTCCAGTCTGACAAGTTTCGTCATGCTAGTGTTTGTTAAATGATGCACTAATTGTTTTCTTATAAGCTTTTTGTTCATGTGACTTAACCTTTTTTTTAAAGAGAAAATATACTGTGTTTAATGCTTTACATGTAGTAACCAGGAAGCCTCTAAAATATCTCACCAGATCAGGAGTTTGCATTGTAGCATCATAGGAAAGATTTAAAAATCACTCTTATTATTCAATTCGTTGTAAGATACAGTCCTGTGTTCAGAAAACGGATGCCTCATAATGTCCTGCTGACAAAGGGCAGGCAGAGAAGTTTGAAGATGTGGTTTTGGATGTTTTGTGAACAACTGTGTCACTGTTGCATATGACAGCATTCTGACAGCATTCTTACTGTGCAGCAACTTTCTTAAATGAGTTGGAAAACTTCAAAGCCATTGCATCTCCAGTAGAATAACATCTGCATTTAACCATGCCTCTGCATAAGCCCAGTCTTGGACGATGATGTCTGTCCATGGCTTAGAAAAGCTGTATTTTGGGATCTCCATTTCTGTCTGAACTGCATCTGGTTCCAAATAGTTGGATGTTTTTGCTGGAAAATGGAGAAATCACAGTGGAAACCACAAAGCTGGTTGGGATACAAGAAGTAGGATGTGTCAAGTTTTGGAATTTAGTTTCCTCTGAGTCAGTCTTTTGAGGTTAATAAGCATTCATGCTGCTTTCTGTGGGATAGCTTTCTAATCCTTCCTTCTGTACTGTTTGTTGACCGCAGGGAAACATTGCCTGGAAATAAAGGGAAAAAAGGAATTTTTTTATTAGCTAATTGTAGACTTATGATACAGCTAAGGATACAGTAAGTGGTTATGTTGATACTATTTTCATAATTGATAGGTTATTTTTTCATTATTAATTTATTTATCTAAGAATGATGCTAAGTAGTCTGGGTTTTTTATTGCTAAACTAGTGGTGTAATTTTCACGAATGCTTCAAATTCAGAGATTTACATTTATATGGGCATAAGATGTATAAATTCATAAAGATGAGTACGGAACATTGTTATAGGAGATGAATGATTTAACCATTTTTAAAAAAACCCCATTGTTTATGTTCCTCAGAAGGGACTATTTAAGCATTTTTCTGCATGTTAGTTTAGGAATTGCAGGGACCTATCTCCTTTAACGAAAAATGGTTTTAAAAAGCCAACATTGTAGAAAACAAAATCAAGGACAATTTTACCATCCAAACCAATTTTCATCTTTTAGTAATTTGACATTGGCAGAATAGAAATGCTTTCAGAAAGGATGATGGCGCTTTTTGCCTCTGAAATTGCTCTCACTGAACTTCTCTGGTTTTGGCTTTGTGATAAATTTGCTGATCATCAGAATCTGTCACAGGACAGCTGCCACACCGCTTCTTTGATTAGATTTATGTTAATATATTACATTAGGAAAAGGAGAAGACTAAAGTCATTGCGAGGTCTTTCAAAGACAAAATCGGGAAGCAAGGTGCAGTTTTGCACCTTAAATGCACATGAAGAAGAAAAGCTAATACAGATTAAGACTTCCTAAAAGAGAGGACGCTTGAGAAGTTGCAGAAGGCATGGCTACGTCTGATGTATGGGCAGTAGGATTAGATTTATAGACCGCAAGGAAACGGTAATAGATGTTCATGTTTAAGTTGCAATTTGAGATTTTTCTGCTTATTTTCTTTAGGGTGCTGGCAAAATAAGTATTTTACACAAATACTTGGCTCAAATTGTTTTACTTATTCTCCTGTGGGTCTCAGAGTAGATACTTGAATTGAGCAAACTATTTGGCCCCTAAAGCTATTGTATGACAGACTGCTAACATATCTGCTAATCTGAAATACAGTAAGCATATAACTAAAGTGTTTATTGCCATTTCAAATACAGTCTTGAATCTTTTTTTGGAAAGAATAACCCTTGAGTGATTGCAGTCTTTATTTCTTTAAGGTTTTTGCTTTTCTTTTGCCTTCTGTTCCCCCTAGCCTCAAGATACCTTACAGCTAGGCTATAGATGAATTCTTTCTTTGGTAGTGACTTGGCTAATGGTTCATCTTCACAGAATTGTGTAGACACAGCAGAAAATCATTCAACTCCTACCGAGAAGGTTTGTAAGAAAACTTTTAATCCTGAGTTGCTCTTGAACCCCCTTAGAGGAGATGACAGCCTGTCTTGCGCAGGGCCAGGAGTTGGACTCAATGATCTTAATAGGTCCCTTCCAACTCAGCATACTCTGTGATTTTGTAATCTTCTGTGTGCTGTGTGTTGTGAGTGGGAGCCTGGCTGTGCTGAAGCCACATTGCTGCCTACAGCCTTTGGGGAATTTACCCGATACAGTGTGTGCAACAGGGTTTGCAACTGAAAAGCATTATCCTTCAACTTCCTAAGGTAACTGTTGTCTTGGCTGGTTGGGACATTGTTTTTATGTTGAGCTTTTGATCACCTTAAGGGATGGATCCTTCAGCTCTTTGTTAATGGACCATGGCTGTTCAGCTGAAGAGCCTTGCAGATCTGTGTAATTGCTTCAACAAGCTGGGCTTTGGCTCAGTGATTCCTATCCTGTATTTCTTAGTGGTTGAAATAGAATTACCCAACAAGCATCTTCTGCAGCACAAGAGGATAGTTTATGCACCAGGTTTTTGGAGTAAGTGTACATTTATACAACTTCTGTGGTGTGCTTTTAGTAAGCCTTGTAAACTCAAACTTTCAGAATTTCTCATTACTCTGCTCATGTCTCAGCCCCTACTCACCACTTGGTCTGTCAGCCTCACATCAGCCAGTTCTTAGCTGAAGTTCCCTTTGTCTGAATCACAGTATTAATTTTTATACATTTTAGGTCATCTTTTTTTCCTGTTTCACAAAGTCTGCCTTATATCCTCTTTCACATGAGAACAACAGTGGTCTATTACATTATTTTTTACATTGTAAGGGAATTATATTAACTCTTGTACTTTGGCCTGGGCCCCAGTCCAAGTTGGAGAAATGAAGCCTTGTACCAAAGTAGCAGTGCTTGATTCTGTTTTCATCCATGTATTCACAGTCTAGGTCTTAGAATGGAATTATACTCAGTAACTGCATTTTTGGTGCTTAGTCTTCATCTGCCGTTGTCTTAATTTTGGCAGGAAGCTAACCATCATTGTGCCTGGAAGGATATGCATAGAAAACACAGGGAAATGGAAGTGGTAGAATTACAGAATGGGTGAGATTGGAAGAGATCGCTGTAGGTCACCTGGTCTCACTCCTTGCTTAAGCAGGGACACCTAGAGTCTGTTCTCCAGGATTCTGTCCAAATGGCCTTTGAGCATCTCCAGGGATGGACATGCCACAGCCTCTCTGTGCAATCTCTGCCAGTGCTTGGTCATACTCAGAGATTCCTGATGTTCAGACAGAGCCTATTTGTGCCCATTCCCTCTTACCCTGTCACTGAAGATAGTCTGGCTAGTGGAGACTAATTATTCTTCATGTATTCCATTACTCTTTTGAATTGCTTTCCACCATTCCTCCAAATGCTATGCAGTTATCAGCCACTTCCTGTTACAGCTCAAAATGCTGATTTCTGTCTTCACAGTCCTGGGCCACACAAGCGTTCAGGTTTTTTAGTTTTCCTGTGTGGAATCAGTGCTGAAGCCACCCTTAAATATGACAACTATTTGGAGGTGTGTCTGGAAAGTGCTGATGTCAGCATAGCTACCCCTCCATCATAACCTGCAACAAAGCCATGAGTATGTAATACAAAGTGGGGAATACAAGGAGCTTCATGCCCATCTCCTTTTGGTGGCTGAAATAGATTTTAGAGATTACATTTACCAAGCGTGGCCTGCAAAAACACCATCATGAGCTCTGCTGCTCTAAGTCAGTTCAGTCTTGATTTCACATAACTTTCATACAAGGAATTTAATCAGCATTTGAAATATAAAAGAAATATTGATGTTATGTTTTTGTCCCACACTGAGGTCTGTGAGTCTGTCTGTTATTGTGTCTCAAAGCAAATATGACAACACTGTGCAAAAGGGAAAAGAGATTTTTACCATGTTCATCTCTAAAGAGAAGTATTATTAAATGATAATATTTCTGTTAATGTGAAGCAACAGTGGAGAAAAGAGGTGAGGAAATAAACTCCCTGTTCTTATTTAGTAGAAGAGTTTATTGAATACTATGGAAAACGAAAATCCATGAGATAGACAACATAACACAATAAGACTATCCTCCTTGGCTTAATTTTCTTTGCAAGTGAGAATTTCCTACTCTGTAAGGTGAAGACCTGAGTTGAGATCAAGAGATGTCACCCTTACTGCGCCTGTTTGCAAGTCAGTGGGTATTCTAGCAGTACAAAGAAAAATCTGATTTGTAAGCTGAGCAGCATTCCTTGAATAAGTTCAGTTCTCTACAATTTTCTGTAAGTATTGTTTTTCTTTAAAAATTCAAGTGCCATAAAATTGGTTTAACAATAGCTGAAACACAATTAGAAAATACAGACATATTCTTCACCTCTTTACTTCCTTGTATGGTCTTTTTGCAGAACATTTGTGCTCATCTTACTTGGCATGGAAGTAAAATGATTTTTTTTTTTAACACTAGCTGTAAGTCAGTGGGCTGAGTCTTTTTAAGGAATATTGGAAACCAGTGTTTTGTGAGTTCCAGAGGTAGAAATTACGGCTATGTCCCATACTCTCTGTTTTCTCATTGTTATTATTGATGGTTGTTTGGCAAAATATTGTTTTTCATGCAGCTTAGGTTCTCTTCTTAATCTCAAAATCTTCAGTTTCTTGTATTTACATGTATTGCAGCTTTGTTTTTTTCAGAGTAGGAGTTATTTTCAAGTGTTAGTGTTGTGAGAAAATAATTTGCTAACTGGAATTAACTACACATGCAATCTCCTCAAGTTGGTGTTTCCTGTGTGAATGGAGCAGCCTGGGTCTCTACATCAAGCTAAGGTCTGGGAATTTAGGTCTGGGTCTCTACATCAAGCTAAGGTCTGGCCTGTCTCTTAGCTGAGGGGCTGCTACTCCAGCAACCCAGTGTATCAGTTTTTGTGTGTTTGTGTGTACAGTGAAAAACACAAGATGTACCAGCCGTTTTTAAGGATTGTTATTCATATCTTGACTTTGGAAGGACATCCTTTCTTGAATTTTGAAGTGCAGGAGTTTTAGGCACCTTCCTTGCTTTCTTCAGTGTTTGTTTGAAAACTACCTTGACTAATCCTCTAGAGAAAAACAAGATAAAGAGAAACCTTTAAATCTTGTTATTCAAGAATATTTTTATATTACCCAGTAATCTTTGAGGCCATATGTTCACATCATTTTAGTGAATGGATCATAAGCTCAAAGCATAACTGAAACTATTTATAGTTATTTTAGTTAAAATTATTAACATGCCCCCAAATTAGAATGTTGTGTATTATATTTTGGGAGGCTTTTTGTTTGTCATTTCCACTTTTCACATAGTAGTAACCTGTATAAAACATTTTTTTCTGCATGGTATCCTTTTTTTTCATCCCTGATTGCAATGTGCCTTTCTATCTCCACCCTGAGTCTTGTATATGGACCTGTATAGCTTCTGGATAGGGCTGTGGCTACCATGTCTCCCTAATCTGGCATAAAAGATTTGGGGGATTTTTGTTTTGTTTTTTGATGGTTGATTGTTTTATCTCCATCTCTGCTGCATAATCACCTGTGGAATGTAATGCATATATGTTTCAGGTAAACTCCTTGAAAAACTTGTTATTGTTTGTTTCAGCTGCGTAGTGTCACTGAATAAGGACTTTGTAAACCAGGAATGCACAAAAGCGTGAGTTTGGGAAGCATACTGTCAAATCATGGGGCCTGATGGTGTCTCTGGAGCACAGCATGATTGTACTGGAGGTCTCATGTCCAGCAGGAGGGAATGTGGAAGCTTATTCCAGGGGCTGGGTCCAGATTCAGGGGTGCCTAATTTGAGCAAAGGAGGTGTTGAATGTTCATGACTTTCTCTTATTTCTGACAACTCAATCAAAGCATCAATGAATTGTGACAGATTCCTTCTGAAATCAGTAAAGTTCTTTGAATCCAAGAGTCTCCAGTTCCCCTTGCAGATGTGCCCAATGCTGGTATCCACAAGCTGGGTGTGTGCAGTGGTGTGTGGGTAGATGCTACATGGCTCAGCAGGTCCAGTGCTGCCCTGGGAGCAGGGGTGTGTAGCACCTGGAAAGAGGTGTCAGCTCCAGGAACTGACTCAGCTTCTGCTGAGTTGCTATCAGCGTGCTCTGCTGCTGGCTTGGAAAAGAAAAATTACCTCTTTCATACTGCCACTTAAGCATTTATGAGCCGTATCCTAGATCACTTTTTCAGCATTTGACCCTGGCTGTTAAGTCACTTCACTGCTTTTGAAAGTTGTCCTAAAGCCTACAGCCAGTTTTTATTATACCACTTGGCTTTGGTAAATCCTGGAAATTGCAGCTCCATTGTCAGTTTTGCTTTTATTATGTGGAAGAAACAAGTAGGAGTTTGATAAGTACATGGTTAAGATGTTTATACCTGTTTGACCTTTCTACTCATTTCTTGACAAAAACTTGTCAGTCTATAGGAAATTTATAAAGGAAGATCTGTTTGAAAATCGGAGTCACTTGTAATATTCATGGATTTGTTGGCTCAAGTGAATGAAGTGCTTGTCTCCAGAATATTGAATGCTTTCTGTCAGGGGGAATCAGGATTCCCCAGGACATCCTGGCAGCAGGATTCAATGGCCAGCTTTCAGCTGAAGAGGTGACTGCTGGCCCTCAGTATAGGGCCTAGGTATAGGGCTTCTCCCTGCTCCATGGGCACTGCAAACTTCCTTGACCTGTGCTCTGAGAGCACTAACCAGGTGGGTACTTCTTGTCACTTGTGGAAGTTATCTGGCTGGTACATGTTAGATCTCTAGAACAGTCTGTCCCTCACTGTCTGTGCTTGAGTTGGCACAGATAACTCTTTTACCTTGTGGCCTTCTGGATAACACAACTCCTTGTTCTTTCCTATTAAGTTTAGCTCAATGTATTGTTAATCTCAGAGCCAAAAAAGGTGTGGAAATGCTGAGGTGAAAATATTTGTATTTTTCTAAATCTCCCACCCTCAGACCCTGCCTTGGCTGTGTTCTCTATTCACGTTTTCACAACACTGGAGGAGCTGGAGGAACAACACTTCAGCTGCCAGTTTGAAGTGTTTTCCCAGGCTGTGAAAAACCTCTTTTCATAATTTATAGCCTTGAGGTAAAACTTTTCAGTGTATTCTCATATTTTACTAAATAAGACAGATGCCTGTTTTTTATTTCCATACCTGGAGAACACAGAAATATGATCACATAGATTGTATCTTGAGATACCTAGCCACTTTACTTTTACACGTATTTGTGTGAATGTTTCAAGCTGATAGCTTTTGCTCTTTTTCAGATGTTATGTTTTAGTGGTGGCTGGAAGACAGTGCTCCCAACAGTGAGCCAATTATAGGAGCAGCTTTCCCCAGGCCCTCTTCTAGGGAAGGCAGCTGAACTGTGCAAGGGTTTTGTTCTGCTGCGGGCAATGGAGAAGACAAAAGGTTGTGTGCAATTGAAGGCTTAAAGGAGCAAGTCAGGAACAAGGAGAAGATTGATGACCTTCCAGTACAGATTTGTGCTTGGGTAGTTTCCCAGTATTTTTCTGTCAGTCTCTTGCATCTGAGTGGGATTTCAGACCCTGTTTCAAACCTAAGGCCGCTTACAGATACATGGTGATTTTAGAGAAGACTATAAATAAAAACTGGATCTGATGCAAGGGATAACTCTTGCAGCTTAAAGGTGATGAGAACAAATGTTTTTGCTTAGCCTTGCTGCTGTGTATTTTCTCTAAATATACAATAAGCCAAGATGAAAGAAGTAACACAAAAATGTTTGCTGCAACTTCATATTGAGTCTTCACTCTGCAATTCTTTAGATCTGAAAAATAAATCAAACTATTAAAAAATAATAATAAAAAAGTTAAAGTCTGTCTAGGATATTTGCCCAAAAAGATAGCATTACACCCACAATATATTTTGCCTGTTTGGACAGAATAGTACGTGCAGAAAAGCCTAGTCTGTGATCAGAAGTAACTTTTTATGAGACATAGAAAGTGCTGCCAACTGCTAAGCTATTTGTGATACCATGTTATGGCTAGCAGAGGAGAGCAGGTTTGCATTAAGGCTCTCAACAGTCCTAAAAATATGCCATTAGGGGTGTGTGCCAAATGCTGACCAGCATTAGCAGAGCTTCAGGCGTGAAAACTGCACGCAGCCTCGCTCACATACACACAGTTACTCATATCAGCAGAAATGCAGGGACAGATGCAGTGAGTGCCTCAGCATTGTTGACACGAGCTGAAACACCTGAAATTTCTGTGTGACAGCTTGCTAAGGAGATGCAGTTTATCTCCCCAACTGTAAGATGCCCATGCTGCAGCAGGACCTCTCTGGTTTTTAAGGGAAGAACTCTGGGGCAAAGAGGAAGTTTAAACATTTGTGATAACTTGGGTTAGGGGAGCTACACCTTTTACTCTGAATCATTATTCCAATTGCTGAGACTTTTGAAGTTACTTTTCAAAATTGCTTCTAATTTCTTTGTCTTAACTGTGTATTTATGCATCATTGCTGTAGAAGCTGAAAGGACTCAGGACAGGGTGGGAGAATTTGAAATAATTCAAATGTACTGGATAGAGAGTTCAACTACAGGAGAAATCCAAAATTCTGTGGTTATAGGATTTTATGCAGGATTAGAAAATGTATTAAACAGTTTCAACTGTTGACCATGCACAAGCAATTTCAGAGTTGGGAAAGTTGTAATCCCAAATTGTGTTGCATTTGTGGCAGTAATATGGCAATAATTATAACTTTACATTAAGAACTGGAATCAAAGTGTTTGTCATGGTAAGCCATTGTACGTTAATCTTGATTACTCACTTACCAAAATATTTTATTTATATGTCTGAACTAAAAAAAAAATTCCTTTGAAGGATTTTAGATTCTCAGGAAACATGAGAATTTCATAGACAAATTTTTGTCAATGGAGTTTAAATAGTGGTTTGGTCTGAAATTGGTACATAACAACTACGTATCAGTTTGTCTTTGTAAAAGCTTGATTATGGATAACTTCTGATGTGAGATGTTTATTTTATGATATTAAATCTTAACTGCCTAAATAGCAAAGCTGTCATAAATGTAACAGGTCATGATATTTGCAAGGTTCTAAACTCAAATGTTTTACTTCAGCGTGACTTTTGAATATTATTTAACCTTTAACATGGATCCAGATGTGCCTACCCAGAGAGTTTCTCAGAGGAATCAAAAATTTTCTTCATGGATTGCTCTCAGTTAAATGACATCTTTCCTTACTGAAAAGGGGAAGTATCAGCTGCCTGATGGTAGTGATAGTTATAAAAATCCAACTGCAGACAGTCACACTTCTTCTCTTGTCAGTCCAAACTGCAACCTCACTGAGACACTTGATCTCCTCATGTGCCCTGAGGAGACCTTTTAAAAGTGGGCGTTTTAAATGCATGACATTTTGAACAATACCTAAATAGCAGCATTCTGTTTCAATGCTTGATTATGGCTGAATGTACGCTTTCACCAAAGGTGTTGCTGAAGTATTTGTGGTTTCCCTTCATCCGTTGCTGCTGAGGTTCCAGTGTGATGTGATAAAATTCATTCTCTGCAGGATTGCTGGGTTATTTTTGCTGCACTGGCAGCTGTTTGATGAGGCTAAATCTGAGTGGCCAGAGGCTTATTTTCTGTAAGGAATCGCACAATTGGCATTTTGGGTTTATGTGTGAAATATCCTGCCCTTCTGGCTGGAGACCACAGGGTTCATAAGCAGAACAGGTGGACGTGGGCATTTGTTTTGGTTCCAGCCCATGTCACCTCTGGTTGGAAGTCACCCCTCCCTTAATGCCAGGATATATTTTCCCTGTGGCAAAGCAGCCCTTAGCTGAAGGTCTGTTGCTTCATTACAGCAAACACTTGGACGGTAAGAAAGACATCAGAAAATAAATCTAGGCTGTGGGAGAGTACAAAACTAGTGTAATTACACCATTTAACTGAAGGATGCCTTAGGAAAGCAGCTGTAATGGGAAATCACAAAGTCTGGTTGGTCTAATTAGGGGGTATAGATTCATTTCTTTAAAGCTGTTTTGAGATATAAAAAGCTGTATGCTTAATGCATTAATTGGCAGTACAGTAATGAAATAACTATCAAAGTTCTGGCAGAACTCAAATACTTTTAGAGGACACAGGGAGGAAAATGCTAAAGCAAAAAAATAATTTTCAGCTAATCAGATAGGCAGACCAGTAAAGGAACCAGATATTGATGGCCATATGCAGCCTCTTGGAGCAAACAGGAAGCTATCCATTGTTTTTTAGTAAAAGTAGAGTTATATCACTTGTTCTGCCGCTTGCTCACACATGGCATGCTTTCAGAAGGCCTGCATGGAGAACTTCAAATGTGAATTGAATAAACTTTCCAAACTGTTGGAGATACTCACTTGACACAGCAATGTGAGCAAGTCCCTGAAGTCCCTACCTTTTATATATACTGAAAAGTGCTGCCATTTTAAACTCATGCAGTGAGAGAGAGATGGGATAAGTCATTTATGTCTAAAGCACTCCTGTCTTTTAGTATTAATTCAAATGCTTTCAAAATCTATAAGCAAGAAAATTACAATCATTAATGATATTTTGCTCTTTTTCTCCTTTTTTTTTTTTTTCACCCATAATTTCATCACTGTCTGCATTACTTGTCTCATTTGCAAAAATCTATTTCTAATTCCTTTCAGGTCAGCTCTCTTTCAGCTCAAGTGTATGTATTTTTTTATCTCTTATGTTTAAATTTGGGCTGCCTTTTAACCACCCTGTAGAGTCTCACCCTTTGCTTCTGAGTAGCCAGACAGCTATTTCAGTGTAGGAGCCTAAGCAATTTTAACAGCTGCAGATTCTTGGGTGTAATTGATGTCTTTGGTTAGAAAAAACAGACATTTAAATGGTATGTCTCATGCATTTGAGAACATTCAGTGGAAGAAAAAGGATCAAATAGTTTTTTTTAGGACAATGGAGACTTCGCAACTAGATGTAGCCAACTGTGGTCCCACTAAAGGGAAAGCTGGAAGTCGGTGTCTCGACATTTTTCTGGTTTTATTGCATGCAGTGCAGCAGGTAGCTCATACCTAGGTATTTTGGAGCCCTGCTTTGAGTGGGTGGTTGGACCAGGTCCTTGACTTCACTTGCAGCCTAAATTATTTTTGACTCTCTAACTTTATACTTTTCTTTGCTGAGTTGGGTGTAGAAGCATGTTTGCATCTTGATTGCTGTTAGCAGGTATGGCAAACTGAAACCATGGCACTTTGTACCAAAGGTAGTTCCAAGATTCCCACCAGAGGCGGATGATGCCATGGTGATGGATGATGGATGTTATGTTTTAGTGGTTGACACAGTTGTTGATCTGTTGATAACAGAGAGAGTCTACTCCTCTCTGTGTAGCATAAATGGAGATCTGGTGCTCCCATGTTTTCCTTCACCCTTCAGCAGGACCTGCTGCTTTTGCGTCGACAGCAGCACGGGAGCAAATACAAGAGAGACCTCTGTGAAAGACTGAGCTCTGGTTTCCTGGCTCTCAGAGCAGGTGGCCAGCCTAAAGTCATCTTGTGACTTATACAAACCCAGACTTATGTCAGAGTTGTTTTAATTCAATGTTTTTTGTGTTGCGTATTTGTGGGCTAACATGAGAGTAGGTTCTCCAAACTAAGACCTGTGAGCATCCTGCACAGCAGTCCAGCCAGTGTTGCTCTTGATCAATTTGCAACAGGATTGGATCAAGGAGCAGGACTCTTCTTTTTATGTATCAAGTACAATGTTTTGCACACCTGAGTTCCACACCTCCTGTGTAGATACTGTAAATTTGGGGGCTGTAAGAATCTGTTTGGGGCACACAGTTGCAGCAGTGAAGCCTTGCTAAGAGGGTGGGTGGCAGATATCTTAAGTAATTTAAGAAATTGGGAAATCTGAATGGTTTTAATTAATTGATGGAAAAATTAATTCCTTTACACTTTCTCCCTTCCAATGATTGTACCCTGTAGATGCATACCATCATTTGAGGACTTGCTTATTCTTTTTTGTATGTTGGGCTCCTTCCATTTTTGTGTGGCTGTAGAGCAGAACAGTGGCTATTTGTAAGTGTGTTTTACACAAACATAAGCTCACTGTTGTGAGTTGTAAGATTGGTAATAAATAAAAACTATGTTTTAGTAAGATTGGCTCCTGTCACTACCAAAGCAAGAAAAATAAGCTAGTAGAGAATTTAAGCTGAGGAAAAAGATTCATCAGGGAACAAATGAATGAGTGGCACAGTGGATGCTCTCCAGTACTGAATTAGAAAGCTGTTACTTCATTTAAAAGCAATCTGCTTCAGCCATCTCCTACGACTCAAGACTGTTGCTTTTTATGAAGCTTAGTAATCTGTTTCCACAAAACTAAATGATGAAAATTAAGCTTTAAATTGCATGCATTTCCAAACAGACCTGGAAGAAAAAAAGCTTCAACAACGGACTGTGAATCCTGCCATCCACTCACAACTTCCACTAATTTTAAAGGAAGTTGTCCCTCTTAGAGTGATTGGGCAGCATGGCCCATCCTCCATTTAAATACAGCACAGTAGCCAGTTGTGGCTATAGCAAGCTCTGGTTTTACAGTATGTTTGCAGTACTTTTGTATTGAGCTATCTGGCCCTTTCAGTTGTCAAGAACATAGGTTCTTCAGTATTTGGAAGTTGCCTGGAGATGCTTTGAACTTATTTAGGTATCTGAATAAATCTAAAAAGCTGACATCTGCCTATAAATATTTATTGTGAAAAAGAATCACCTTGGGTTTGTTATAAGGAAACTAAACAGATCGTATTAGCACTTGGAGATCCCTACATTGTCTCTGTGAAGGCCGGCTTCAGTTGAGTGGGACACAGTGTCTCAGGCACCAGACACTGCTGTGTTTTCTTGTCACCTTGACACTGAACGCAGTGGTGACTGCAGCATGAAGCTTGTCTGAGTTTGACTCTCTGAGACAGAACTTGGAAAGCAATAACATTAGCATGCTTGTTCTTCAACAAGAAAATCAGCATCTCCCTCATTCGACACTAGGACAACTAAAGGAGAGTTGGCTCCAGCAAAATGTGTTAATTAAACCCAAACTCCTAACTTCTGAAGTCTAAAATCCCTCCAAAACCTATATGCTAATATTGTTTGTGTTTAGTGCATGTGATTTCAATGTGATTTGTACTTTTTTTTTTCTTTAATGGTGTCTGAAATTTAGCAATTTGTGGGTTTGAAAGAGGGATGTTTGGGGTTCAAGTCTGGGGAAAGAAACACTGCAGAATCACTGTGAAAGTGTCTGGTTTTGATAAAAGACAGGGCTTGATAAAGAAGCGTAGTTGATCAGTCATCAGTAATTTTATTATGTGTTATGGGAGACATTTATCCAAGAGTTAATGAGACATTCCAAGGTATATGATACACTGAAGACCAGACAAAAGACTTGTGATATCCTCCTGAACATCTCTTCCTCTCTTAATGATGTTCTGGTAGTGCCCACAGGAGAGCAGTGTTCTCTTCACTGGTATTTGTAACCACTCCAGGCTCAGAGTGCTTAGGCTTTAAGAAGATAAATGATGGGAGAAAACTGAAAAGACTATTAAAAAATCCTCATTCAGTCAAAACATGTTGTTCAGAATGTAACCTCCAAACCTGGACAGTATTAGTGAGCTAACTATTTTAGGCACCATAGCACAGTAGGGTTTTGGTGAGACCATCATTCCTTAGCTAGAAATATAATATAAGTCTTTAAAGAATTTCTAGTCTGAGTAACAAAATGAGATACATTTTCGTCACAGAGGGACACAAGGTGAAAAGTTCAGGTCTGGATCCACTTTGGGTTTGGTCTATTTATATGGATACATCTGATAAAATGCAGCTGCAAGCTTCAGATTTGTGTTTTTCTAATGTTTTGGAGAAATGGAGTCAGTTGGGTTTTGCACCTTCTGCCGTTTCCAAGCGTCTGCTGCTAGGGAAGGAGTGGTGCCACTGAACAACAGAGCTCAACTTCTCATGCTGGACTTGTGTGGGAATCATGCTGTTTCAAAAGCAGATTGAAATCCTAGATCATAGCCATCGGAGCTAAAGCATCTTGACAACTCCCCCTGCACCCCCCTTGCTATTTTAAAATTATTTTCAACTCTAAAATCTGCTGAGTAATAAAGCAATATGCCATTCAGGTCTCTGATGAGGGTCTGAACAGCGAACAAATTGCTGGCCATGCAGCTAAATGAAGTTCCAAGTGCAACAAAATTTGTGAAGGCATTTGGCTCCGCTGCTCAGCTATTTAAAAACCCAGGTGTAACAGATGCATAGCAGCAAATTTCATACCTCTTGGGCTGGAGATTGGCATTTTATGTAGCTGTGTGTGATGTCTCAGCTTTAGCTCTGCTCCCTTTAAAGTAAAACTAATCTGTTCTGAATGTAACAACTGTTTGGTGCCATCCTGCATTCATTTAGAAATCTATTTATGTTTGACTTGTCCTTACAAATAAATCTATCATGAAACAACTTAAAGTAGCCTGCTCCAAAGCCAAATCTGAATTTCTGTTAAGTATGAAAATACTATTTCTGCCCATTTTAAATATGAGAAAATAATAAAGAAATAGCTAAGCAAAGACTAATACCTAATCTTTGCACACAAATGGTATTTTTTGCTTTGGGGATTCATTCACAATTACAAGTGCTGAGGAATTTAGTAGTCGAGGCATAGCTTGCTCGCAGGAGCATGATTATGTTGGGGTTTTCCAAGTGTACCTCAGTTCTTCACCACCCAGGTCACTTTCTTTGTAATTAAATCTGGTCAAGGGGAAAGGATTGTGGAGATGCTTGTGGTTATAAATGTAAGAGCCAGTGAGGCAGTAGCTGATATGTAAGGAGAAACGTGAATGTACAGCCAGATACATCTTCTCTCACTTGAGAGCTGCAGCAAGGGCATACCTTGCTGGGATTTGCTTGCAGCTATCAGTTGGAATACTTAATAGGAAGGTCCCAATGGGACTTAACAAGCTCTTTAGTGTGAAATTAAAACTTATCCAGACTTCACTGGCATGCTTGAGAGTTGGCACAGCCACAGCTGCTGTCTTTCATGCAGCACTGTTTTGTCATGCGAAGCACAAGTTGTGCCAGAATGGAGAAGAATGTTCCCAAATGTAAATGCTCTATTCTCCCATCTTTCCAGCACAAAGAGTGCTGTCTAGGGAGCTGTGATTAAATTTACTACCAGCACGATGATACGAAACACAGCACTGAGTTTGCAGCCCCAACAGTTATTTGCATGACATGAAGGTAAGAGGGCACTGGAGGAGACAGACCTTTGATGGTGCTTGTCAGTCTAAGGGCAGTCAGTGCCAGTGAATTCAGCCTACCAAAGAACTTGAGTTGCCCTGAAGATCGTTCACCATTCATCTTCAGAAAAGCTCACATCTTCTGAGGAAGTCTGCTAAGAAAAATTATCCCTATACATAGTTATTTGCAAGGTTGCCTTTTCTTGTCCATTTGAGCTGGGAAGGGCAGAGACAGAAGGTGGAGAGATGCCCCTGGACGTTACCTGGTACCCTGTGCCAGGGGGATTTTGAGACTTAACATGGGTGTTTGCTCTCACCAGATCCCCAGTGTGCTGCAGAGCGTCCTAGAGCCCTGCCAACGTGCAGATCCCAAAACACGCTAATCTTTAGGGTGGCTGAGCAGGAGTTGTCCTGTTTGTCTCTCATGTTAAAGCTTGGTTGCCAAGACAGATGGGCAGGAGACCCAGCAGGCTGTGCATGCTGCAGTACCAAAAAATGGACCAGGCTGTCTAGTTTGTTACCTGGTGTTTCATTAAAAAAAAAAAAAAAAAAAAAGCTTTATCCGATTTTGTAACACCTTAGTTATAGGAAAGATCAGGGATTTTATCTGATAATTTTATCTACTTTAATTGTTCATCATGAATATACTGCAGTAGGCCATGCCGAGCATGAAATCAGCCTTGTAAAGAAAACAGCTTGTTCCCATTATGGCAGTATATGAACACTAAAAATGGGCTTCAGTAGTTACAACAGCTGAATCCCAGTATCCCCTGAAGTTATATTCAGATAATAATACAAGATTTCACATTTTTACTTGGCATAGGAAATAAATGTGCAATTGGAAGTCAGCACCACAGAGGTTGCAGTAATAGGTAATGTTACCTATTACTAAAATAAAATGTATTTTCTTGGAAGTAATCTCCTCGAGATTTTGTTGTAACAATGCCAGCTCCCAGACAGCATCATATACCAAGTCTTCTTTGTGAATTACATCAGCAGAAAAGTTTCACGTGTTACACCCATCCTCATCTGATAGATGAAATCTGTGCCTCCATCAGCATAGGATAATCACATTCTGATGTACATGGATGTCTAATACAAGTTTATTGAGGATGTATTGGTCTCAGCTGATGAGTAATTCCATTCCGTTTAATGCACTGATGTTTGTGTGAGTTACTAATTTAAAGCCTTACTTGCAATTTCAAGGAAATGCTTAGTCTGTAAGTTGTACCCATAATTTTCCTATGACCTAACATCTGCACTGGCACTATTACATTATTACAACTAATCATTATTAGTTGTAATAATGATTATGGATGGAGCTGATAGAAGATCAGATACCCCATCACTGGGTTCAGCACAGATGAAAGCAAGAGTGATGGTCAGAATGGAGGGGTTTGGTGTTAGATGAAAGGCAGTCAGTGAATCAGACCAATAATCAGTACTGAACCAGAGGAAGACAAACAAAACTAAGTAGATGGCAGGAAGCAATTCAAAGGTTGAGCTTTGCCAGCCAGGGCTAGTTAACAATGACCTGAATATATCCATGAGTCATTTTCAGGATATTTGTTTCTTCTCTCAGAAGCCCTTTTAGATACCTAAAGTGGAGAAATCTACTAAGGTTATCATTTGTGTTAAATGCCAGAGATATTTGCACTGTCTCCAGAAATATGCAAAATAAAAGGAAAATTCTGCTTTCTAAAATATATTAAAAATACATAAAAGACAGTGTGAAGGCTTCATCTTAGATCCTGCGATTGCATTAAGTGCTAAGAAAGCCTTATATTTGTTTCTCAGCAAGATATATAACCATCTGCACACTTTTCAGTTGGGGAAATGAGAATCCTGAAAAAAGCCCATGTTTTAGAGAATCATTTTTATGATCACCATATGGGGAAGGAGTCTACATTTTAATATTTGTGCACATTTAATCCTACCACTGTCAATGGGATTTAAAATGCCTACTAATCAATGTGATACATATGGTAGATGTCATGGAGTGATTAATGCAGTGTAATGCAGTAGCCACTGTATACAGGGAAGCCTCCCATGTGGCTGTAAACATCTGCTTTTGTTATCAATGTCTCTGGAGTCATCATAGTTGGCAAAGGGGTAAAACAAAACAAAGAGAAGTTTGCAAGAGACTTTCAGCTTTCATCTGTGTGGGGGCCCCTGAAGTGAAGGGTCCTTTTGGGAGCAAATGGAGCTGTGGATGTCTTCTCTCTCTAGGTATGAAGGAGATTCCTCTGCCCCCACCAAATGGTTATTCTTAGTTGAAGGGTCCCAGCTTCTCCACAGAAATAATTTTGTTGAACAGCCAGTGAATAGCAAGTATTTGTGCATGTGTGTGCAAGAGAGAGAGGACAGAATTACAGTACGAAGGGATACTGGTTTGCTATAAACTAATGCTTCTGCCCCTTCTAATGATGTTCTTTATTGCTGGCCTGAAAAACCAGTTCTGTTATGCTGTTGAGTGTGGTGGGTACATGTGGTGAGGGATCATCAAGATTCCAGCTCCAAGGGAGAGGCTTCTCATGTTGTTTGACACATTGCAGTATAACCCAGAGCACTGTCTTTTCCAAGAGGGAGGTGTCAGGGTACTGATTTCAACATCACATGGATATTTTTCTTTACAGTTCTCACTTTTCATCTCAAATCTGCAATGCGTGTGTTCCAAAGAAACTTACCTCTGAGATTTGATGAAATGCCATTTTCAAGCACAATTTGTGTGCTGTGATATCGTGGTGGCCTTTCCAAAACAGCAGGTGACATTTTCATCATTCTTCATTTGCAAAGTGGATCTTTCAGAGGTGAGGCGGCTCTGTCTAGCTGTGTTGTATTGTCCCATGCAGTCCCAGGAGGGAGGGACAGAAATGAGCCCATGTTGATTTATTTCCTGATAGCCTTTTTGTTGGGACAGGCATAGGAAGACAGTGCTGCTGTGTGTGAACACACTGGCTTCAGCAGTTGGAACAGTAAGAGGAGAGAATCTAGGCTCTGGGAACTTACAGCTCCTGGTGCCTGGAAGCCTGTCAAATGTTTTAAATTGATGCTGCAGTCAAAATATTCACCTGTCATAAACTCTGTTGGCAAACTCAGGCACAGGCACAATTATGGCAATGATTTGCTCCCATAATCTTCATCTGTTTCACTTCTGTTTAAAATTAGCCTTTCTATTATTTTGATAATGCATGCTGGCAAGAATTTTGTGGGTGTGATATTTTAATGTTTGCTGCTTCCTGTTGCTTAAACAGTAAAATCACGCCTAATCCATTGCAATGGAGTATAGAGATGAAAAGAATGATCTAAACTTTAACCACTTCATCAACATTTTTTTTTCACTTACCTTATAGATCTTGTTACTCCAAGTTAATTTGTAGATGCATGGGATGTCTCTTTTTAATACAGACCCTTTTTGAGTGTTTTGCCCCATTACTAGCTTGAGTAATTCTTGTCATTTTTATGATATGTCACTGGTAGTATAATGCAGTCAGAAAGCTCATTAAAAAATACTTTTCATGGAAATGGTTACAGCTGCAAGTGGATACAACATTCTTCAGTATCTTTTTGTTGTTTGTTTTTTAACTGCACCATTACCCTTTTCCCCCTGCTTTCCCTGAACACGTGTGCATGCATGTCCTCTTCCTCATCTTCATTTCTGTTGGATGTAATTCTTTCCGGGTAAATCCTGTCTCTTGTGAGCTTTTTTTGATATATAGGCTCTTTGTTTTAAGACAGCTGTAGCGTCAGGCCCACCCACACTGTGCTGTCCCCATTGCTTTGAAGCCAATATTTCAAACATAAAATAGCCGTCAAGTTTTTGCTTTGGTTCCGCTTGCTGGGGATGGCATGAAAACAAAAGTTTTTGTGTTTTGGTCTTTCATCTAAGTGAGCCAAATGAGTAAAAATTTCAAGGATTTCAACCAAGGACTTATCATGAAAGCTACTTTTGACTAAAACTAAAAAGTTTATCAAAAGGGAGGAAAGTGCAAACCAAATGTGTGCAAACTGTATCTCTGTAACTTTTTGGTGTTGTTTTTTGTGCTTATCTTGTAGGTGAAAAAAAAAAGTTCATTTTTGCTGTCACTTAGGCAGAACTGTGTCTGTGGATTTTGCAGGTTTGGTCTGTTGGGAGAGGGAGCAATTTGATTCCAGACAGAATAAACCTATGTGACATCGGCTTGTACTGCTGGACCAGCACTGTCCTTACCCCATCAGGGTGGTATAGAAATGCTGCCATGTAAAGTCATTCCCATGCCAAAGCACTTACACAAATCTGTTCACAGTCTTTTGTTTTGTCCTTCAGAAAACAGTCAGAGAGAAAATGAAAACATGACAAAGGGACACTCAAACATGTTGATCTAGTGGCATAAGTCTTTGGTGGGTAGGTAGTGCAGTGATGTTTTGAAGGCTGTAGCCTGCAAAGTAATTTCCATCCATGCAAACGATTTCTTTTAGTTAGGATTTTCGTAGGACAATATTTTAAAAAGAGAAGGAAAAGGAAACATGCCTGGCAGTGTACTGATTCAATGCAGTTTACTCCTAAGGGAGTAAATGCTAGGGAAAATTGAAGGCAGATACTAGGCATTTAGGGTTCCCAGCTGATTTAACCTGCCTCCAACAGCATGTGTAGCATGTCTAGAGTGCTCCAGCTTCAGGAATGTTGGTTTCTTCAGGCAAATTCTAATGTAATGATAGAAAAATTATGCCTGATTTTATTTGCATGATAAAGTCTCATTTGTTTTGATAGTCTTTAGAGAGAGAGCATGTTTGCCACATTCAGGCTCATCTACGAATCCAGGGCTTAGGGAGTAATCGAATCTGAAGTTCAGATCCTAGGTTGCTCTTCACAGGAACTTTGATTTCTTTATTTTTTTTTTTTTCATTACTGTTTTCTAGTGTCAGAGATTTTGAAGTGAGATAGTTTTCTGATTGCTTATAGGTAGAAATCTTCTTTATCCAGGGTATTTTACTTACAATCTGTAAACTATAATCTGTCTGTTGTCACAGTTCATGATGCAGGAAAGGCCAGCATGCCAAAGCAAAAGCAGTTGCAGTGGGTATTGCTTTACATCTTCCAGGGCATACAATTTTTCAGTAAAATGTCTCTTTTGGTATTCAAGTATTTGATAAACTACCAGCCATGTTATTGGTAGAGGAAAACAACAGTGTATTTTGATCAAAAGTGTGACTAGAACAAGGTACCGAAAAAATGCAAATGGCACAATATACTTTGATGATATGTATGTGTTTGTATGTGTGCATATCTTCTTGCAAATTCATCTTGTATGACTCCTTAGTATTGATGATAGATGTGATATAACACAGAGGACAAATCTGGGTAGTTTCTGGCTATCCCTAGCATTTGATGTCTTGAGGACTTCTGTAAGTTGTGTTAACATCCTTGAAAGAAATGGTATGTATGGATTTATTTAAAAATCTGACTATCTTTGTCGGTGTAAGCACTGTTAGCTAATCCAGCCCCACGGCAGCTAAAAGATCTGTATGAAAACACACTGCTGGGGTGTGGAAGTGACCTTGTACAAACGTCATCTGTAATTCCAATTCTTGTCCTTCATTGATTGCTAGGTTTGATCTGTTCTGCTCTCATTGGAGCAGGGTTTGTTTCTGGTTTTGCTTTGTTGCATGTCTTGTCACAAGCACGCTTTGCTGAGGATTGATAAGGCACCCCAGAAGCCCTAGAATGATTAGTAGCTAACAAATTCAGTAGCAGACGTTTTTATGGATAGCACCTCAGAAGCCAGTTCCTCCCTTTCCCTCTGAATTTCTGCCTAGATCAGTAGCAAGTCAGATATGATTCTCACTGGAACAAATGTGTGCTTTGTAAATTAAGATACTACAAATGAAGTTCAGTGTTTCAGTAATGATCTGCTTATTTACAGGTTTCTAATGTGGTCATGGCTTCTGCAAGCCATGCCAGGAGAACGGACAAATGAGTGCTGCAGGGCTCCCTTGTAGGCTCCTCTACTTGCTGTGCTGCACTGGCGTGGGCTGTCAGGCACTGTTTGCAGGGGAATCTGTGGATGGCGGGATGGCGATGGGCGTTCACAGCGAGTCGAGCCGTGCGTTTCCTCTCCGCTCCGTCACTGCCGGTGTTGGTGCCTCGGGGCAAGGCTTGTGGAGATAGGTTTGCCTGGAGTGGCGAGGGCTGCTCAGGACAGACCTTGAACGCAGTGTGCTGGTAGGGGCAGAGTTGCCTGAATGTGAGCTCCTTTTTGACTCTCAGCTCCAGTGGACGCTTGGCTTCCCCTCCCTTGGAAGCATGAGGTGAGCAGGTGCCTGCAGCCCCCCACGGGCAGCAGGGCACATGAGGGGCAAAGGCAGGGAGAGGGAGGACACAGGATTGTGTCCTCTCTGGAATATCTGCCTCTGTGTGAAGGGTGCTGAAGTGTCTGCCCATGGCTCATGTCCATACTTTGCAAACAGAGCCAGAAAAGCAAGCAACTTTTGCCGGCCTTCATCCATCTGAACTGTTGGGGAATTGTTCCAACTAAAGTTAAAACTGCTTTATTCTTGCTTGTATCCTCGCTTACTCTCATCTCAGTTGTTTCTCCTATAAAAATTGCCTGGATGCTGTTATGCCACAGGAAAAAAGCAGTTTCTCTGTATGATTTATTTAATTTTATAAGCTGTTATCTCCGTTAATTAGCTATGAAATACTACAAGACCAGTGCTTTCTGACCCTCCAAGACATGTATGATGAAGTGAAAGGAAAAATAGCTGTCCTGTACTGACTCATGGTCTCTGAAAGAATAGAGGAGAAGATGTAAATAACACAGATATGCATTTATAAAGACAGCAGTCAGAGTAAGCCAAAGTTGCCTCCCATATTTTTCTTTAACTGTGCTATAGGAAATGGTTTTGAATTGTTTTATTTCCTAATAGTCACATCCTTATTAGCCTTGTGTTTTTCCTTCCCTTACCCCTCCTGTGGAGTGTGTTGTACGTGGGAATTTCTGGCCTGTAAAATTTAAAAACTCATGATAGAAAAAGAGTTTATAATTTACAGAATCGTTAGTCTGTGTTCTTGCCCACTTGTCTACGTGCACACGCTGGAGTATCCCATGTTTTACTGTTGATGTGGACAACATTAGGATTATGCAGACTTTTTAACTGGCGATTTATGATTTTATTGGTCTTCATAAATTAAATGCTGCTTTTATTTTAGGAAGGACATGTCAAAATGCCAGAGTGAAGGGATTGAGGGGGAAACTTCATTGTTCCCTTCAAATGCAAATTCTTTTCTTCCTCTGTCTCCTCTGCACTTCATGGGGTGATTGGCATAGCATAGCTTGCCTGAAGTTTGAGCCCCCTGTTGCAGGGAACCCTATGACATTAACTTTGTACTTAAATGTGCAAATTCTTTCTTTTTCTTTTTGCTGTTTTCAGAAACCAGTGAAATCATAGCTGATTTTTTTTCACTTGAACCCTGGTTTAAGGTTTGGGAAAAGACCTCTGCTGCCTTTTTTTTTCTTTTTCTCCACAACTGTGTACATTTTCAGTTAAAAGCTATCATCTGTGTGCATTGAGAGGTTATTTGTGTTCATTTTGTTTTACCATTTTTATTGGTTTGATTCCTAAATGTTATCAGTGAGTTAGAGCTGAGCTCTTTTAATTCAAATGGCATAATGCCCAATCCTCTGAGATTAGCTGGCAAGCAATTCTGGGCATGGTGCCACCTGGCATTTCTCAGAAAGGGGCTGCTAATGAAACGCCGGAAAAAAATAAGATTGTTCCAGACATGCAAAACCCTGAAGTTGCAGGGAGTAAGGAGTGACAGAGCTTTCACAAACACACCCAATATTCTGTGGCACGACTCGGAAACTACTCAGGAAATACCATCCTAATACCTCTGCAGAAAATTGATATTGAAGTGAACAAGTCTAAGTACAAATGAATTTTTCTTTTCTGAAGTTTGTGACTGGTTTTTGGCACTTGTGCTCAGGATTGGGCTCTCTGTTTTGTCTGCAGTGCAGCTAAGCCTCTGAGAGCCTTCAGCTCTTTAAGACCTGCAGTTTTGTTCTCCTCTGATTTGCCCCATCATAGCGCAGTTTCCCACAGCACGAGTCTTAGGGCTGAAGATCATATCCTTCCTGGGTCCTCAGTTACAATGAATGTAGGCAGACTTCTTTGGGATCCTGTCTTAGATCTTAAGAAAGTTTGCTGGCTGCGAGAGACTTTGAATGCAGATTTTCCAAATTTAGTGACTGACATTTTCTGATAATAACTTGTTTCATCAGAAAGCCTCCAAAAAAGCTCAATGCCTGGATAAGTAGGTCCCAAGACATTTAGGGCTTTATAGGTCTAGACTAACATCTTAAAACTAGCAGGCTGCCCAAGCAGGTTATGCATCATGGATTTAATATGCTCATGAACTAAAGTGCCACTTAACAAACAAGTTGCCAAATTCTACATCAGCTACCTTTTCTGTACACACTTGAGAAGTTGTCTTACATACAGCATATGACAGTAGGCCGTAGGGCACTTATTTGCATAAAAAGCCTTGCCAAGAGCAATAAAAAAAGAAGTATACAGTAAGAAAGTGTTCCTCAGTCAAAAGAATAAGGATATTGTTGGTTTTTTTCTTAAAGTCTTTTGTCCCTTCAGCTTCGTTGCCTGCTTTCTGTATGAAAGATTAATAGTGGTTGCAGACTGGGAACATCACTGAGGCAACCTTGAGCAACTGGTTATTCGTGGTTTTCCTTCTGCAGCTGACAGTAATAATATATCCTGGATTTCTTCTAAGAAGCCACATTTTCCTGTTTTCTGAATGCAATAGAATATAATCAGATGTGCAAACCCTATTGTTTTCTTGCTGAAGCTGTCTTCTGTACTCATCCCTTGTCATCATCCTTATTTCCCAGTGTCTCTGTGTAGGCTTTCAAAATAATAATAGGGTGGGAAGTGAGGGAGACAAAAGGGTCAGATCCATACTAGCCCTTGGAACATAGTGATTCTTAAAGGCGATGGCACTACACCATTGACTTAAGAGAAGCAGAGATTTTTCATTCTCGGTTTACTGCCCCAGCTTTTACCTTGGCCTCACACTACCAGGACACATCTGATTCCTGAAGAGAGAAAGGACAGGGACATACTTTGACTCTTATTTACTCTGAGGTCTGCACTAACCAGCCTGTGCTGTCAAGCGAAAGAGTGATGATGTAATTTATAACAGTTTTTTAAACCGTTTTCCAAAGGGGACAAAAAGTAACATATGAGACAGCCAAAACATGCAGCAAACAGTTGAGGGTTTGTCAGGAACAGTGAAAACATCTTGAATTCCTGCAGCACATATGACACTTTTTGAACCATATCTTTTTGAATCTAGGAAGCCTAGACAGAAGACAGGATTTGGTCTTTTTAATGTTCTTGTAGGCCTTAGCTGTTAACTTGGTTCTAGTTTCATAGCTACAGACTTGTGTCATTGTGATTAATGAGCAATGGAAAGTATGCAAAAAAAAAAGAGGAACAGTAAAAGATCTTCTGCAAGAGACAAGAAGTAAAAAGGTGATAAATACAGTACTTGTGCTCAGTAATCACAGAAAGAACAGCTTTTGTGTTCCAGTTTCAGGATCTGATTCAAAACTCCATTGACTTGGTGTGCTTATACTAAGTGAATTTGTGAATTCATTGATTTTATGCTACTATGTTTTTTCCTGTAACTGGGAACTTGAAATCACATTAAGTAGCTGAATGTGTGTAATGTGTGCTGTAGTGTGTGCATTTTGCATGAGGGAGCACTTTGCACAGCAGCCGGCTGTGTTTATGGTACAAGTGACAATTCAATCCATGTAGCAATTAAGCTTTTCTTATCACATGGAACCTCCTAGAAAAAAACGGTTGTATTTATATGTGTAGAATACGTATATTGTATATATAAGAACATATAATTTATATAACTAACGTGTGTATACATTATGTGTGTTAATATATATTGTATCCATGTGTATATAGATATTCTTCTGATTAATTAGATAAGTAGAGAGAGAGAGAGGTAGAGCTCTTTACAGCCAGTGACTGAGTTAATAACAAACAGAGAAAGATTTAGTGTAGCTGAATGCTTTCGTGTGGCTTTGGTCAAATTACTTAGAGGTGGAAATAATCAGCGGTTGAATTAAGCGAGAGGCCTGATACACACTGGAAAACCTCCATGGTCTGTCAGATGTTTTACAACTGTGATGAATGAGTTTGGATAAATAACACAAACATGTGTTAAACAAGTTCAGGCCGGTTCCACATGGTATGGTAAACAGAAATTGTGCTTGAGGAATGTTTGAAAATGTAAATGTCTGGTGGGGTGGTATGGTTGAAGCACTGTGAGGATAGCCTTTCCTTTTACTCTGGAAACTTGCAAACTTGCTGGAAGCTGCCCTGATCCAGCAGAGGAGGGGCCATATGGGAAGGAACCCCATAGCCTGATTGACTTTTCATTTAAATTATTTGTTGTAGAAACTGTTGATGTGGAGATGTTGAGGGGGAAAGTTAAGCAGGAAATCATTCCAGGTGAGACTAGGAATGCTCCAAGGTCTCTCTTACCTCTGTCTGCAGAGAGAGACAGGGAGAGGTGAAGAGCTGGTACCCCAATGGGCTGCACACCGTTGCTTGGAGAGGTATCAGCCAGCTTTTGTTTCAAAAGAGGAAATGTGTTGCCAGAGCAGTGGGTGGATTTATATACCAGCTTCTCTCCGGCTGCAAATGCACTTAACTGAAGTCACTGATTTCCAAACAGAGCTCAGAGAAGCATCTGGCAGAGAGGTGTATAGTTGTTGTGTTTGTTAATGGGGTTGAAATTATTGTTTCGATGTTGGTTTTGTATTCCCTCTCAAAGATCCAGTCATACTGTTCTGGCCCCTACAAGCATCATACATCTTGTTTCTGGAAAATCTAGGATATTTTTCAGCTATGAAAATAGGGGAGAATTTCCATAAGGGAAATTTCTACCTGATGTATTAGTGGAATTATCAGTAATTTCCTGATTTTAATACATGTAGGTTTGGACACCTCTCTTCACCCTAATCATGGTACTTGGAAAGTGGAGACATACCCTACTTTTACATAATTTTTATATGGATGTCAAACACCAAAGTAGTTCTGCTGTTTAATCTTTGAAGTCTGATGTACAGGTCCTTAAGGGAGTACAGAGGTGTCTCCACTTCTGAAAAATCCTTTGTATTCCCAACAGTCTGAGTGGTAATAAAAGGTAGTAACTGAAGGACAAAGAGATTGCTCTGGAGTACAGGACAGCAGCAGCTTTCTCTTGCAGGACTGCTGTGTGCAGCATGTGAAGCTCAAGGCTGTTGGCTGCCCCAGGGTGTCACCTTCCTTCCTCCTGTGTTAAGCTGCTCAGGGTGCCTGTGCCACGTTCCTGGGATGCCTGTTCTTGTCCCTCCTGCTGTAAGACATGGGATAGCAGATGGAGCGTCGATGTGCCAGCCACCTGCACCCCCTGTGTGCCAGTGTGACCCAGGAGATGGCAAGGCACAGGGTGCAGCAGCAGTAGAAATGATGGGAATTGAGATGTCCAGTGGAAAACAGGGATCTCCAAGCCTCCCCAGCCTACTGGAGGAGGACTGGCCGTGTGCTTGATCTGACATCTGCATCAGATGAGAGTCATGCATTGGCATGGACTTAGCCTGAGATCTTTGTGGTTCTGTTCCAGTTTATTTGTGGGGTTTGCTTTTCAGTTGCCAAAATAGTGTGTTTTTCATATGTCCCAGCAATTTCAGAATGATGGGAAACTTGCTGACCCTGAATTACTTTGACATCTGCTAAAAGTATTTGTGCTGCAGTCTTTCCTTCTGCACATCTGATATTTCTTCATTCTCCCTCTGTTGCAAACCCATCTCTGTGAATTTAATTTCTGTTAATTTAACTATATCCTTCAAGTATTCTAAAGAAGCATCCTTCCAAAAAACTCTAAAATGTGTCAAGACACATGGGAAAAGGCAGTTAAAGTTATTAGAACAAAGCTGGTTAACGAGCTTATTGTTTTTGACTGAGATCACGTCTGCTAGGAACTATGAGACTGTTACTTAAGGGATTGTTCTTTGTTGCGTGACTGTAACACTAAAGCAAAACCAAATCTTTGTCTCTTGAAATGCTCTTTCTCCTCTGTACTCAAAATCAGTAAAGCCTTAGTTGTATTGCTGTGTCTGGGTTTACACATTTAAAGATGCGAATTGGTTAGAGGATGTACACAAGAACAGGGAGGTGCAGAAAAGATGAGCTACAAATAAAGTTCTTAACATCAGGAAGAGGCTGTTATATCCAGATACAGCAAGAGTTTCAGACTGAGGAGGTCTGTATATTGAATTTAAATAATAATTTTAAAAAAAATCAATATTATCATCACTAGATGTAATGCAAAGTTGAAATAAATATCCTGAAGATGCTATGGCATTTACATTGAAATTCTTTGCTTATTCTTTCTTTCAAATTAATTTTGGAATAAAAAATCCTAAAGGTGAAGCCCCAGTGGATTCAGGTGCCACCTCTAGAAGATTTCCAGAAGGGATCTTCATGATTGTGTGGATTTCTGGGGGTTGCTGAAGTACAATTAAATACTAAGCCTTAATGTTGGAAGTGTCACAGGCACATCTACTGGTTTTTGTGTGTGAGCATTTTGTTGTGGATTCTTGGTCTTGGCCACTTCAAATGGTCAAAAAAAACCCCTAACACTGAGTTGGAACCAGTTGCCTCCAGCAGCATGGCAGTGAGACTGCGAAGTCTCACATGCACATAGGCAGTGCAGGTTCAGGTATTTAAAAATGCACACATCATTTTGATTACTAGCAGCAATCTGAGGAGAGGCAGCTTTACCAGGTTTTCAACATGAACTGCTGCTGCTGCTCCTCTTTTGTCTGTTGCCTTGCTATCAGATGAATGGTTTCATCCTTCCTTTCCAAATTTTTGAACAAATTGTTGCTTCAGTGCAGGCACTTAATTAGGAGGCTGCATCCTCTGAAGTGAAAGGAGTAGTTAAGTTCTGATGCACTTGTTGAGGCTGGACTTGGGATCACTGCAACAACTCCATCTTGGAGATAGCATCTGACATATTTTGCCATGTATTATGCAAAAGAAAAACTTGATATGAGCTTTAAGCTCAGGAGCTCATTCAGGTTCTTGGCACAAAGCTGAGATATCTTTGCGCTCAGACGTTTTGCCTTTTGCCAAGCTGTCGGCACAGATAAGGCATCCATAATTCAAGGAATAGCGAGGGTGGGCCTAAATTTTTTGTCATTTTGTGGTGATGGGTTGCTATAATTTTCTTGTTGCCCTTTGCTTACTAATACTGATTGAACTGAACAACGTGTTGGCACTGTGTTTAAAATAGAATGAAACCAGAAAGTTCAAGTCATGACCATCATGTTCTTATTAAATATTTCTAATCCAGGAGGCACTGGCTAATAGTGCTTGTTCAGGCACAAGCACAGAGGTCAGCAAGTCAGAGACTGAGTTGTAAACTGAAATAAACATTAAAGGTTGGTCACCACATACTTTTTTAAATTATGGTTTAGCCTCAGTTTTGCTACAGTATTCTCTAAAGAAGCAGTAAGTTCTTCTCTATTATTTTCTTTTCTAGCAATTTTCCCCAGCCCCATTCTCTTGAATTATGTAACCTATATTTTAGCATAACAACTACTTTCCTGCTGTATTACTCTCTAGGGAACAATTTTGCATTAGCAGGGGGGATGAACAAGATGACCTCTCAAGTCTTTTCCATCACCACTTGCTCTAATACAGTGCCATAATATTTGACCTTGTTACGCAGCCTTTTCCCTTTTGTGACCCTTTGACTTTTATAGAAGAGCAGTCATAGCATTTTTGGGATATGCAGAAGTTCCCTCCTTTGAAGCTGTCAACCCAAAGTACTGTTTCCTGCACTTCAGAACTAAAGAGCATATTAGTGCCTTTTGCATTCAAGTGGAGAGGACCTATATAAATAAATCATTGTAGGGAAGTTCACTGTGGTGCCTGTTCCATAGCTGAAATAAGTAGGCTGAAGATGCAGAGGCTCTTTATTTTGTTAATATGTTGGAAAGGCTGTAACTCTTGAATATGGCTTTTTATTTCAAGGAAGGAAGGAAGACTGAGCTGGTTGAGCAGTTTGTTCTGTGTGCATAGACCTACATAGTGATCCCATGGGTTCAAAGTTACCAGTAAGCATCAGACACACTGGGAAATGTAGCTGTAACTGTAAAGAGGAATTCTGTATTCTAGCTTACAAAATCAGAAAGGATACATGAGAGAAGTAATTTGGAACTGGAAATAAAAGCTGTGGTGATAACCAGACGGGAAGTGGATTCAGAGCTGACTTACTGTTCCAGTCATAGTTTTTGGCTCATAGAAGGCAGGAAAACTTTTTGTGGCACTGGCCCGCAATATTTTCCCCAGTCAGAAAAGTCTGAAAGCCTGTTCTAAAAAAGATCTTCTGGCAATGAACACCCCATGCGTTTTCTTTATCTCTCCAGATACAACTAATTTTAAAAGCCTGGGGGTTTTAATCATGGAAATTCACTAACTATTCAAGTTTCTTGGGATTGCTGCTGTTACTTTCTGTTTAGTTAAGTGATTCTTTGTTGACACTGAATTTCAATGTCCCACTCTGAGTTTTACTTCATACATTAGGTAAAACTTGCTATTATGCTCTCCCGCTGTTGGGCTTTCTTACTTCTTATGTCCTTTTTTCCACAGCAGCAAGCAAAGACAACTGACACAGGTTTCTGCAGTAGAGAACTGGGAAAACAGTAGTGAGCAGAGACATATAAAACTAAGAGGAGAAATATAAACCCTTTTTGTCAGGCAGCTTCATCCTGCTCTCAGCCGACATCACCTTATATGTCCTTTCTTTTGGTTATGAGAAAGCAGGGCCTTAATACACTAATTTAGAAGTGAAAACAGTAAAAGGAAGTTCTGACACCATCAATTTTTAGGATCTTAACATAATGCAGTGCAACATACAGAGAGAGCCCCATCTTCCCCAGCTGTAAATGCCTGGATCCAGCAGATGAAGACGAAGGTTTCCTTTTGCACTTAACTATATAAACACTTGCTGCATTTTAACGTCTCCCTTTAGTGTAAATCCTTGGCATTTGTTTGCCATAATGTGTGCAGATAGCACAACAAATGTTTTTCCTACTTCTACGTGGATGGGCCTACACCAGTAAAAGAATAGTAATTTAGACCTCTGTAAAGGGGAAACTCTGGCTAATGGTTTATCCATGACATGTGGTTTGCTTGAAACCAAGCAGAATATGCAGAAGTTTGATAGAAATGGTTGAGAAGAGATCACTATAGTCCTGTTATGCTGCCAGAGGAGTTTTGGCTGGGGTAGAATTAATCTTCTTCATAGTACCTAGTTTGGGACAGATTTTTGGACTGGTTTGGATTTCTGCTGAAGACACTGTTGGTCATCCAGAGATGTGTTTGTTACTGCTGAGCAGCACTTAACAGGGTCAAGGCCTTTTCTGCTTCTTGTACCACCCCATCAGCAAGGGGGCTGGGGGTGCACAAGAGCTGATCCCAGCATACCAAAAAGGGACATTCCATGTCATATGGTGTCATGCTCAGCATATAAAGCTGGGCAAAGAAGGAGGAAGGGAGGAACAGTGGGAATGAAGGTGTTTATCTTCCCAAGTCAGTGTTAGGCATGATGGAGCCCTGCTTTCCTAGAGATGGCTGAACACCTGCCTGCCCATCAGAAGTGGTGAATAAATTCTTTGTTTGGCTTTTCTTGTGTGGGTGGCTTTTTCTTTTACTATTAAACTGTCTTTATCTCACGCACAGGTTTTCTCACTGTTACACTTTCCATTCTCTCCCTCATCCCACTGATGGGAGAGTGAGCGAGTTGCTGCCTAGGGCTTGGCTGCCAGCTGGGGTTAAACCATGACAGTGGAGTAGGCTAAAGACTGGAAAGTCCCTTCTACCAGATATCTGCATAAAACCTCCCTCTTTAAAATCTCATGGAATTATTTAGATGGTACTGTAGTTTATACTGAACCTCCAGCACTGACTAGCACCTAGAACCAAGGGCAGGGGAGTCACCAGGACATTCAGGAACGATGTGTTCAGAATGAAAAGGATCTGTTGTTACATGTCTCTGATTCCTCATCCTCAGGGTCATTGTCTTTCTTCTTGGTCCTCTGGACTTTTCTTACATATTACTCATTTCCCACAATTGATTGAGTCTCATTTCATATCTCTTAGAAACACAGTAGCAAGAAGTGAGGGAGGACACCTGCACCTGCAGAAGCAGATACTTTTTTCAGTGGATTTAAACATATAATCATTCTTGTGCTGACAGTTTTATGTTAATTCCCTTGTGATAGAAGTTAAGACAGTTGGCATTTCAGAGAAGTATTCAAAAAAGATTAGCTCCAACCCATCTTCCCAGAGTGGGAGTTTTGCCCAGTGTATGTGCTCCCTGTGAAAATCCAGGGACTATTTCTGCTGGGTACTTTTTGTAGTGTCAGGAAAGCAGACTTCTGCTTTCAAAGAGGCAGAAAATCCCATGTATGAGTGTACAGAATTGCTCTGAAGTGCTGGCCGAATTGGGTAATTTTCGTTCCCAAGGGAGATCCTACCCTGGAGTTCTCCTTGCTTGTGAGACCAAACCCACAGGCTCCCTGGGGTTTGCAGGTGGCTGTTTGCACTCTTTACTTTGAGCCTCTGCCAGCATGGCTTTAGGGTATGGGATAGGAAAGGGTGTCCAAGGCTGTTTTGTCTTTCCCTCCTCCCACTCCCCACCTGCAGGTCCTTTACAGAGAAAGGGAATAAGGATGCAGGCTTGAAGCTGAGCTCTTCTCATATGCAAGCGTAATAGGATCCTTTCCCGACAAAGGATCCCCCTCTCCCAGTGGGGGCAAAGGACCCTGCTCGCTGAGGGGACCCACTGTCCCAGATAATTAGCTAAGCAGCTGCTGAGTGTCTGAATGAAAAGGAGAGTAGGGAGGTTTTTTCTCTGCCGGGGAGCTGGGGCAGCATTCCTTGGAGGCAGCCTGCACATTCCTCCAAAGCAGTCGGTGCTGACAGTGATGGGGGCTCAGCTTCCCAAAATTTGTACACAGTCACTTGCTTGGCCTAAGGTCCTTTATTGTGAGAAAACTCCTTTCCTGCACTAAGTGCTAATCTTTTATCCCTGGATCAGTGGCAGAATATGTAGCTTGAGTTCACATGTGACATGTTCCACTAATTAATGCATAACCACTTATCCAGACAAAATAAGATCAGATTCAGAGGGGAAAAAAAGGAAATTTGTAATATGCAAAACGAAGTAATCTCAGCAGAAGCAGTAATTGTGTTAATGCAATAGTGGGCAATATGCCTGTGAATGAATCCCTTCTTCGTGAGTTTTCTAGGGGGTCTGGGAAGAAAAGGAGAGTGCCTTGTCTGGCCAACACATTTATGACTAACTTTCGTGGACAAAAGCTAAACTAAGAAAAGAGCCTATTCTTGGCACAGGACCAGGTCTTTTCTTAGAGAACTGCTTTAATTTGTTTGACATACAGTGAAAGACTGGCACACTACGCTAATTAGTTTTATATACAGTTGTTTTATAGATCTGCAGCACTACATGTACCCGTGGGCCTACTTGAGTGAAGTCTACCAGGCTGGTTCCTGATGCCTGTTCACAGGAGTGGACCCATTTGCCTGACTTCTTGCTGTATTGCTCAAAATTTTAGTTTTACAGTTGTATACATTCATTCAGATAAAATAACATGCATTTAAAATTGGAATAGTGCAGTAATAAATGTAGAAGTGTGGCATAGACATTCACAGAAAGAATGAATGCCAGAATTTCTTACCATTATAAAGACTTTTCTTTGTTCTTTCAAGTTTTCTTTCCCATCAGTGCTGCTGCAAAGGTAGGCAGTTCATTTAAATTTTGAAAGACTTTTAATTTTATCACTAATACTTCTTCCTAGTGAGCATTTAAAATAATATTTTAAATATTATTTAAATATTATTCCCTGCCTTGTTGCAGGAAAAGGAGTTAATTTTTTTTGTTTCTAAGTACTGCCTAATTTTCAAGTGGCTACTGGAAGCCAGAGAATATTGTTACTTCTGTCCCATGCAAGGTAAAAAAGAATGGCAGGAAATGTTTCAAATGTCATTTAAGTGGGTCTGCACCAGGTATCCTGCTAATGTAATCAAATGTGGAGTTAATCTCCCTTTTATGTTTTTGTAAGGAAAGGAGCTTCATCTTGAAATTATAGTTTAAAGAAAAGAGGCATGGACGGGAGACATGGAGGTCATTCAGGCAGCAGCAAGTGAAGCAGAGCAACTCCCATTTGTGCTCAGCCAGATGTTCACAAGCCTTTGCCAACAGCTCAAAAGGCTGATGCTGTATAAATTACTATATCCCAGGGACTAATTCAATGGGTGTGATGGAAGAGGAAGGGAGGAGGATGGTACCCTGTCGGTCAGAGGTCAGGTGTAACACGTGGGACTGAACCAAGAAATGTTCAGCCAGTTCCACTTTTTCTTTTACTACTGTAGATTGAAAACACTCATTTTTTCCGATACAAGGCAGAAGTCAATACTTTAGTTAAGACTATAAGGACAAATTATTATTTTCTTTATAAAGTCCCTTTTCCCATGTTAGTAAAAGAGGTGAAAAACCAATGAAATTAGAGCCTCCGACAATTACCTTTGAAAATACGGAATCTGTTTGAAAGATGCAAGTTGTCTGATAAAATCTTTAAAGACTTCTCTTCCTTTCTGAAAAGATGTTGATTTCAAACCAAACTGCCTTCCCTGCACTGCTACATTTGTACCAAATTCACCTATAGGAATCCCTTCTCACTTAGTCTGAGTTGTTTTTCACAAAAGTAAAAACAAGCAAAAAATATAGAGTAATGAATAATATTTTTCTTTTAGAGCATAAAGGCTTCTCTTAACCAAAGTTCTGCTATTGCATGAAAACAGCCACTTGCAGGTTGCTACCTGTCACACGTGTCTGTTTCTACCACAAGTCTGGTCATCTATGATTCTCTGCCTCTAGAAACAAGTGCTGAGCTAAGGGAATCTGTCTGTCTATATATCTGAGGATATACACCTCCCTGCTATGATGTGAAGGATAATTTAATACATGCGACTCTTGGTTCTTGCAGAAAGGTAAATGAAACTCAGGCCCATGCCACTACCTGGTTTTCTATCAGTTTCAAAAGAGTTGACTCTGATTTTGAATGTTTGAGATTGGCAATGCTGCTGCTTTTCAATTTTGTAGGATATCTTACAGTCTACGGATTGAAAACAGGGTTTCAAGGTTAATGGAGTACCAACTCTGCATCCGAGTGTTGCTCTTATCAGTGGGAAGCCCATGGAGGGATAGAGTGCCTTCCTTTCATAAGATAAGGAAATAAGCAGTGCCCTCTAGTGTTAGTTACTATCAGAGGGAATCACAAGGAGAATTTTCTGTCGTCTGTGTATATGCAATTAAAACTACTTCACAGCTGTGGTTGCAACTCTTTATTTATTGGAGAAAAGTAGTAAAAGTGGCTGCAATAATGTCACTTATCAGGACACGGCCGTCAAAGCCACCATCATTAAAAGGTAGATGAAGTCTATGTGTCAGATATCACAAACTCCCTGACCTACCAACTCACTGACCTGTCTTATCTTACCTTGAAGTATATGAATGTAGAATGTCTCCAGCCTGCACCTGGCCTGAAGGACAGGAAATGTGTTTTACCAAAGGACCAGAGAAGTTTCAGGGAGAGGTGTAGCAGCACATTTTCCTGCTTGAAATTCAGAAGTTTGTTTTCTGGTGTAAAGCAGTCTTGGTGTACGTATTCAAGCTTATCTGACACCTTATAGCAAAGCAGCGAACATGTGAGTCTTTTGGACTATCCTTGGAGCATGTCATAATTTTCTGGGTTTGGTGATAGTAGCAGGCTTGACTCCTGTTTCAAAGCTGTGGGGGTCATTTGTCTCAGTTACAGACAACTCTCCCAGGGAGGCACTATGGCAATTAGTCACCTCTGTGCTTTAATGTTGAAATTTATTTTTCAGTCTGCTTCAGAGGGCAATGCTTTGTACTGCTTATGTAAAACAAGCATTAAAAAGCATTTACTATCCAGTTTCTGAATCATCTGCAGTGTGAAAACATTGTAAGTAAGTGTGGCTTTTCCTCTCTCTCTCTTTTTTAATTTTGGTTTTCTACTATAGGAAAAGAGCTCAGAACTGTTTTCTGCCTTTCAGTTTCTGCTGATGCATTTTTGTAGCCTCAGTTGCAGTCTAGAGCTTTCAGGATGAGCCTGAGGTCCCTGGCGTGATAAAGTTACTGTTAACAACTGGTTGTTCTCTAAGGCCCTGAGGGCATCTTAGCAAGCGTCCCCCAGCTGAAATCTGAAAACAGCACACACAATAAAAGTACAAGCATTTTCAAGGGTCCATGCAGTACCTTGGCTTATGCAGACTTTCCTGCCCTGGGTGAGGTTCATCCTGGACTAAGATTTTCTAAACCAAAACATCTTCTGATGTAGCAAGGCCATCTCACTTTCCTCCTTGGGATATGGTCAGGGAATGTTTCTGGTGGCTGCCAGCAGTGTAAGAAGTGGGTATCAAGACTTAGGCAGAGTGTGTTGCCGGTGTGTAAGAGTAACAGGTGAAGATGCTGTGGGCTTGTATCTTTGAGCTGATTGAACAAGATCAGCTCTGCATGAGGAGATACCTGTGAGTGTACATTGTCTTTGGTAGAAGATACCAGAAATGAGACGATTTACCTGGACTGTCACTCCTCAGACAGATTTTCTACCCCCCTCAAACATTTGTGACACATGCCACAACTGTGGTCAAACCTGATACTTGCAGTAGTTGTTGATTGTTAGCTCTAACCATCGACCCCTTTTTGAGCTGCAGTCAGTAACCTCTGTGCTCTTTGCTACAGACGAGCAGGGAGAGCATTGTTTGTGCTGACTGCCAAGGATGAGGTTATGCTCTCTGAAAAGACCAAGGAGAAAAAATGTTCCGCATTGTTCCTCTGAGATGTACCAAAAATCTTCATGCACCAATGAAACAACCAGTGTTATGGTATCATAACAATGGTTTGTTAGGACTTCACCCCGGGCTGGGATGATGATTTCTGTTTAAGACCAGGACCAACAGATGGCATTTGTTAGGACATTGATATTTATGTACAAAGTTGCCAGGACTTTAAGAAGTGGTGCCTCTCTTAATTAAGATGATAATGCACTGCCTTGTTTGGAGACATTCTGCTCATAATGATGCTAGTGAATTATGAATAGAGGGAAATTAGTAATAACAAATGCCAGATGGAGGTAACTTTCAAAAAGGAATATTTTGTGTAATGTGGCATGTAAAGTTGACAGACTGGGTCTTAGAAGATCTTTATTATTCTTTAGGCTTTCCTGACAAAATTACTCTTTATCCTGCCAAGAAATGTGGTCCCACATGCCAGTGTGTTTTTAAGTGAGAGTAATTAAAGTGTGCCTCCAAGTTTATAGCTTGAAGTGAAATCCATTCATCCAATGGGTTGTCAGGAATCTATAAAAAGTGTAAGAAAGGAGACAACTTATAAAAACAATAGTTTTGCCAGTTCCGTACTTTCTGCCTTTGAAATCAGAGGCAATTAGGGATGAACAAAACAACTTTGAAAGTTTAAAAAAGAAAAGTGTTAGTTCTGCTGACATTTTACTTCATGTTTTTCCTTTGGTTGAAGATGGCTGTTGGGAATAAGAAATTTTTTTTTTCCTAAAATTAAACCCCACCTTCCTTGATTGAAGTAAAAAATGATCACTGAGTTAGAAATCATTGAATCCTCAAATGCTGGTCCCTTTTTTGTAACTTCCTGACAGAAGGAAATAAAATTTAATTTGGTTTTGTAATATAAAGTGGTAATTGAAAGAGAAATAGACAAGGGAAAGTAAGAAATGAAATGTTGGGTTTTGATATTTAATTTTCTCCTAAGAATATTATCATTCCATGGGCATTCCAGCTTTGATCTCAGGACCTGCTGACCACTGTCCATTGCAGAGAGGATGCTTTAATGATGATTTGTGGGTGAGGCAAAGTGTGTCCTCTGAGGTGACCATGAAGATTGGATTTTCCTTTGTCATTGCCCTTAGATTGCAGTAGTGTAATAAAATTAAATTTAGGACTGTAGAAGTGTTGCATAAAGTCTCTTTCTAGCAGACACACTAAACGTAGTGGACCAGGAAGGTTTGAAGAGCTCACCTTCTCTATCCCTGCACAGTCACAAATTTGCAACGGCAGACTTGAGACGTGCAGTCCAAGACTTCTTCCAAAGGCTCCAGGGTTCAGGGAGCAGGGTTCAGAAAGATAGCAGAGTTGCTTTTGTCTTTAAATTATTTCTGTGAGAATTGCATTAGTAGGGGAATAAATGAAGTAATACATTTCAGTACTGGATGATGAAACAAAGGCTTCTGCTTCATTTAGAAAAAGGTCAAGATCAGTTTTCAGGAGAATAAAACACTGTTTTGAATTATGCTAAGAACAGACTGTCCGACTATTTCTGGTATTAATGTTCATTGCTATTGGAGAAAGGATTTAACAATAGAAAGATGAGAACATGAGAAAAGAATGTCTAGAGGGAAGGCAGTCAAGGATGGGATTCAGTGGCTCTAGCTTTGATAACAAAGGCAAAGAGTGGTCTCAGCTGAGTCTTTTGAGATTAATCTGGTACTTTCAGTAAACCCTAAATTTACCTTAATGCAGAAAGAACAGTATTTCTAAGCATTTTCAAAAACACCAGAGATAATTGTTTCTTGCTGATCTCGTTGAAGTTATTGTGAATTTACCTGGGAGATGCTATCTTAAGTTATAGACAACTAAATCCTGGTTTACATGCACACTTAATGAATAAGTCCTATATATATGTTTAGAAAAGCTATGTTTTTTTTAAGAGAAGTCTGCTTAATGGGAAGTGGGTGCTATGATTCTTCCAAAAGCTGTACTACATTCTTGCTGTGTTGTCAGGGTTTTTATGCTGAAGTTTTTTCTGTTGTTTTGTTTTCCCAGAAAAACTTTACAATTCCAATGGACGGGAGCTGAGACGGGCGCTTTTTTCCTTGAAGCAAATATTTCAGGTGAGGAAGTAATAGCTGTCTATCCCGTGAATCTGAATGTGTTTCAATGTCGACTGAGTTTAGAGGAAAATATTTACTGATAAGTCATAAAGATGCTTCATAGAGCTGAGGAGGATATGGTAGTGACTGATCATTTTAAGGAAAGGCATGGATTTGAATGTGAGTGTTCATTATGGGGGAAATCTGAAATCTGGAGAATTTTGGGTCCTGTGGGGAAGTAGGCAATGTGATAGACAAGTGGTGTGATTGATGAGAAATTTGCTTGAAATAAAATCTTGGATTTCAGATTGGTTTTCCTGGATAAGGAGAAGGACTTGGGAAAACTGCAGAACTACAAGAAAACTTGTTGGAGAGAAGAGATCAGGGAAAGGAAAAAAAAAAATCTGTGAGAATTAGAGCATACTCTCAATGTGATTCTAAAATGGAATTAATTTGAAACATTCCATTTGCAGTAAATATAAGTGAGAACAATAAGGAGAGCACTTTTCCTCCTTTACTAATGGTTCCAAATGGAGGATGACAACCTACAACCCACCTTTTTTAGCTGTAATAGGTAGGTGGAAAGATTCCAAACTCTTAGTTTAACATTTTTACTTCGTTTTAAATAGACATTTATTCAAAGAAGAATAAAAACATTTAAGAAATCCACAAGACTGCAGAATTACAAATTTTCTAAACACATAATCCTGTTTATAGGTTTCAAAGTTAAGCACTTAGAATTTAGAAAATGCCAGAATTAAAATTTTCTGAACAATAGGAATGAGTGGTGATGGGTAGACCACTGAATGTTAAATCTTGGTAATTGAAGATGTGTTCTGGGTCAGAAAAATGTCCCTGAATTTTGAAATTTTTGGACAAAGAAGGAGTTCCAGTTCAAAACCGTCTGGTCATCTCATGGGTGCAGATTGGGAAAACCATTGTCTCTCCAAGGAACATTGCCCCTCATTCCCAGAGGGAGACTGCTTGAGAGTCACAAGGATGCAAGTTGGGTTTCCCTGTGAGCTTGCCAAAGCATGTAGACTGTGTGCTTACAGGAAATCAGGCAGGCTTCCAAGAGTCTTCTATGGTTTCTTCTCATTTTGTGCACCTCAGCTGTTTCTGGGAAATATTTGTGTTTCTCTGCATTTATGTGTTACACAGATAATCTGGGCACTCACACATATTTAGCAATAAGTGCTGAGCCTCTTTTCCCACCCATCCTGCATCTCCCATCATGAATTCTCCCAGTTTGGATATTCGGAAATATCTTCTTTTTGAAGTCTAGTAGCTATTATTGAGCACAAGTGCTCAGTGCTTTCAGAGAACACACCAGTAAGATCTTTCTCTTTCAGCTGATCAGTTGTTCTAATGAAAATATTGTTTAAATATTTTTCCTAGTTAATTTAGGGGTTGACTGTGTTGAAGAGTAATGAGAGAGAAGGAAAAAGCAAAGCACAACAACAGAGAAGCACAACAAAAGAAAAGCAAAACAACCCATATCTGTGTATGAATTTAGTTTTAAGTGAAACCTGTCTGACTGTTTCAGGACATAATTTTCCTTGAAGAATTTAACTTTCTCATTTTCAAATGTATGTGGTATGGAAAGGAATTTGGGAATTACCACATACAGAAGTTCTTTCTGGTGGAACTGTGGTGAATTGTCCAGCAAACATACCCTTTAAAAACCTACATATACTCTTAAAATATAGGTTCTCTTAGGGGAGACTTGAAAAGTGTTCCTTGGGCTGGAGAGTATTCATTAGAATGTGCTCAAGCATGTGAGGTAGTACACTTTCAATTGGAAAAGACACCCCTGTCAACCTGGATTTACCTGCCAGCTTTGCTGTCCTTAACAGCATTGCTAAGGGCATCCTTTGAGTATGATTTTAGTTTATCTCATAATGAACCATGAGAGAGAATGTAAGGTAATTTTTGTATTAGTTTTAGAAAGAAAAGCTGCTTCAGTTTTTACTCAAGAAAAATACAAGTAAATGTAATAAGGTTATATCATAAACAAAACATTATGGTCCAAAATCTCTCTCTCTCTCATTTTTTGTATATGACATGAAAGTATGTCAGCACTGGGAATTTATCATTATGGTAAAAGTTTTTGTAAAGTGTGTTTTTCAACATAAATATATTTTTTGATTTTGTATGCCATTGTAGAGAGTATTTTAAATTCCTTGAGAGTGTAACGTTTTGGAAATAAGATGTTGACTTAAAAAGAATGTTTTCATAATAACAAGTTTTCAGATGTTATGGAGACTTCATCATGTATTTAAGTGCCAGGACAGTTCATAACATTTTTTAATAATTTCATCATTGCTGACTTAATTTGGCACAGTTCTGTGTCAGGATCATTTTTAATTGAAAGACCTTCAAGGTAGTGTGCAGTCTCTCATTTGCATTAATTGGGAATAAGACCAAGTTTTACATTGAATTTGAATTCCAAATCGTCAGAGCTCTTGATTTTTCACGTGAGGCCTCAGCAAAGCTTAGCAGTGTTTGGCAAGAGCAATGTCTTTGTTTCAAAATTTAGATGAAAGATTCGTTTGGCAAGTCCACGCTTGGAATTTCTCTTTGATTTCTTCTGGTGGGCTGGTTTTGGCAAAATGATAAAGGTTATGTGGAGTGTCTTTGACAGAACTGCCATTCTGTTCCAGTCATTCATTCTGAAGGGGTGAGAGAGCCACAGTCATCATCTTTTTCTGGATTGTACTGCAGTTTCTTCCTCTGTTTACCAGAATGCTTTTTGACAAACTTACAGTGTAATATATGATGGACAACCAGTACAGTTTCTCTCTTTTTGAATGGATTTTCTGACAGACTTCTGAATTGCCTGGTTCTTGTATTTATCAAAACCTCATGATTTTTGGGCAAAGTGCTAAAACTTCCACAGGCATTGAGCAGAATCCAGCCGAACATGTCACTTAGAAAATCAGGTTCAAAAAACGTTCCTCATTTCATAAGGAATTAAAAATACATCTGCTTAAAGCATTTAATTCAATGTCAATCCTAAAAGCAAAAAAATTGAGCAAAACCACAAAAATAAATGCAAATAGGGCTGTGAGATTTGAGTGATATTAAAAAAGTTTATTTAACATGGCCTTTGATACAACAGGATGTAATATGAAGCAGTCAAGCTTTAGAAGCTATAAGCAAGTGTACCTTGTAGTTACAAAGCATCGTTTCAAATCATGCTGATTGCATCATCTCAAAATAGGAAATAACTGGATAAGAATAGGGTGCTGTCAGAAAAAATAAGAAAGCCATAAAGCACATTTCCAGTCTGTTGAAATCTAAAACCTTGTGGAAATCTGCTAATTAAAGTTTTGGAAAATATTTTTAATCAATATCAATAAATGCATTAGGTTTTCTGAAAAGCAGACCTCAAGTGTATATTTTGAAGTCTTCAGGAAAAAAAACAGGGTTTTTTTAGGATTGTTTTGCCTTCAAGCGTCATTTGGCAGGTGCAGGAGATCTCCCATTAGTTTTCTTAAGGGAGCCTAGGTTCCTGTTTTGTGTTGTGGTCAGAGTACCAAGGGACACTAAAGTGGCTCATTTGGTGGGACCTCCGGCTAGCTGATCTCCGAGCCAATTTATAGCAGTTTGTGAGTTTCCCAGGT